>JAAALK010000079.1:28074841-28498872 GCA_019279435.1 Zizania palustris
CGAGGCCTCAGTATGGCCTTTGACTTCTCCGGCACTCTAAGTTGAATCTTCGAAGCAATCTTCCCTGCACAAGCCCTCCGGACAGACTCCTATGTCGAGATCGAGGCCCTCATCTCCAGTGTCTGCTCGAACTTGTCAGATGGCGACCAAAGATCCTTCGGCCCCAACCGCCTCGGTGCAGGCTTCGCTGCCGCAGCTGCCGCTGCCTGCGCTTGGGCGGAGCTCGAGCTCGAGCCCAAGGCCAAAGCCTTCGAAGCAACCTTCTTCGGCATTTCTGTGGAGCTTCGGGGCGAAGTATGCTAAAGCTTGTGAAGGGCTCTAAAGCTTGCGAAGGGTGCTTCGCGCGAAGCTAAGGACGAGAAGAGAGCGAAGGGTGCAAGGCGCTGAGAAGAAAGCAAATGAGAGGTGTGTCGAAGCCGTGTGCGGTAAACCCCTATTTATAGGCGGTAAAAATCCTGACAGTTCGTGTGCCGAAGCCACTGACAGGTGGGCCTCTAGTGAAGCCGAAGTGGCCCGGTGCACTGTAACGGTCAATTTTATAGCCGTTGGGGAGTCAATTTATCCCCCCGAGGTCATTCTGACAGCTGACGTAGGCAATTATTACCTGCGCATTTCGAAGCCACCTTCGGTCCAAGCTCCGAAGGCTATTTTCCCTGAAGTTGTATTTTTCTGTCATTTGTCCCAAGGGCGCACGCACCCCTTCGTCCCGAAGGCCTACAAGCAAGGGGCTACAATTGGGGGAATAAGTTTTCCCTTGAGCAGGGGCCAAATGACGTCATCCTCTGACAGCCTTCGGCCCGGAGCCCAACACTGTCGAAGCATGTTCCTTTCTGAAGAAGTTGTTTCCAAGTCCCAAGGTTCACTTCGAAGCCCTTTGGAGCGAGGCCTCTGAACCCCTTCGGAGCCCTCCGGAGCGAAGCCCTCAAGATTCTTTAAAGTTTGACAGAAGCTAAGTCTCAAGCTAATTTCGAAGCTACTCCGAGCCTTGTTCAGAGTTAGCCTCCGGGCCTTGTTTGGAGTTAGCCTTCGAGCTTTGTTCGGAGTTAACCCTCGAACCCTGTTCGGAGTTAACCTTCGAGCTCCCTTCGGAGCCCCTCAGAGCCAGTCTCCGGACCCCTTCCATCCAATTCAAGGCTGTCTCCGAGAACCCAGTTCGGAGCCTAGTTCGTAGTATACTTCCAAGCCCACTTCGGAGTGTACTTTGAAGCCTCCCTTGCAGCCTCCGCCTGAAGAGATATGGCCCCTACTCTGAACCCAGAAAATATCTCCACCCTGCTACAGTGTAGAAGTCATACCAGGGGCCCCTCTGCCCCTAGTATGTCATTTAGCTGGTCAAGAAGTGACGTTGTCTGACACGTCTGTAAAGCTGTAAAGCACTTTGTACAGTAGCTAGCTCCTTTTTCCCTTCTTACCCCTATGAGCCTAGGACTTATAGAGGGCATTTTGGTCTTTTCCTTTGGCCTGCGTGCCTATAAAAGCAGGGCCAAGCCCTTGTAATAGGTTAGCTTCTCTAGGGGCCATGAAACCCTAGAGCTCACTACACTACACTGAAGCATATTATGCCAAATCCACCACAAACTGGACGTAGGGCTATTATCCCCTAGGGGAGGTCTGAACCAGTATAAATCCTTTCTCCCTCTGAGAGAACCCTTCGAGGTTTATTTTACACAACATACACACACATACAAAACCTGTGTTGTAGCTAACACAATTGCTACAACAGACATCAGCTAACTCCTCTCTCAAAGAAGCTAGTACCTCCACCTGAGACAAGCAGGTCTCACACTCTCTATCAACCTGGACAGACTTCTTGGCTTTCAGCTTAATCAACTCCAATCTAAGAGATAAGAAGTTCTCACAGACAGTGGGTGGAACTGATAGTGTCTCGAGCTCTAGCCTAGCATGCCCCAACTCAGTTCTAACTCTCTCCAACTCGCTCAAATGCTCATCACCCTTGGCTTTCAGCTCAGCTAGACTGGCTAGATGGGATGGGCAATCAGCACAGGGCACGACGACAGTGGCATGAGCATCTTTTAGCTCCAACTGAGTGCTTTCAAGCTCAGTGGCCAAAGCGTCCCTCTCATCAACCCTTTCTGTGTACCTGGACTTCAGAGTCGACAGGTCACACAGAAGCACCTCACACTTTGGGCACTCACTTCTATCACCCAAGCAAGGGAAAGAAAATAGACACTCAATTCTGCCGTTGGCCACGGCAAGCTCACTCTCCAGTTCATCTATCCTCTTCTTAGCCCCTCTAAGCAGTTATTCCCGATATTTTAACTCCTGACGATTACTTTCAAGTAAATCAACGATTTCACGTTCGTAAGATGATACATTTTCATTATCATCGTCATTGGAGTCATCGGAGGAGCTCTTTTCTTCCTTATCCCCAAGGGCCATTGAGCAGAAGCTCTTGCGTGATCTTCGGCGTTGATGTGAGCGGCTCTTCGGCCTGTCCTCGAAGGCCATGAAGCAGAGGCCCGCTAGATCGTCCTTGTCCTTCCCCTTCCTGATGACAATCTCCTCATCGCTTGAGCTCGATGAAGAGGAAGAAGATGTGGACCGCTTGGAGTAGCTCTTCTCCATCTCGGCAAAGAAGGCCTTGTCGCGCTTCTTGTTCTCACGCCGGTAGTCCTTCAGGGCCTTTCTGAAGAATCTGGTCTTTGGCTTGCCCTTGGTGAAAGAGGAGCTACCGTGCTTGCTAGAGTCATAGAAGCCACCATCGGTACCCTTCTTGTGACCATTGCGCTTGGGGCAGTCGGCGATAAAGTGACATGGATCACCACACTCAAAGCATCCGGTCTTTGTGCCGTGTCTTTTGAACATTCTCTTGTCATAAACACGACGCACCCGGTTGTTAAAAAGACACAGGTCATCATCTCCTAACGACTCGAGCTGGTCCTCAGTGATAGACATTAAAGAGAACTCGGCATAGCTCATAGAAGAGGGGTCAGTAGACGGTGTAGCAAGAGCCAGGGTCTTTGATCCAGAGCCAGTGAGATTTCATCTCAACTAGGTATCAACCTTAGTGGCCTTCAGCTTGCTAAACAACTCAGAAATTGTCAAGGTATCATAAGATGTGCTCTCAATGATAGAGGATACCTTGATCTCCCAGATCTTAGGGTCCAAGGTATGGAGAACCTTGAGCACCTGCTAATGATCTAAGACTAACTGAACACCCTCAGCCTTGTTGGCCCGAAGCTTGTTTATGATCGATTGAAAATGACCAAACAACGCTTCAACAGATTCACCCGGCTTCTGTGTGAAATTCTCATATTCATGTCGGTAGGTCTGATAGAGCTGAGCCTTGACCTGGGCTGTCCCCTCATGGTGTGCCTGAAGGGTAGCCCAGATCTCTCTCGCAGTGGTGAGATGGCTCACACGCTCAAATTCAGTGGGACCTAAACCAGAAAACAAAATATTCACCGCTTTGTTGTTGTTCTGATGCTGGGCAATAATATCTGGAGTAGTACGCTCAGCAACAGGCAACACCGTGAAAGTTGCATGAATACAAATGTCCCAGATGTCCGAGCTTTGGCTCATGAGATAGGCTCGCATGCGAGTCTTCCAATAATTGTAGCCATAAGCTTCCAAGGACGGGACCTTTCCAGGAGACGTCATGATCACTACTGGGGTTTAGAACCGGTTAAGGTATGGAAAAAACCTAACCAGGCTTTGATACCACTTGTAGGACCAAAAGCAGCGACCAGAGGGGGGTGAATGGGCGCCTAAAAAATTCTTTCGAATCAATGGCCTGCTCCCAACACCCAACGCACCTCAACAGACTTAGCAAAGAAAGGTGAAACATATCAACAGAGCCTCAAAAGATCTAGCCTGACAACAATCGGTGTCCTAATCAAAAAGACACCAACATAGTGCTAATAGGCATATTAACAAAGCATTTAACACATGGGCAGATCAAGGTTCATAGAGATAAATCATCACAACAATTAATCTGAGTGCACGTAAAAAGAGATGAAGGGTTACTGTTCAAAGTTTGTCTCCTGTTCGAAACTTGTCGAAGCCTGTGCGGTGCGAAGCCTGTAGTTGTTGAAGCCAGCTTCGAAGTACGCAGTGTCGAAGTCTGTAGTGGACGTGCCGAAGCTTGCTTTGAAGTTGACGAGCGAAGGTTGATGGAGTCGAAGCTGGTTCGGAGCAGTCATGCGAAGGTCATAGATGTAAACTTCAAACTCTTCGAATTTGAAGCTATACAGAAGAGAGTTCGAAGACTAGTGCAAAGCTATGAAGCAGCGAAGCACATAGCTGTCGAAGCCTACTCCAAAAATTCCAGTACCGAAGCTAAAGAAAAACACAGACTCCAAACAGCCTTCGAAACCTTCGAAGCCAGCTGAAACCTCTGAAATAGCACACTTCGAAAAGGTACCAACACTTCGAACAAACTAGACACCTCAGTGAAGCAGGGACTTCGAACTCGTACAAAAAACTTACTGTCCCAAACTCCGAAGCTTGTAAAAATTCGAAGCCTGCAAACTGTAGCTACAAAGCTACCTTCGCAGAAAACTTCGAGCGACAATCAACGATGCCTGCAGGCTAGCAAAGCTATCGATTCAACACATGCCGAAGCTATTCAAAACCAGAAGCTTCGCAGCATCTATCCTGAGCAGGCTTCGGCTTCGTTAGGAAAACAACCGAAGCTTGCGAGAGCGCTTCAAACAATACAGCGAACAAAGCAGGAAGAGATTCGCACGGAGATCGAAGACCCAATTTCTAGCTTCCAGGCTAGACCGTAGAATCTGCAGCAACAAAAAGCATTCACACCAAGTAGTACTTCTAGTGGGACCCACACCAAGAAGCTACCGAAGATGATAACTCACACCTGCTTCTAGATCTTAGGAGCTACAGGCTACTGCGCCATAGGCGACAGTACACTGTTCCTGTTCAGCCAAAACACCTACTAGCTGGAGGTCTAAGACAAAAAGAAAGCTAGCTAGGCAACAGAGATTCAACAAGACAACCACTGTTCAAAGCCAAGAACCAGCCAAGAAACAACGCCGAATAAAATAATCTTAGTGCACAGAACTCAGCCTAAACCATCTCGTGAGAAAGAACACAGTACGCACGCAAATCAATGGAGCCATTAAATGCGTACAGGACAAAGTCGGATGGTTGAGAATCAGGGAATAAAACCTGAAGAAGAGATTTCAGAACGCGTACGCGACGAACACGGAGACGGCGGAGGAAATCAAGCAGCCGGGAGATAAAAATGACCCAATCTCTTGTATTAGAAAAGTGATTTCAGAAAGGGTAACCCTAACCCTAGGGATTGTGACCCTATTTATAGGCAGTCCAATAGCCTAAGAATATTCCAACAGACCCTTAGGGTTTTTTACAGACGCTGAAATAAATGGAAAAAAACCAAATTGCCCTTAGGATATTTTTACAGACTCGACTAACTGACTGTGGGCCTAATGACAAAATAGTAAACTCCTATTTACAGATGACTTATCCGGAAGCGGACAAATTTGGACAAATTTGAGTCGCGTTCTTCTGACGGGATCTTTTTGGGTTACACTACTCATGGTCATTCTTATCGTGTTTACAATTTGGAGACTAACACTGTCATCGAGTCATGTGATGTGACTTTTGATGAATCAACCCCCTCTATTAGTTCAACTTTTGAACAGGCAAATGAACACAACATGGAACAGACCCTCTTCGAAGAATAAGATCCCGGAGAGTTCGAGGATGAACCCCTACTACCCTCGACTTCAACCCCCGGAGCCGACCCCGCTTCGACCACTTCGGCACAAGGTCCCGAAGCAACTACCTCGATATCGGTCATCTTGGACCACTCCAACGCACAAGTTGAGGGGGAGACTGCATCCCGCCGCGAGGCTCCACATCATATTCAAAGGATGCATCCTCCAGAGCAGATCATTGGTGAGCTTGATCAAAGGGTAGCACGTTCTCATGCTCATTTCATTGATTCAGCTTTAGTTGCTTCTTTTGAGCCCTTAGATGTTAGTCATGCACTTTCTGATTCTAGTTGGATCAATGCCATGCACGAAGAACTTGAAAATTTTGAGAGAAACCAAGTCTGGACTTTAGTTGATCCTACACCAAATGTTCATTTCATTGGAACAAAATGGATTTTCAAAAACAAACAGGAGGAGGATGGGACTATAGTTAGAAACAAGGCTAGACTTGTAGCTTAGGGTTATTCTCAATTAGAAGGGATTGATTTTACTTAAACTTTTGCACCTGTTGCTCGTATTGAGGCCATTAGGATTTTACTTGTTTTTGCAGCATCCAGTGGTTTCACACTTTATCAAATGGATGTTAAAAGTGCTTTTCTTAATGGCTTCATAGGCGAAGATGTATATGTAAAACAACCCCCTGGCTTTGAAAACCCCAAATACCCACATAAAATCCTTAAACTTCATAAGGCTCTTTATGGACTCAAGCAGGCCCCTCGGGCATGGTATGTGTTGGCGTAAAAGATTACGCTAACAGGTTTCTGTAGAAAAGAAACTAACAAACGAAGTGTTTGTGAAGAGAACTGTTCTAAGCCTCCGAAAGGATAACAACTTAGAATAGTTCGAGTGTGTGTATTGAATAACTTGTATTCGTTCCCTATTACAGGGTGAAACGGGGGGTATTTATAGGCCCAAACATTAAGGAAAATACCTATTTACCCCTCTATTACAACCGACATAGTGGAAACTATGCGGTACCCGTAATAGGGCTAAAATGGTAAAAGACTAATCTAATGAGAAAGAAGATAAGTCTTCCATCTTAGCTGGCAGAAAAGATCTTGAAAAGCCTTAGTTCGAAGATGTACTCCGAACCAATGCCTATCTTCGTACTTCGAACTTGACTCCGGGTATCTTCGAAGATGAACGTCTGGGAACCTTCGAATCCGCTGTCCGCCTTTATGTTGCTTCGGCAATAACCCCGAAGATGAGATATTTTCCCCCAACAGTAGCCCCTCGAATACGCTTCTCCGTTTAACCTGTAACGTTAGGAGAGCAGTATACGGAAAGAAAAGATAACCAAACATAGGGGTTATTGGTTTTTAGTTCATCTCCGAAATGCATGAAAATATAAACTCCGAATCAGTCTTAGGATAATTGCTTTTCGAACTATCTTAGAACCGACTCGAGAAGTTCGAAAGTCTTTTAGACTTAGAGAAAATAGCCGTTAGTTTTCTGTTTCTAACGGAAACTGTAGTAAGCGCTAATCTCGGAGAGAAGTAACGGCAGGAATGCGAAACGACATGGACTAACGGTAAAAAAGTAAAATCTAGGCTATAAATAGAAGGCCTAGAACTTACCCGGTTACCTTTTCACTGCTTTCTCGCAATCAAACACTTTTTAGCCCCTTGAGTTCTTTGAGCCCTAGCTTCCATTTCCTCAAAGCAATCCAGTGACCGTAATGGTGAAGACTAAGGGATCTGCACCTCCGTCGGCCTTGGCTCGGCAGCAGGCGGCTGCGGCAGCAGCGGTGGCAGCGTTGGCGGCGGCACCTTCGGCTCCGGCAATGACATCCATGGCGGTAGGAGGGAGAAATCCCCAAATCATCGATGACCAAGGTCTCTGCCCGCCATCGACAAAATACTTGGATCAATCTTTCCAATTGGGGCCTTCTACCTGCAAGAGAGAGTCATTGGCAATCGCGGCAGGAGGAAAAATTAGTGCCGAAGTCATGATCCGAAAGCCAGGCAAAGAAATGATTCCATCGCCAAGACCCGGAGAAGTAGTTGTATTTGAAGCCTTCTTCGAAGCCGGCTTGGGCCTTCCTGCAGTAGACTTCCTGGCGGAGGTACTTGATCTGTTCCATGTAACCCTCCCCCAATTATCTCTGAATGCAGTAGCTAGACTGGCTATCTTCGAATGGGCGTTGAGAGCCGAAGGTTGTGAGGGGAGGGCAGAGATCTTCGCTGCATTACATAGAGCAACATGCCAACCAAAGACCTTCGTAGGCCCCGGAGGCGAAAAGGTAGTAGTAGCCTTCGGTAGTATCAACTTTAGGCTTCGAGATGAGTATGCCCTTCAGTTTCCGGCCAAGGCTATCAATGCAAGATGGTATACTGATTGGATTCTGAGATGGTTCTATGCCGAAGTTGGGGCAAGCAGTCCTTTGGCTGGACCCCTTAGAGAAATCCAATTCCGGAAGAAAGCCTTAGTGCAGCCCAACGAAGGTCAACTCGAAGCCCGTCTCAACCTGCTTCAAAAGATTAGCCGAAGGTTAAGCATGCGAGATTTAGCCGAAGAATTCCTCGGCCTACAAATTTCTCCGCTGATGGCCAACTGGCCTATCATCTTCGAAGATGATTCGGAAGGTGGTCTCTGCAAGATTAATTTGACTTCGAGCCCTGCAGGTAACTTCGAAACCAACATGTATTATACATATTTACTTCGAAGAAAGACTAACTTGATTTATTTATTTTTTAGCTTCTTCAGCCCCTATTACTTCAGAACAAATTATAAGGGCTTCGGAGAAGATTTTGGGTGCCCCAACTCCGACTGAAAAAGAATGGAGAGTTAAATTGGTCGGGAGTTGGGAGAGGTTTAACAGAGTATGGGGAATGTTGGAGATGACTCCGCCCCCTCTGATGGACTGGGTGCCTTCGGAGAAAGGACCCAAGAAGAGGATAGCCGAAGCTGGGGCTTCGAGCTCTGCAAAGACTCCAGTGAAGAAAGTGGCTCGGAAGCCAAGAAAACCTGCATCTCCGAGCCCAAGAACCTCAACCTCCGGTTCTAAAGAAGATGAAGGTAAACTATTAGTGAGGTTGATTGATGAAGATGCGGCTCAAAAAGATATTCACATTGAAGATACTGCAGGTATACCGGAGTCTCAGACTAACATTGAAGAAGTGAGAGCTCCGGATGCTCAAGAAGAAGAGCAAATCGAAGCCCCTGTGGGCGAAGATGAAGTTGAAGTTGCTACAACTTCAGTTGTGGATGAAGGGAGGACTGCTCACGGAGATACTCCGGCAGTTGAAGTTTTAACTGTGGATTCGGACGAAGACCTCACCTTTGATCCTCCGAGCAGTCCGATGCTCGATCGCCCCCAGAATGTCGAAGGTAAACTTCGCATAATTCTCTTATTATTTTCTGCAAAATTATACAATGTATAATACCTTTGCTTTTGCAGAGCCCCCTTCTGTAGAAGTACATCGCGAAGATCCAATTCAAGGGCCTTCGACAACTTCGGAGCCTCACCCGGAGGTCGCTCAACAGGGTCCTGGAAGGGGTAAAAGGCAAATAGAACCTCTCCCCGCTCAAGGATCAACTTCGTCTGAATCAACAAACGAAGGTCAATCTACTGAGGGGGGGCCATCTACTGAAGCTCCAAGGACCTCAGGAGAACGCTCCGGAGCTTCGCCAAGCAGGGATGACCAAGAAGCTTCGGCAATGCTCCCTCTTTTAACTCCTTTTTGGAGCAAAGAACCGGGCTTTGGACTCTGCTCAAACCTTTAGGTCGAGTCAGTCGCGAAGTCGAGGAGACAGAGCTGGTAGCAATTTTAAGCAAGGCGAAGAGTTCGGAGCTAAACGTTGCTATGGAACGAGCAGCCTACCAGGTACGGAACACCTTCGAACCAATAGCAAATTATACATGAATAGTTTCTTACTTCAGTTTTTTCTTTTCTTAGCAAGCGGTCTTGGCCCGCGCTGCAACTTTATCAGGCGAAAATGAAATTGCTCAGCTTCGGGAAGAAAATGAAGCTCTTAAACGCAACTTGTCTTTCTCCGAAGCTAGAGTGGTTCAAATGGATAATGTGATTTCGACGGAGCGTATGGCCAGACAGGGCTTGGAGGCTGCAAATAAAGAGCTCGAAGCAGAAAGAATCGTGCTTCGGGCGGAAATCGAAAGGGTGCGATATGAGCATGCTAATGCTGGGTCCGAACTTGTGAGGCTCCAAGAGGAAGCTAGCCAACTCCTAAATCAGAAGAATACTTTAACTACGGAGAATGCTAGGATTTCCGGAGTTCTAGCAGAAACGACTTCCAGCAAGGATGCATTAATCGAAGAAAAGCTTAAGTCCGAGAAGGTAGCTACGGAGGTCATAGAACAGATGCTAGGTGTTCTGGAGTACTTCGGTACTACTGGATCACTTCCTTCAGATGACAACGTCACTCTGCTGCGCCGGTTAAAAAGGATCCAAGGAGCAGCGAAGCAAATGAAGACGACAGGCATTCGTTACGGAGAACTCTCTGGACAAGTGTCTGCCCTCGGACTACTTCGTTACTACGAGGACTTGGGCCGAACAATCACTCCGAGCGCAGAGGGCCCTATTACCTTCGACGACGAGCGGCTTCTAACTCCTTCCGAAGGCGTAACTGCTGCTTGGCAGGCCTTTCAAGCTTCATGGAGAGCCGAAGGTCACACTGCGATCAAGGCTTGGATCGACGAAGGCCAATGCCAGAAGCAAGTTCGGAATCAAGCCTCAAGCAGTCAACCTCCTCTGAACCCGCAGGTTTAGGAATAATTTAGGATTTTTGACTATGTAAAGCTTCATGCTTGTAAACATTTATCAATGAAAATCTTGTTTGTCATATTTTTAGGCTTTGCCTCTTATGGAAGACATCGAAGTGTTAGAGCTTAACGACGAACTTCGCTCATTATGGAATACCTTCGAACTTCTAAAGACTTACAAGCGTCCTCGATTTCTAATTCCTCGAGATGACTCCGGCGTAATTGCGCCCGAAGTAATCAAAGATGTATTGTCTTATATTAAAGAGGAAGAAAAAGAGGTTAACGTAAACACTTCGTCTTCTGAAGACACTATTTGGTCTGAAGACGAAGGTGAAGCTCGAAATAAAAGATCTGAAGATCTTAGAAGCTAGGAAAGAAGCCCCGAACGGCTTCGAACTTGGGCCGAGCTTCGACAAGAGCAGAAGGATTTTAGAGCTTCGAAGGAGAGGAAGAGAGTTAAACGTAAAGTTATTAGAACTTCCGATGCTAGAACTAGTCGTTCCACCCCTAGCTCTAGGTACCGAAGAGGTCTCCGATTCCTTCTTGGTATAGATACCAATTTTTCATAGTGTAATCTGTAAACACATTTATTTGAATAATGAATGCCGATTTAAAATTTTCTCCATATTTACTAGCCCCTCTTTGGGTATAAGCAACTTCGAAATGTATTCAAAGATGGTTATGCGCAAAGAAAAACTTCGGAGTACAATTTTTTGGGGGTTCAGAGCCCCTCTGTAATTTAAAGATCTTTTAAAATCTTATAAAATGTCTTCGACTATTTGCAGTCAGAAGAATGGCAACTTAGTACCTTTGTTTATGAAAGATATCACTTGAGATAACTTCCAGGACACTTTAGTGTCTTAAAAAATTTGTCACTTTGGACTATGTTAACAGACATTCGAAGCTCATGGCTCAAATTCTGTTTTGCTTTAGCCACCTTCGGCTTATTTTTGTGATCTCTGTCGAACCAATGGTTCGGAGTTTGCAATGGTCTCTTTGGACTTTTTTTACGGATGTCTACCAGCCAATGGCTTGGACTCCGTATATTTTGGCCACCTTCGGCTCTTTTTGCAGAAGTCTACCAGCCAATGGCTTGGACTTCGCAGATTTTGGTCACCTTCGGCTCTTTTTACGGAAGTCTACTAGCCAATAGCTTGGACTCCGTAGGTTTTGGCCACCTTCGGCTCTTTTTACGGAAGTCTACCAGCCAATGGCTTGGACTCCGTAGGGTGTGGTTTTGGGCTCTTTTACGGATGCCTACAAGCCGGTGGCTTGGGCTCCGGATTATGCCAGCCCCCACATCGGAAGCTTCGAACTTTATGGGTTCGAAGTCCGAAAATACAATCCAGCTTCATGACACTTCCCTCTCGGTCGACCCCGCGGTTCAAGTGCGTCCACTCGGAAGCTGGAAGTCTATGAGGGGAAGGCACTATCAGGATCATATGCTTTATTGATTTAGAAGATGATTACAAGCGAATTACAAGGAGCCCTTATGCGAAGTATCGCTTTAGGTGCTCCGCATGCCAAGTATGTGCTAACTCTTCACCTTTTAAATTAGCTAATTTAAATGAACCAGGGCGCCCTGAACGGACAATTAGGTATGGACCTTCCCATTTATTCCCTAACTTCCCTGGTGCTATAATGCTTCGTAGAACAAGATGACCCGGTCTTAGTTCATTGAGCTTAACCTTCAGGTCAAACCAAGCCTTCGTCTGCTGATGATACTTTGATAAATTTGCTACAGCTCGAAGTCTTGTTTCTTCTGATAAATCTAACGAAGCTTGTCTTTCTTCTTCAATGTCTGGTTCGGTGCTGCGAAATGATCCCCCTTTGAGCTCCGTTGGAGTCATAGCTTCATCTCCGAATAGTAGTCTGAATGGAGTAAAACCTGTGGACCTTGTTTGCGTAGTCCGAATGGACCACAAAATCTTCGGAAGCTCTTCGGTCTACAGTCCCTTTGCTAATCCTACTATCCTTCGATTTAGCCCCGACAAAATATTTCCATTGGCTCGCTCTACGGCTCCGTTAGACTGAGGATGTCTTACTGCAGCAAAACATAACTGAATGCCTAGATCTTCGCAAAACTTCCTGAAAGGTTCTGCATTGAACTGTGTTCCATTATCAACTGTGAGTTGTCTAGGCACTCCGAACCGGCAGATGATGTTCTTCCAAAAGAATTTTTGTACATTGTTCGAAGTGATAGCTGTTAAGGGCTCTGCTTCCACCCACTTAGAAAAATACTCAATAGCTACCACTGCGAACTTTAGATTTCCCTTGGCTACTGGAAAGGGGCCAATTAAATCCATACCCCATCTGGCCATAGGCCATACCGGAGCAATGACTTGAAGAGCTGTTGGTGGGCGATGACTTCGTCGACCCATCCACTGGCATCCTTGACAAGTGCGGACTAAGCTCTCCGCATCAGCTGTTATTGTGGGCCAGTAAAGCCCCTGGCGAAGTGTTTTTCCTGCCAAAGCTCGCGGGGCTAAATGGCTACCACAAAGGCCTTCATGAATTTCTCGAAGAATTTCTTGACCTTCGGCTTGAGATATACATCGGAGTAGAGGGGAACATACTCCGGCCTTGTATAAAATACCGTTGATTATTTGATAATTTCTAGCTCTAAGCTTTAATCTTGACAGTTGTGGCTCTTCGGGCAAATTTGTTCCTCCCTGTAAAAGTTCCATGATTGAATTTTTCCAATCTGCACTAGGAATGCAAAGAATCTCTGCAGAGGGAATTTGTGGCACCGAAGGTATATTGAGCTCCTCATAGAAAGCTTCTTCTGGCACATCCACAGCTCCGGCTGCAGCTTTTGCTAAGATGTCCGCTTGCACATTTTCTGCTCTTGGTATACTCCGAATGGAAATACCCTTGAAGTGTGCTTCGATTTTACGGATTTCTTCTAAGTACTTCGCAAGCTGTGGATGCCGAACTTGGAAACTTTTGTCTACGTGCCCTGCTACTATCTGAGAATCTGTCTTTATAATTATTCTTGTAGCCCCTAGAGCACGTGCTTTTCGGAGTCCCAATAAAATACCTTCATACTCCGCTATATTATTGGTAGACTTAAAGTTGAGTCTTGCGGAGTACATTGCTCTTTGCCCTGACGGTGAAATCAATACTGCTCCAATGCCTGCTCTGGATGCTTGGAAAGCCCCATCAGAGTAAACAGTCCAAACTCCGTCACTTGACTTCTCCGGAACCAAATTTGCAGGTGGAGTCCATTCTGCTACGAAGTCTGCTAGGACTTGGGATTTGATGGTTGTCCTTGCCAAGAAAGATATGTCGAAGGGTGCTAGTTCGACTGCCCACTTCCCAATCCTTCCAGTGGAATCCTTACTTCGGAGCATATCTCCTAAAGGATATGAAGTTGGTACAATTACATTGTGCGCCAAAAAATAATGTCTTAGCTTCCTCGAAGCCATTATCAGAGCATAAACGAACTTCTCAAGTTCGGAGTATCTTGTCTTCGCTCCTAATAATGCTTCGGATACAAAATAAACAGGATTTTGGACCAACTTCCCATTGAAATCCACTTCTCTGACAAGGACTGCGCTGACAGCAGAACCTGTAGCTGCAAGGTACAGGAGTAGGGTTTCGTACGCAGTAGGCACCGTGAGTGTAGCAAGATTACTGAGATACTCTTTAATATCTTCGAATCTTTTCTGACACTCTGGTGTCCATGCAAAATCTTCGGACCCTTTCAATGCTTTAAATATAGGCAAGCTCCTCTCCGCAGACCTTGATAAAAACCTGCTAAGTGCTGCCAGACGCCCAGTCAGCTTTTGCACTTGCTTTAAATTTTCCGGAGGAGCCATCTTCTGCAGCGCAGTTATTTGAGTAGGGCTAGCTTCAATTCCCCTGCTTGAAACTAAATACCCTAACAATTTTCCAGCCCTAGCTCCGAATATACATTTTTCGGGGTTAAGACGGATCCCACATGCCCGAAGGCTATTGAATGTTTCTGCTAAGTCTAGGCTATGTTGGTGCTTTAAAGCACTCTTTATTACAATATCATCCATATAGGCCTCCACATTGCGACCTAGTTGATGACCTAGAGCCTTAGCAACTAATCTCGAAAATGTAGCCCCGGCATTTCTTAGGCCGAAGGGCATTCTTACATAACAAAAGACTCCCGAAGGAGTTACGAAGCTTGTCTTGATTTCATCTTCGCGCTTCAACCATATTTGATGATAACCAGAATACGCGTCAAGGAAGCTTAATAACTCCGAACCTGCGGTGGAGTCAACCAGTTGATCAATTCGGGGCATGGGGTAGGGGTCACGTGGGCATGCTTTATTCAAGGATGTAAAATCAATGCACATGCGCCACTTCTCGGAAGACTTCTTTCTGACGAAAACTGGGTTGGCTAACCATTCTGTGTGAGCCACTTCTCTGATAATCCCAGCCTTCAACAATTTTTCAACTTCGTCCTTAGCTACAGCAGCTCTATCTGCGGACATCTTCCGGAGTCCTTGCCGAACAGGCCGGGCCTTTGGGTTTACAAGTAAACTATGTTCAATGATATCCCGATCGACTCCGGTGATATCTTCGTCAGACCAGGCGAAGACATCCAAATTTTCTTCCACCACCTTTTCCAAGGAGGTTGCAACTTCAGGAGGTAAATCTTTACCAATATGAAAAGTATACTCTTTACCATCTTTAACAATGACCTTCGTTGCAATTTATCCTTCGGGACTTGGTCTCGGAAAAGACTTCTTCGAAGCTTCGGAGGAGGC
Organism: Zizania palustris; assembly: GCA_019279435.1. NCBI lineage: Eukaryota > Viridiplantae > Streptophyta > Magnoliopsida > Poales > Poaceae > Zizania > Zizania palustris. The sequence goes on from JAAALK010000079.1 coordinate 28,090,024, forward strand.
TGAAAAAATTTCTTCATTATCCTGCACACTGTTTACTTGCCTCGGATCAAGAGGGGGACCATGACCATATTCCGCCCTCCGAGCAATGGCTTGATCTCTGAAGACTGTAAGGACTCCTGCTTGTGTGGGCATCTTCATGCACAAATAATTGTGATGCGCCACAGCTTCGAACTGGTTTAGCATACCCCTTCCGAAGATGACGTTGTAAGCATACGGGGCATCTACAACATCGAAGATTACTTCCTCAGTTCGGGCCAATAAACCTTCTCCGAAGGTAACTTCTAGGCCAATTTGGCCAAGTGCATCAAGCGGAGGTCCTGCAAAGCCTTGCAGAGGACGAACCGCTGGAAGGAGATGCTTTCTGGAAATGCATAATTGATCGAAGGCTTGAACAAAAATGATATCTGCCGAACTACCTCCGTCAATCAACACCCTTCGAACTTCAGTGCCCGCAATATCAGCAGTGATAACCAGTGGATCTGCGTGCGGGAACTTAATACCAGCTGCATCCTCCGCAGAAAAAGATATCGGAACGTGAGACCACTCCGGCATTGCAGCTGCAGATGACGAAGTCCCAATATGACCTACTTCCCGAACGTACTCTCTTCGCTGTCTCTTGGACATGCTTCCGAGGGTACCTCCTCTGGAGATAGGGAGAACTACTCTTTTTCCTCTATCTTGCCCTTCCTCTTGCTTCGGAGGTGGCATAACATTGGCCACCGGAGGGTGTCTTGCAGCATCAAAGTTTTCTATCCGCGCCACAGCCTGGACCGGCTCTGGGCGCGTTGCAGCTGGAACTCGGTCGGTACTGCCTCGACCCGAAGTTCTCTCTAAGTACTCTCCCCTTAGAGTAAGTATAGCCTTGCAAGTATCAGTTGCATGGCTTCGATTTTCTCCATGAATGCAGCAGAAAAGGGTCTGGCCCTTGCCAGCCGTTTTCCCTGGCGGCCTCCAGCCGCTGGCCTTGTTCCCCGTAGACTGTGGAGCTCTTGGTGCAAACTTCTGTGGGGGTGCAATATTCATGACTTCAGAACGAGGGTGCTTTTGTCCTCTTCTCCGATCATGTTGCACTTCGAAGACTGGTTCCTGCGGCTGTGCCGAAGTTTTCACTTCTACTTTGACTTCTTGCAATATGGACGAAGTAGCGGCAGTCCTCCGAAGCCAACCCTCTTCTGACCTCGCATACTCCTCGAAGTATGACATCAACTGAGAGACCGAGGAGATGCTTTTTCCGATGAAGCTTATCCAGAAGGCCTTGATGACTGACGCCTTCCCGAGCTGCATCAACTACTGAAGATGCGGACAACCCCCGAATTTGCGACTTCGTATGAGCGAAGCGCTTAAAATATTGCCTCAATGTCTCTCCGGGGAGCTGTTTCACCTGGAAAAGGCTTCCTGTTGACATGGGAGGCACGAAGGTGCCTTGAAAATTGCTTATAAACTTCTTCTTCAGCTGCGACCATGAATTGATTGATCCTGGCTTCAAGGACCAGAACCATCTCAATGCCACTCCTTGAAGAGCTAAAGGGAAGCACTTCGCCATGGTGTCTCGAACTCCTCCGCTAGCCTCAATTGCTAGGGCATAAGAACGAACGAACTCTCTGGGATCTTCATCTCCGGCATACTTACAGAGCTTCGAAGTTTTGAACTTTGGATCAAAGCGAACTTTCTGCAGCTCAGGATGCAGCGGAGATTCATTATCAAAGGAGGCGTTCTCCGGGGCTTCGGGATAATCAAGATCGTCGTCTTCGGGCACTTCTGGGATAGTTGGGATGGCTTGAGAACGAAGCCTGTTCGCAGCTTCTTGTCGCCACCTCGCTACCTCAGCTTGAAGGTTGGCCATTTGAGTGGCCATATCTCCAAGATTGTTTTCATCTCCTCCGGAAGGATCTTCCGGGTCTTGAGAACTGGTAGGATCAGTTCGAATTGGGATGGAGGGTGGAGAAGGGACTCTGGGCGGTCGGAGTATGGAAGGGGTTGGCGGAGAAGCTTCGTATGTTCGAGGGATGGAAGCCCCTTCCGGAGTTTGCAGAGGGAATGTCGAAGGCCCTCCGACTTCAACTGTGTCGAAGGGTATCTCTCCGGAGATCCGAGAGGACCTCCGAGTGGGATTGCGGGGTGCGCTCCGCTTAGGAGGCATGATGTAAGAAGTTGGTAGAGAACGAAGTTTTTCGGACTAGGTTCCCCACGGACGGCGCCAACTATTGGCGTAAAAGATTACGCTAACAGTTTTCTGTAGAAAAGAAACTAACAAACGAAGTGTTTGTGAAGAGAACTGTTCTAAGCCTCCGAAAGGATAACAACTTAGAATAGTTCGAGTGTGTGTATTGAATAACTTGTATTCGGTCCCTATTACAGGGTGAAACGGGGGGTATTTATAGGCCCAAACATTAAGGAAAAGACCTATTTACCCCTCTATTACAACCGACATAGTGGAAACTATGCGGTACCCTTAATAGGGCTAAAATGGTAAAAGACTAATCTAATGAGAAAGAAGATAAGTCTTCCATCTTAGATGGCAGAAAAGATCTTGAAAAGCCTTAGTTCGAAGATGTACTCCGAACCAATGCCTATCTTCGTACTTCGAACTTGACTCCGAGTATCTTCGAAGATGAACGTCTGGGAACCTTCGAATCCGATGTCTGCCTTTATGTTGCTTCGGCAATAACCCCGAAGATGAGATATTTTCCCCCAACAGTATGCCAAACTTAAGTCTTTTCTGCTTGAGCGGGGGTATTTGATGGGATCTGTTGATAAAACCCTGTTCACTCTCAAGCATGGCAAAGACTTCCTCCTAGTCTAGATTTATGTGGATGATATCATCTTTGGTGGCTCTTCTCATGCTTTGGTTGCCGAGTTTGCAGATGCCATGAGTAGGGAGTTCGAGATGTCCATGATGGGTGAACTCACATTTTTCCTTTGCTTGCAAATCAAGCAAAGCAAACAACGTACATTCGTCCACCAGACGAAGTACACCAAGGACTTGCTCAAGAAATTCGACATGATTGATGCGAAGCCCCTCGCCACTCCAATGGCTACATCTGTAGCAGTGGATCCTGATGAGATGGAGAAGTCGTAGATCATAAGGAGTTCCAAAGCATGATCGGCTCCCTCCTCTACTTGACTGCTACGAGACCAGACATACACTTCGCAATGTGTTTGTGCGCTCGTTTTCAGGCTTCACCATGAGCTTTGCACTACGAAGTGGTAAAGCGCATTCTCAGGTATCTCAAACATACCCTTGAATTTGGCATTTGGTATTCTGCGTCTTCCTCTTTGTGTCTTCGAGGTTATTCCGATGCGGACTTTGCTGGGTGTAGGATTGATAGGAAAAGTACCTCTGGTACTTGTCATTTTCTAGGTACTTCACTGGTTTGCTGGTCTTCCCGCAAACAGTCTAGTGTTGCACAATCGACGGTCGAGGCTGAATATGTTGCTGCAGCTAGCTGTTGCTCTTAGATTTTGTGGATGGTTTCCACTTTGCGGGATTTGGGGTTAGATTATAAGAGTGTTCCACTTTTCTGTGATAACACTAGTGCTATTTGTATTGCAAACAACCCGGTTCAGCATTCCAAAACCAAACACATTGATGTGCGATATCATTTTCTCAGAGATCATAATGAGAAGGGTGATATTGAACTTCAATATGTTGATACCCAACACCAGCTAGCCGATATTTTCACAAAACCCCTCGATGCTTCTCGTTTTGCCTACTTATGTGGGGAACTTGGTGTTTGTCACCCTTATGGCATTTTGTGAGGGGAGCAGATTAGAATTGTCCTGCATATGCTCATTGTGTGTGAAATTGCATTTACATCTTTTGCACTTATATGCCTGGTTTTAATTCATGTAATCATGTCAGCTCAGCTCTTTTTAATATGTCTAAAACATTTTGTGCATGATTTTCTCTTTCCAAAATCAAATCATGCTCACTACTTAGTCTTGGATCTAGCATGTTTAGGCAGGACTGCTTTAGCTATCTTTTATCTGCTTGATAGCAAGATTCCTTTTCTCTGGATGCTAAAAATTGCAACATGTAAAATTGTATTACTTACTCATGGATATTCATCTAGTGCTAAACAATTTGTTCACTTGATTAAAAATCCAACAATCCATGATTTGCATGTTACAAGAGAAAAGATCCAGGTGAGTTTGTTTGTCGCACTACTTTATTCTAGACTGCTTACCATTGCACATTGGTCTGAACTGGGATAATTTAGTGTATGCCAAAATCACTGCCTTAAGCTTCTGATGGATTTCGTGCCTAGGCTTGGCCTGATTGGAAAGTAAAAGGTAGATAAACAAATTGCCCCTGGCATTGTGAAAAGAACAATAAAAATTCATTGTTCATCAAGTTTGCTTTCAATGCTCCACTTGAACTGGACGTGTCTGTCTAGAGTAGAAATTGACTAGCTTTGTACAGTCCCTGCTTTTACTTGTCTAGTTACCTTGATTGAGTGGTGATGCTTTTATTTCAAAATGATAAATCAAATGTTGTCATCATGTTTTTAGAGAATTTTACATTGAGTTGAGCACATGAAAATTGGTATTAAAGTTGGCATATTTTTGCTTTACATGTCCTTGCAATTCTGCCGATTTCGAAGCTTTGCATCTTTTCAATGCTCCTTGATGCTTGCATTGCCAAAGGGGGGAAATTTTTGAGTTCTCTGCTGCAATGGGGTAAAATAACCAAGGGGGAGTTTTTATCTTGCAAAGAGAAGATTTGCCGAAGGGGCTTTTACTCTTTTGAAAAGGGGAAGGAAAATTCTTTTGTCAAGTGACATGGTTTGGCTCGTTTCTGAGTTTTATGGTCACTTGTGAGCTGAAATTTTTCAAATTTTCTTGAACTTAAATTTGGTTGTCAATGCACTCATCAAGGGGGAGATTGAGAAACCAAGGGTTGGTTTCGGAGTCTGTGATGAGTGATTGACAGATATTATCCTCTAATTCGAAGGGGTCCCTCCGAAGGGGTTCGGAGGTTGTTTCACCGAAGGGTTCGGTGGGCTCTATTTGCTGCAGCTGTTGCAGCGGAGTGTGCCTGTCAGAGGGGTCTGACAATACACAATGACTGGTTCGTACCGAAGGTCTCGGTACTTTGGGCGATACACTGGAGTGTGTGCCAAAGGTTGTTTACCCGAAGAGGTCTCTGGGGTACTGGATACAGTTGTTTGTCTGTTTGTTGTGCGCATGTGACTTCGGAGGCGACGGATGGTTCGCAGCAGGGAACCTGGGTCAAGTGGGAGGCTTGATGCCAGGCGAGCGGGGAGCTCGGTCACGAAGGCTGCGAAGGTGTTGAGGTCGTACCTCGGGTCGAGGTGCGCCAGACGAAGGCAGAGAGTGTGGAGCATGGCTACGGGTGAAGGTACCCCGAGATGAAGTCCTCGGAGGCGAGGCACTTCGAATGGTACTCCGAATAGAGTGACTTTGGAGTATGGTGGACCAAGTCCTCAACAATGAGGCAGGGCATTCGAAGTGTGCTTCGGAGGGAGGCACTCGAAGGTATACCTGACGAAGGTCTCAGAAGTCGAAGTGCATCGAAGGCATGGTCCGGGTGAGGTTCGTCGAGGAGTGTGCTCGGGGAGAGACACTGTGACGAAGGGCTCATGGAATGCTTCATGAGGAGACCTTGGACGAAGGAGGGACTTTGAAGGGTGGTACTCCGAAGGTGGGGCTTCGGAGTGTGGCTGACTTGAGGTACTTCGGCTATGCATGGCTTCGGTACACGAGCTGATGGAGTTCGAGCAGGGAGTAGCTGTGAAGCCATGGTGGTCCACTCCGGAGGTGATGGCGCGAAGGCCCAAGGGCTTTGACGGCTTCGGCTCAAAACTGTCACTGTATCGAAGGCTGACTTTGGTGAAGCGAAGGCTGTCAGGCTCAAGGATTCTCACCGAAGCTCCCACACCCCTCGCGTGCGAAGGGGGGCTTCAGAAGACTCCAAGACTGCAAAGGCTGACCGTGTCTGCTCTGCAAAAGCTGATGCTGTCTCCTCTACGAAGTTGACAAAAGAAGCCTCCAAATAAAGTAGACTACCAACTGTACCCCCCTGTTCTGACGGGACAAAAACAGTGTAAACCCTAGGGGTAAAGTAGTCTATTCACAGGGCTGAATAGTGCCTATAAATAGTGGAGGCTAGTCTAGGCCACAGTAACACTTTGAGCAGCCATTTTTGAGCTCTCGTGCTAGCCGCCACATACTCTTGTATTCAGTCTGTGAGTTCATTTTGTGTTCCCTGTTCAAGCAATGAAACTTTGATTCTGTCTTCATTTTTTGTTTGAACTTGTATGCCTACTTTGCACTGCATTTTTGATTTCTCTGTGCACCATCTTCTTCTGGGTTGAGTTTGTGCACTGGATCTCTTCTGGAGAAGTGTGTGAGAAGTCTGTTCATGTGAAGTGTGTGTTTTTCAGTGTCTGTTCGCTCTATGTAAACTGGAGGCAAGACATCTCTGATTACTGGCGAAGCACTGTTCGAAGCCCGTTTTCTTCCCTTGTCAAAGCCCTTGGCGAAGTGTGTTCAGTGTGCGTTTAGACCTTCGAAGTACGAAGCCTAGCACCAGTTGCTATCACTGAGTATTTGGTCAAAGTACTCAGAGGGGAGTCTGCTCTTACGAAGGGTGAAGTGTGAAGCCTACTCAAAGGCACCCAGTGTGGGGAGCCTGCACAGACTTAGCAGAGTTGAGTTTTTAGTGTTGTGGGTGGAGCGAAGCCTGGTTTCGGAGCTGTGAAATACCTCCGAACCAGAACTTTAAAGGGTGTGTTCGAAGCCTGTTCCACAGAAGACAGAATTAAAACAGAAGACTATTTTTAGTCTAAATTTTTAAAATCTCCCATTCACCCCCCCTCTGGTCGCCGTTTTCGGTCCAACAAAAAATTTTCAAGCTCAAACTAAGTTATACATATCACATAGACTGCAAACATTTTTTACACAAAATAATGACTCTTTTGAGTTTGCTTAGTGTTTTTTTAAAAAACACTTGGCAAATCTAGGGAAAAAGTTTTGCCCGCACAAATACTCCTGTCACGTCTATTAGCACCGTTTTTTTACGGCGTGTTTAAATTATTGCCAACTGTATTTTTTTATGGCACTCACAAATAATTTGTTCACTGAGTATTTATAGTATGTAAAAAACATTAAAAACATCCCACAAACTCATCTTTAGCAGGTGCCTAAAATAATATATTCTTCAAAGATTTTAACATTGGATAAAGTTGCAGTTCTTAGAGTGTGAAGAGGATATCAAGTCAAAACATCACACAAATTTCATAACCACGGCGCCAAACATGCACTCACGGAAAGGAAAACACGGCAGGCAGTGATGATTGTTGATCGCCACACGACAGCCCGGCCTGAGGACAATCAAGCAGTGCAGCGGCAAATGCACAAACAATCAATGGGACGCGTACTTGTGGACAGGCGCTGTTGTGTCCATCCATGATCCATGGCCATGCTTCTCACCTTCTCCTTTCAAACAACCATGGGTTTCCAGGCTCGGACCTGCCGGATAAAAGATGGCCATCTACTCCTATCTACTATTGCACCCGGCAGGAGCTGATGAATCCTAAACATATAATAGCTGATGATGATGCTTCATCGAGATGAGCCAGTATTGTACGCTCACTTCATCTTCCATCACGCCATCCTTTTATTTTCCCATAACTGATCAGCTGCTGCCTCAGGCATTCATCACATCGCAAACAGTTGGGTAGCAGCACTGTATTTGATTTTTGATACTACTAGTAATATACAGGTTCCACATGGCTATTACAGTGCCTATTAGAGAGCAATCTCATGCACTGCATTCATAGCTAGTGTTACAACACTGAAATGCAATGCAGATGCTAGGGAATAAGGGACAACTCCATTCCATGCAATGTTGATGTTTGTTAGCTGTAAGCCTTGACATGGCTGTGTGTGTGCGTGCGTGCATGGCGTGTGTCGCCAAGGTCCTGGCGCGGGCAGCAAACGAGCTGCGGCCACGGCATGCAGGTGGATCGAGACGTGCATGAGCTGCAGAGAAGCTGCGGTGGGCACGATTGATGTTAGTTAGGGGAGTGGTGTGCGTGGCGCTGATCTGCAGGAGTGAGGCCGTGTTGTCCGGGCGAGCAATTGGCTCACGGCAACGTTGAGCGCGGGACTTGCGGATCATGGCGTGTAGGCCGGACGTGGAGGCTAGCTCCTGGAGAATCCGTGGACTATTTGTAGCCCTGTGCTCCTCTGTTTAGAGTGTTGAGTCCAGTGTTTAATCAAGAAAGGAAAAGGCGAGTTCGTCGCTGCGACGTTTCGTCGCCGGGAAAGAAAACTCCATTGTTCGTCTTCTTCCTCCGTCTGACAGCAAGTGTGAGCGAGAGAGAGCGAGGCAAGTGAGTTCCTGGGCAAGGGCGTATCGCCAACAAGTGGTATCAGAGCCGATGGGAACCCCGCAGAAGGCCGGTGACGGGTTGAAGATGATCGACGACGGCAGCACGTCGCAAAGCGTCGCAACGGAGCGTGTCGTCGCCCACACCAACTCCGTCGATCTGCCGCTGCTGACCAAGGGCAACTACCATGAGTGGGCTTTGGTCATGCAGGTCTCGCTGGAGGCGATGGAGCTGTGGGATGCGGTGGAAGCCGTGTGCAAGGAGCGTGCCAAGGATCAGCGGGCGCTGGCCGCCATCCTACGCGCGGTACCGTCGGAGATGAAGGCGGGGCTCGCCGTGAAGAAGACGGCGAAAGAGGCGTGGGATGCCGTCAAGTCCATGAGAGTGGGCAATGATCGCGTGAAGGCCGCGAATGTGCAGCGTCTCATGAAGGAGTTCGAGAACGTCGCGTTCCGCGACAGGGAGTCTATCAACGACTTCGCGATGTGCATCAATAGGCTTGTCAGCAGCATACGCGAGCTCGGAGAGAAGGTGGAGGACATCCGCGTGGTGAAGAAGATCATGCGTGTGATCCCCAAGAAGTGGAAGCATGTGGCGGTGTCGATCGAAATGCTTCTCGATCTTAATACCATGTCCATCGAGGAGCTCATTGGCCGGCTCCGTGTGGCGGAGGACGCCGACAATGATGAGGTAAAAGAGGCCGCAGAAGAGGTTGCTGGGCGGTTGTACGTCACTGAGGAGCAGTGGGAGGCGCGTCGCTGGCAGTGGAACAACGAGAGGGCGTGCGGCGGTGACGCGCGGCGAGGCAACAGCGGTGGTGGTGATGGGCGGCGCGGCAGCGGCAACAAGGGTGGTGGGGACAGTGATGAACGCAGCGACGCCGACGACGCGAGTTGCATGATTTCGGGTTGGAGTCGTCACCGAGGCCGGTGCTTCGAGTGCGGCGAGCGAGGACACATTGCCAGACATTGCCGCGAGAAGAAGAAGGAGAAGGCTCTGATGGCGGACGCCATCGAGGAGCCGGCATTGCTGTGAGGAACGGAGTACGCCATGTCAAGCTTAGGGGGGTGAATGTTAGCTGTAAGCCTTGACATGGTTGTGTGTGTGTGCGTGCGTGCATGGCGTGTGTCGCCAAGGTCCTGGCGCGGGCAGCAAACGAGCTGTGGCCACGGCATGCAGGTGGATCGAGACGTGCATGAGCTGCAGAGAAGCTGCGGTGGGCACGATTGATGTTAGTTAGGGGAGTGGTGTGCATGGCGCTGATCTGCAGGAGTGAGGCCGTGTTGTCCGGGCGAGCAATTGGCTCACGTCAACGTTGAGCGCGGGACTTGCGGATCATGGCGTGTAGGCCGGACGTGGAGGCTAGCTCCTGGAGAATCCGTGGCCTATTTGTAGCCCTGTGCTCCTCTGTTTAGAGTGCTGAGTCCAGTGTTTAATCAAGAAAGGAAAAGGCGAGTTCGTCGCCGGGAAAGAAAACTCCACTGTTCATCTTCTTCCTCCGTCCGACGGCAAGTGTGAGCGAGAGAGAGCGAGGCGAGTGAGTTCCTGGGCGAGGGCGTATCGCCAACAATGTTATCACCTTGTTTTGTTTCAGAATCCCCGAGCAGATGAATCTAGCTTTTTTAACTTATGTTTCCTGATGGTTCTTCAGATGGTGTGTTTGGTGTCCATGTTCAAAACTTGATGAGACGGGCTCAACTGTTCACATGTTATAAACTGACCCTTCTTTTGTCTTTTCAGAATCAAAGATAAGGTAATTCAGATACATAATACTCCAGTAGCAGGATGCTGTCCGGCGCCATGATGTATGTATACAGTATACACCTGGTACATAAACAATTTCTGCAAAGAAGAAAACACAGTAAAAAGAAAGTGTTCCCCCTTCACTGCTCATCTCAAACTTGTGTATAATATTTCAGAACATGTTCCTGTCAGGAGGATATCGCTGGTCTTGAATGCTGAACAGCCCTGTAGGATCTTGCAACTTTCACAGTCATGGCCTCATAGGCCAAAGTTTTCTAGTGATCAATCTATTGATGGGATTTAAGTGATCTGATCTTCTGATAAGAGGATAAGTCGATTGATAGGAGATGTTGATGATCCAACTACAACTATTTAAGGATATTGCGTCTTAGCAATCGCTACATTAACTCCAAAAGATGTTCATGATCTTAATAAAACATGATCAATCAAACCACAAATGTCTTTGTTCCTGCAAGCAATTGAAAACTAATAAAAACAAAATGAACATGTGTACTCACAGTATTTTCACAAGGTTACAGAAGGTGGAGTTCTGAAACAACGAAACGGTGATCCAACTAATCAGTGATCATGGTTTCAACTAGCAAAGTAGCAAAGCTAAACTTTCTTTTCAACCAAAACTATTGTATAACTAAGGTCTCTAGGATATTTGTATCTCTAGGGACGTCACCCAATATTTAGAATCCTATTGCATATGGAATATGTTAATTATTTCTTAAACTTACTCTGATTTGAAAAGGGAAACACGATCAATGTGGCGATTCTTGTGGTCTGGCTAGGATTTTTCAGCTGAAAAAATATTCTTTGCTAAGTAGACCTTTCCAGTTTTCTGACAAATAGCCAAACTTTTCAATTAGTAATTAAAAGGATTCCAAAGAGTTATGATGCTTTTAATTTTATTTGTCTGCTTCTAACGTGGCGGGCTTTCTAAGCAACTTAACGATCTAACTTATTTTTCTTCAGCTTTTTCTTCCTTCCTTGTATTTTTGTTCGAGTTGATTCTGATATATTGGATTTAGGTTTAACTATGTCCTCATCATTTCCTCTGGCTGAGTTTCTTTTGTACTATGATGCAAAGATCCCTTATCTTAGAAACATTTTTGACAATGATAAATGATACTGCGTCTTCCTGAAATACTCCTATTGCTCAACGAGTCTCGCATGTTTTTTTTTACTCTTTTCTGTGTGATAAAACAACCAGTAGACATCTAAAAACAAGATTCAGCGAGTCTCGTTTCATTTATCAGGTGAACCCATGGTTAACTCCTCAACTACCAGCGTACCACACGAGTAAACTGAATCAACCTCCAGAATGTGGGTGCAACCGTGCAAATGTGATGATCGGTCTGCTATACCAAGATCCATCAGTCCGTACTTTAGGTTTGCTTATGAATCTCAAACCTAGCAAACTTGCAGTACACATTCTTGAGAAAAATAAATTTAGCAAGTACAGGTACCTCCATAGAACTCAGAGGTGCAGAAGGTATCAGCAATCTTTGTGCCAGTAGAACAGCTGTTGTGGATAAAAAATAAGAAAATTGTCTGAACAACCCTGTCTATTGCACCGGAAAATATCATCCAACCATTATAATTTTCACGTTTGCCAATATGTCATCGATTGTCACTGGCAAATAGGGGCTGCTACAGTCACTGATAGTGGCATGTAGGCGATTTTTAAAAATTATAATGTTATGTGAATAATTTTATCTTGAATTAAGTACTCCACATCTTGTATAGGAGTACTCCTAACATATAATAAAAACAAATTACTGTTTGTATTTTGAGCAGAGAAAATGGAAACAAACAATAGCAGTACTTACAAATACTAGAGAACTTTGGGTGATGTTGTAAACTTGAAATCATGCATGAGTAAGGTCGTTTCAGTTTTAGATTATATTAATCCAGCTTATCGAAATAAGTTGAGTTAGACCTGATTATCGAATTATTATGATGTCCCTCATTATAATAAGTTAGCATAATAAATTGATATATTTATTTCAGCTTATGCAAATAAGGTAGATTATTATAATTACAAACCAAAACAAACAAGTTAAACATTAGGTTAATGCACACATTTGCATCCCCTTTCCTTCGTCTGTTCTTGAAGCTGAGAAAGGCAGGGTTTCACCTCTTATCATGTCAATAAGAACTCACTCATGTTTAGCTCAATCTGTTGTAAGTTACCATTAAAAATTGCAGATTTGCAATAGCGATGCAAAAATAATAATTGAAAGGTCAGAAGTATTCATTGAAGAGGAGTTTTGCCATCCTTGAGACTGAACAGGTACCAAATATTAACCATTGATCACTCTCATCCAATGATTTAGATTATGTAGTACCTGCTGGTACCCCTACTAAAAATGGTAACTGTAGTGGTAAAAGAGTATTTTGGTACTTTCGCGTTAAAATATCACAAGGGTAGCTGGTCGGCCAAAGATACAGTAACGCTGTCGGTGGGCTGGTGCCACCGCAGGCCCGACAAGGCGGTGCGGTAGAGTGGCCTAGGGCAGAGGGGCTCGGCGGCATGGCTCGGTGACGGGGCTTGATGATGTGGGCCTCGGCGGCACACGACGCAAGACATGTCTTGGCGACGTGGGCGGTGATGGATGGGGAGGAGGTGAGGGGACACGAGATCCGGATGAGGAGACGAGGGGGTGCGGGATCTAGGCAAGAAGGCCAGGTCATGTGATCTGGGTGAGGAGGCGGCGGTGCGGCCGGATCTGTGCGAGGGGCGGTGGTACGGCGCCGACGACGAGGCGACGAGGTCGTCGGCAGCGGTGGGGTGGCAGCGGTTGTCCGGTGGTGATGGCATGCTTCAATTTTTTTTAATTATGTCTTTGCAAATTAACGGTTAGATTTAACTTATCATGGTATCTTGGACGGTATCTCTTGGAAGTAAAACTCCTCTTCGTTGAATCCTATGATTATACTCCGTGGCATTTAGCAAAACTGCTTTGATCAGTAGTGAACCCCTTTTAAAACAATGCATGGATGGGTGGATGCTGTGAAAGACCATGGGAGTGCCTCAATTCCGCTGCAGCTGCTTGTCAACACATGATTATTTATTAGCCCCCACTGTACTCACTTGGCATCCAAAAGTGGAGCAGCTCCAGCTGTGAACTGTCTTATCACCTGCTTACAAGTTGAAGTAGGATTTCTATGGATCGGCACAGCATATCAAATTACAAGGACTGTTTCAGATAACGATAAAACAGGATATGATGTCTGATGCATACAAAATACAAATAGCTTTGCTGAGTTGTTTGTGCCAGTAGGACATGCCTGATGCCTCCTTGATAGAACATCTTGAAAGGGAATTAATTGGCCTAATCTTTCCAACAAGGAACTGTTTCAGATAACTGCTGGGCAGGTTTGCATCTTCAGAATCAGATGTCTCCAAGTGCCTCTGTACACGGACACATAAGCCATGGAAAGCCGTACTTTGGCAAAAGCATGCTTATTGCATGAGCTACAGAAATGTTTAGTTTACCAGAGAGAAAGTTGCATCATTTTTTAGACATAATAGAAATTAAGTTGTATCTTGCTAGATATTCTGGAACCTCATTACATCTAACAGCAGAATGGCTTTACTTTATCAACAGAAAAAGAGTAGATGAGAGTAGACACTAGATGAGCCCATCACCTGTGATTTGCCATAATACAAAAGGAGCACATCTTGCTGCACCTTGCATACTTTTATCACTGTCGATGTTCATGGAAACTTGCGCAGCTTTTGACGCCATGTCCACCATATTGCAAGTTGATTGCAGAGAAAGATTTGCAAAGCCATTATACTGCAAGAGAGTAGAACCGAAACAAGGGAGAACAATTTGCCAGCAACCAGCAGCAAATACAGGCAACCGAGGCTGCAATGCAGCGTGCACGGTGCACTAGCTTCGATTAAACGAGAGGAAAGCTGAAGAGGGAAGAGAAAAGGACGTTGGTCGTCCGTGACCGTGAGACGAGGACCCCCAAAGAATCAGGTTGTATTATTGTAGGTGCACTGACTTAGTTGACTAGAAAGATGAACTTTACCAGTTTACTTGGGGAGTAAAAAAGTAAAGAAAGAGCTTCCCACGATATGCTAGGAATGATTCATCAAAGAGTGACATGGTTGCTCTCAGAGAGACCATCGTCCAGTCAGCACGGTAGAAAGGAACCCACAGTAGCAACCACGATTTTCGGTTTCAGAAAGAGCATGAACACAGATTAGTCGGATGAAAAACCGTGAAAAAAGCATGAGCAGTTTTGTGTACAGTGTTAGGCTCATCATCCTTTCAGGCTCTTTAGAGCGTAAGAATCCAAGTGGTGTGTCTAGCTAAATCCTTAGGAATTTTAAAACGCAGAAAGTGTTAAATTTTGTTGTTTGGGTGCTTCAAAGTTAAAAGGTAGAAGATTTTGGGAGGGAGATAGACACAAGAGTTTCCCATGAAGTCCAATCCCATATTAAAAATCTTGTAAAATTCCAAGTGCCCATTCGTTTGTCCTTGTCATAATATAAATTGAATTGCTCACTTTTTCTGAGGGGCAGCATTAAAATATAAAGTAAAATTTTCATCTTTTCTTTGATTGTTGCATTCAACTTAATAGTCCAAAGGGACACAAAGCAAAAAAAATCAATTCAATTCTATCATTTCCTTTGAAAAACGTAAGAGTTTTACATGAATTTAACTAAATCGTGATTAGTCCAGGCATACAGATTTCCCGTAGACAAATCACGGCGATACCATCTTCAGCGGAAAACAGAATGTAATCACTAGATAAATTCTAACTAATTCATTAATCAACAACTGGGAACAGATAATAATGCTCGGCCTACATGGGGTGGTTCGTTACAGAATGAGCAGTTAACGGTTACAGGTTGGGGGATCAGGACGTGTAACTCACCGTCACTTATGTTTGTTACACAAGATCATTGAGCTACTGACTAACCCTAATTTTTTTACAACAGAGAAGAAACCTAATGGAATTGCATTATGCATCTGCCACGGTG
Source organism: Zizania palustris (assembly GCA_019279435.1). Classification (NCBI taxonomy): domain Eukaryota; kingdom Viridiplantae; phylum Streptophyta; class Magnoliopsida; order Poales; family Poaceae; genus Zizania; species Zizania palustris. The sequence goes on from JAAALK010000079.1 coordinate 28,105,135, forward strand.
CTAGTCAATTGTGTAGAGACTAGAGAGATCAATGGAGCTCTCAAGATGAAAATCTAGCAGTCTATCCTTGCCCATTCGTACCGACCAGGAAGTGGGCACTCGTTCACAGGGCAAAAGTTGTACCTGATTACAACAGAACAAATTCATTATTAGCAATTTAGCATATCAATTCCATTTCATAATAAGCACCGATGAGTGTACTATATCAAGAGGGAAAAAATAAATTAGCAGATTGTGTAAGTGGAAAGGGAGCCAGGTGCATACTTCTCCATGAAAGCCTGGTGTTGCTGTTGTTCAGCAGCTGCGAAGAACTCTTCCATCTCAAGAGAACTTGGAATGTAACGGCAAATGGATGCCTCCATTCTGCGTCGGGAGCTCATCGAGTTCTTGGGTTTGGTTGTGGAGCCCGGGGTGCTTATCATTTCTGAGCTCCTAATTAAACTGCGAGGCGTTGTCTCCCTGGCATTCCTGCAAGCAACAGAAGAATATGAAAACCAACTCGAATGAGAGTTCAGTCTTCAGAGCCAGAAAAACAACAAAGAACCTCACTACACTCTCCATTCTCATAGGTTCAAGGACCAAAGCAGAACCAACAAAAAAACAGAAAAAAATGTAAGACTAGCTGGAGAAAGCTAAATAAGTGTAGAACAGGCTCCCAACCATAAACCAGCTACACCAAAGACCCACAGTTTCAAATGCCATGGTGCCCATTAACAGTGGGGAGTGAAACAATTAGGCATAGTCCTCCCTCAAAGAATCATTCAGCTTTGGATGACAGCAGATTGAGCCATCATCATCCTTCCAGCCCTACACCAAGTGCTTCAAATCTTGAAACGTGGCTCTGGAAGGATGCAAGCTGGATTGGTGAACTGAGATAACATGCAACAGGTGCACAAAAGTTCATTTCTCATATAGCATGCTCTTGTCTCTTCCTAGCAACTGCCTCCACACTGAGGTACTTGATTGTGGGTGTAACACAATATATACCGACAAATAACAACTGGGCCTAACAGAGCCAAGTGAAGTAAATAGCGTTTTCAACATGTATATGCCGGCGAAAAGGACCACATCGACCACATGGTACGACTAAAATAGTTAAGAGAGGTCTGTGACACTGAAATTTTTACACGAGAAACAGATAAGCTTCAACGCCAGGTTTAGCTGCAATCACCAGTAAAGCCAGTGTGTTTTTGCCCCTCCCAGGCTCCCATGAAGCCGTTTTCTTTTTGACAAGAATCAAAAGGCACCACTAAAGATCACAATTTCCGTTTGCTGGTGCATAGAACATATGAGGGAACTCCATTTCACCTCAACATTTCAAGAGAGGTGGTCCATATGATCCCATGCAATGAACAAGATGGAAGCATTCAATGTTGATACTCTCCGGCACATGGCTAATGATGAGCAACCTGCGAATGACATGTCATTTTGCTTCTTCAGAAACACATTGCGGTGGCAAGTGAGCAACCACGCAGGAATGGGATCTCGAGTGTGACAGGTGGTGCTTTGGGCGATGAGACGATTGAAATTTCTTGCAAAAGGGAAGAAAAGCCTCTCGAGAGCTAAAAGATTGGGAGGGTCCCTGCCAGCCCCACCACCACCAACCAAGCCCCCAACTAGATAACACCATGGACAGTGCAAAAAACAAAGTGCGGCACTAGGAGGGGGAAAGGAGGCCACTTTTCCTCTCCACTATGGAAAAGGAAGAGGCCACGGCCACTAGAGGAGAGGAGGATATTCCAGTAAGCGGGAGTCGTCATCAAGTGGAACAAAAAATTAATTGGGCTTGAATGCACTGTGCATGCATTTGGAGTGCACCTTATTGCAACCCTTACATCAGTTACATGTTTTCTTGAACAGAAAAAGATGCCTTGGGTTACCAAGGTATATATGGCTCTAAAACAAGCGATTCTTGGATCTTGGATAGCTGGGACTCTACTGCTTGGCTGCTTGCTCTAGTCTAGGTCGAAGTCTCGACCCAATGGAATTTATGTCGAAGTGAAGGAGCATGGCTAGGAGGAATAATCTTCAAAGTTATTTTCAGCGAGACCTCGCTTCATGGAGACGCCAAGTATTTAGGCCACCAAGATTTCGCATCACAAAACCAAAAAAACACACGAGCAATTGTGCAATGAATGGCCGCGTCACTCAACTCGGAATTCGCCGCCGCTGAAAGAGACGGCGGCGCATATGGTGTAAAAGAATAAAAACCGCGCGGCTTAGACAAGATATAGAAACGGCGGGAGATAAAGGAAGATTTCTTAGGCTGGAGATGCAAGGGAAATGATAATCCTTATAAACTCCAATCCCACGCCCACGCAGCAAAAGGAAGGAATTCGAGAATAACGAGGAAAGCAAGAGGTGGGGGAGAAATAAATCTCTCACCTTTCCATGGCGTCAAGGTCGAGAACGTTGTCGCCGAAAGACACCTCGACCTCAGGCTCGAACTCCTCGGTAGCCGGCAGCGGTTTCCTCACGGCGGCGGCCCTCCTTGTGGCCTCCTTCTCCTTGGGCGGTGGCGGCGTGTGCAGCTTCTCGAGCCTCCGGCTCCTGAGCTCGAGGTATTCCGCTTCAGGGTCCCCCTCCCCCTTCTCCGGCGGCTTCTGCGACGTCCGCTGCAGCGCGAGCGTGCGTGAGCGCGTGCGGACCCCCAGCAGCGCGCCGGCCACCTCCATGACGGCGACCTCCCCCGAGACCTTGCCCTTGCGCATGTACTTGCCCATGGCCTCGCCCGCAGCGGAAGCAGACGCACGCGGGCGCAGGGGAATCCCGGGAATAATGGGGAGGAGAGACGAGAGCGCGCGCCCTGCTGAGCGGCGCGGCGCGGCGCGCTGTCTAGCGGGAAAAGGCGCGCGCTTGCGAGGTATGGGTTCGCCTGGGCGCCCGGCCGGATGCTTTGCGGCTGTATTTACGGGGAAGAGCGAGCGGCGAGAGGTGGCCCGGCGCCGGGTGGCGGCTCCGCTTAGGTAAGAGAGAGAGAAGGGGAGAGTTTGTGTTATGTGGGATTCTATTTCTGATAATTTCTAATCCTCTTATCATGTAATATAATCATTTTTCGAGTTTTTTTAATTTTTTTACTGTTATTAACGAAATATGTAAAATTAAATAAGGAGATATCGTGATTGATTGAAATGAGAAAATATGTAAATAAATTAAATACAAGATATAAGATAGAGAATGTTTTTCCATAAAAATGCATTCTATAATATATTGATTTATGTAGTTTTTAGTCTTTTACTGTTATTAAGAAAATACGTGAAATTAAATAAGTACCGGTGTTGAGATGAAATAATATATGGAGAAAATAAATAATAGAATGACATGATTAATTAGTTGATAGGATGAGTAGATAAAAAGTGGCACTATTATTTTGTAGAAAAATTTAAATGGTAAGAAAGCTATAATATAGGACAAGGGAATTTTCATAAAAATCATCCGGTTTTTATTTTCCTCTGCTTTTGTTTCCCATTGGCACGGCAGATTCCAAACAACTGTGTAGTTTTTTTATTGTGATAGTAGTACGATGCAAGTAGAACAGTGTAGGTTTTATAGTGTTGATCATATGACACGCTAAATATAAGCTAACTACACAGACAAACCTGTCCATAATTATTCGAAGGAGAGGATCTTGTAATCGGCGCTACGGTTTCTGTAGATAAAAACAAGCCAGTAAATTCGAGCAGTGTTCTGAATGATCATAATTGAACCTTTCGCGTCAGTACCCCGATTTCAATTCGATGATACGATGCCTGGTGCTACTGCCCTGCTGCCAATGCCTAGCACTAGTAGTCGGCCACCCTACCCTACCATACCACCGTCCGCCACACCCACCATGTCCATCCTCTCCGAGTTTGGACGCTTATACGAGCCACTATTATAAAACTACTAATATAATATTTTTTTAAAAAAAAATAGTACTGTTTGAAATAATCTGAATTATATTAGAATATAATCATAATTATCATGCTTGTTTGGAAATTGCGAGAATTCAAATAAGCTGATTTTTTAGCTTTTATACTCAAATTCACTTTTATATTATACAACTCCTATAACTTTAACTGTTTGGAAACTTAGATTTTAGAAGTAGCTATATTTAAGATTTTAGAAGTAAATATATATATATATGTTGGCATAAAGCATTACACCGACATGTTTGAATGGATTAGGCTAGGTGGATGGGTTTTCTTTGAACATAGCCTCCGAAAAGAATAATAACTTACTCCGAAAAAGGATGATCCTTGTACAATACAGGGAAGGTATCTATAAGAAGGACCCTTGCGTGGCAAATACCCTTTTACCTCAAGTTACATGTGTCATTATACTTGCCTGAGTATAGTTAACATATGGTAGGTGTGACAACGCACGTATGGCCCTGTCGTACGGTTAGTCATGACCTCACTACTACAGAGCCATCATGTCCCATTCAACAGGAGTCGCTCGGCACTGTAACCGTCATGTCCTTACTTTAGTGGTTACCGTCCGGAGGCCACCGGGATCCGGAGGATCCCGCATCGAGCCTTCGACGTGGTTGTCTTCAGAGCCACCCTCAGAGGCCTTGGGCCTCTGTTGGGGTCTTCGTCCGGTCTTCGATGGGGTTCCCCGCGTGACTACCTTTGGCATGCCTGCGGGGACCCCGGATCCTTGCGGGGCCCGCCATCAGCCACAGAGCGCTTCTGGTACTTCGGGGACGACCGCCCTGTGGCTCGGTATCCGATAGTGGGGGACTCTGTAAGCATGGGCTTCATAGCAATTTTCGGGGCCTGTGATCCTGACATTACTACAGACAGGATTATTTCTCCCCAACAGTAGCCCCTTGCATGCGTCTATTCGATTGACCTACAAGTGAGAAAGGGGGCATGCACCAGAAATAATGTCGTAGTAAAATTTTCAAAGAACGAGCGGACCTCTCATGCGACTTCGGAATGACTTGACGGCCAGGAGACTTGAATCGACAGGTCTTGGCGATGAGGCGCCTCGCCACTTGGGTTCCCGCTCGTAGGATCAGGCTCCCAGGGCACCTTTCTGGATGCGTCCCACCGCATCCCCACTTGTCGGTCTCAGGAGAATGCGAATCAACGCAGTAGAGGCGTGCCGCGTAAGTTTCAGGTTTCTATAAAAGGTGGTAGTTCCTCGTTGCCATCGGGCCCTCTACTCATCTCTAGCCTCTTCGCTCTTGACCGCTTGTCTGCATCCAGCACCCGCCTCTAGCCGCTAGTCCTGCATTCCAGGGAAGATGATGAAGAAGAAGAGCGTCGTTCCTGTTGTGGATTCTCATTTCATCCAGCAGCAGACGGTGGCAGCGGCGGTGGCTATAGACAGCGAAAATGGCGGCGGCTACAGCCGCCGGGGCGTCGAGTTCCGCAAAGGCCTGTAGTCCTTGGGACCTCTGACTGCCCTTCTAGAATTTTACCGAGTAGACCTTGGTTTTGGAGAGGTCCATCTGTATGGCAGGGTTGATGAAGAACGTGGTCCAAGATCGTCTTGATCCTGGCGTCGAGGCGAGGCTTCCCGGAGTGGAACTCACCCCAGAGACGCGCGAAAGGGGAGGTCATCGTCTTCGAAGCCTTCTTTGAGGTTGGGCTTGAGTTCCCCGCTTTGGGGCTCTTGGCGGAGGTCCTTCACTTCTTCAATCTGGACCTGCCGCACCTATCCCCGAACGACGTCGCTCGTTTGGTCGTCTTAGAGTGGGCCATGAGGGTGGAGATCTGTGAGGGGAGGGCCAAGGTCTTTGCGAAGATGCATGAGGCAAGCTGCCAGTGTAAGAAGAGGTACAAGCCATATGGTTCTACTATGATTCTAGCATACGAGAGCATCAACTTCCAGCTTCGGAAGGAATACGCAGACTCCTTCCCTGCAAAGGCCATCAACAAGTGGTGGTATTCTGATTGGATCCACCGGTGGTTCTACATGGTGGTGGGGCCGGACTCTGGGCTGACGAGGCCCCTTCGCCAGATTTGGTACTGGAGGGCGACCAGTGTTTCAGTGGACACGGACTCGGTCCTTGCCCGTATCCAGCTCTTACACATCGTAGCTCAGCGAATGAGCATGTTGGATCTAGCCGAGGAGTTAGTCTCACTCCAGATCCCGCCTTTGAAGGTGACGTGGCCCCTCGCCTTCCACAATGCTAAGGACGGGACACTTCTAGAGACGCCCTTCGGCCCGCTCGGTATGCTTTAGCTTCTTTGTTTCTGCAAGGGTTAGTATCGTTTTTCTCGGGTGATGAATATTTACTAAGGGTACTGTTGACATGAAAACATGCCCTCACACTTGGGTCAGTTTGATGATCCAAAAGCGCGCGGATACTTAGGGATAAACCTAAGCATGATGCGACGCCGATGTCGCGTTCCGACGGATCCTTAACGGTTGTAAGGGTAACTGTTGGGGGAGATAATCCCGACGGCCAGGGGGCCCACTGCCTGGGGGTCTGAAGCCAAGGATACCGGAGGCCACCCTCCAGGAGAAGGCTACCGGAGGCCACCCTCCGAGAGAAGGATACCGGAGGCCACCCTCCGGGAGAAGGCCGCCGGAGGTCGCCCTCCGGGGGAAGGCCGCCGGAGGCCGCCTTCCGGGAGAAGGGCCGGAGGCCTCCTTCTGGGAGACAAAGGCGGGAGGTCGTCCTCCGGCACAAGGACGCCGGAGGCCATCCCCCGCGAGAAAGATGCCGGAGGCCACCCTCCGGGAGAAGGTCGTCGGAGACCGCCCTCCGGGAGGGAATTGCTGAAGGCCCCTCCCTCGGGCTGCGGTAGCGAACCCGAAGAGAGCGTTGGCGGGAAGAGGACGAGACAAATGTACAGGGGGATAGGATCGCGATCCTTTGGGCCGTGTCGGGCGGCGCAGGCAGTGTCCGACACGGCTGATACGCTGTAAGAGTCGAATCTTCTTATCTGTACTATATATAGTCCGTTTTGTCTGTACTGTCGACCGGCGGTTGGCCGGGTAGCCGTTGGCGTTCCAGAGGCGCTTGGCCTTTGGACGGGGCGCCTTATAAATACCCCCAACTACAGTTGTAATGGACAGGCTCAAGGAGCATTGAATACACCACCCTCATTCCCACTAAGAAAACCTGCTGGTCCGATCCGTCGTTCCAACAGTTGGCGCCGTCCATGGGGACCTTAGTCCAAGAAGCTATCGTCCTCTACACCCACTCACCAAAACCATGTCAAGTCGAAAAGGAGCAAGCGCGGTTCCCCCACGCCGGTCGGCCCGCACCGCCGGGGTCGAGCCCACCGCTATCCCCGACCCCGGCCCTTCGGCCCCTGCCGATGCGCCGGTCGGGGCACCTTCCCTGGAGCCAACCCAAATGCCGGAAGGGACGCCCGAGGCCGGAGGCCCCGCCGGCATACCTGAGCCAACCTCCGTCAACCTGGCGGGGGTGCCAGAGGTACCGCCGGAGCAGCACGCTCCAGCCGGACCCCCGGTGGTGTCCCTTCGGACTGACTACGCCCGCTCTCGGGACCTCGATACCGCTTCAGGAGGAAGCGAGAGTCAAGCCGACGCCCTGGCCGCGAAAAACGCCCGGCTGAAGGCAGAGCTGGCCTTGTGGCGCCAGGAGGCATCGCTCCGCCCCCCGGAACCCCTCCGCGCCGCGAAGGCCATGCCCGTGGCGCTAAGCGACGATGAAGATCCAGAGGACGGTGAGAACCCGTCGTACGACGAGGAGTCCCCCTTGCACCCAGACCTCCAGAGGGTGCGCTTCGGCCCGAAGTTTCGCGCCGCCAAGCTCCCCAAGTACTCCGGAGACTCTGACCCGGGAGAGTTCTCCCGCTCCTACGCCTTAGCCATAGAGGCGTCCGGAGGAAGCCGGGACACCATGGCTAAATGCTTCCCCCTGGCACTCGAAGGGATCGCCCTCCGGTGGTTCTGGTCGCTCCGACCCGGGACCATTCACTCGTGGGAGCAGCTGAGGAAGAAGTTCGTCAACAACTTCCAAGGAACCTTCGTGGCCCCCATGTCCACCGGGAGCCTCTTCCAAGTAAAGCAGCAGCCCGGGGAAACTTTGCGACAGTACTCTCAGCGCTTCGCACACACCAAGGCCCAAATCAAGGGGCTTTCGGCTTCATCCATCATCGACGCGGCTCGAGAGGGCATGACTCACCCAGGCCTCCTCGATAAGCTCCACCGGAAACCTATCTCTTCAGTGGCACAACTCATGACGTACTTCGAAGAGTGCGCCCGGTCCGAAGAGGGCCAGATGCACCGGCAAGCGATGGTAGCCCCCGTCCAGGCCCCGAGCGCTAGGGCGTATGAGGCCCCCCGGATCTTCGTCGGGGCGCACGCCAAGCTTCCGACTTCCGCCGCCAGGAGCCCGGTCGGCAGGATCCCATCCTTCGAGACTCTCGGCGAGGCCGAAAGCACCTTCGGGGGGAAGTCCTCAGTATCACCCCCCAAGCCTCCGCCAAGCACCTGCACACGCCCGGCGGAAGCCGCCCAGCCGGACCCAAGCATCCACCCCGGGCGCTCTCCAAGGAAGCTTTTTACTGCAGCGTCCACGGCGAGAACCGGAGCCACGGCATCGACTCGTGCCAAACCATACTCGCCCTTCGTAGCGACTACCTCGAGCGTAATGCCGGCCGCGGCTCTGCCGACAGGGGAGTCGCTGCCCCTCGCCCTGAAGCGGTCCAGGTGGTTGGGCGCCGCGAGGAGCCGGAAGTCCCGGGTTCGGAGTGCAGAGGGGCCCCGGTCCCGAAGCTCGAAGGCGCCCCAGACCGGGGGAAGCGAGTGGTCCTCCCCATATCCGGAGGGGGAGCCTTGGGGGCCCTTTCCAAGCGGCAACGCCGAGACTACGTTCGGGAGGTCGGGCATATCGGCACATCCGGCCCCTCGGCCCTCCCGGAGTGGTCTCATGTCCCCATCACCTTCTCCGCCGAAGACGCCTCCGGAGTCAAATTCCCGCACGTTGATCCCCTCGTCATTTCAGCAGACATCGCCGGAGCCGAGGTGCGTCGTATACTGGTCGACGGGGGGAGTTCCGCTGACATCATCTTCGTGCAGGCCTTCGATCAGCTATGCCTGTCGCGCAAGCACCTCCTGCCAGCTTCGCGCCCGCTCCAAGGCTTCGCAGGTCCCCCGCTGGATGCCCTGGGCCAGATCCTGTTGGAAGTAACCTTCGGCGACGCCCCGTACGCCTACAACGCTATCTTCGGGAGGGGGATCCTCAATTGCTTCGGAGCCGTCGCGCACCACAACTACCTCTGCCTCAAGATGCCGACTCCCGGGGGGGTGCTGTCAGTCCTGGGTGACCAGGCGGCGGCCCGCCGGGTCGAATACGGCCATTCAGCACCGTTGGAGCCGCGGCAAATTCACAGTGTCCGCGAGGGCGCCGAAGGAGCCGGCCTCACGGGAAGCAAGGACCCCGAGCAGAAGGGCCGCCCCGCCAAACCCCTCCCGGAGGGGGAAATCATCACCAAGACCCTGACTCAAGGAGGAAAGGATTACCCGATCAAATTCAGAGGGGGCCTGGAACCGGAGGTGTCGGCGCAGATCGAAGCTATCATCCGCGGCAACCTCGACATCTTCGCGTGGTCCGACGAGGACATTACCGGAGTCGACCGCTCGATCATCGAGCACTCGCTGGCCGTCGACCCGAAGGCACGGCCGGTTCGCCAGGGGCTCCGGAGGCTTGCCACCGAGCGGGCTGAGCTCGCCAAGGTGGAGACGGAGAAGCTGCTTCGAGCAGGGGTCATCCGGGAAGTGAGTCATACCGACTGGTTGTCTAACCCAGTGTTTGTCCAAAAGAAAACATCTGGCAAGTGGCGCATGTGTATCGACTTTACTTCTCTGAATAAAGCTTGCCCCCGTGACCCCTACCCCCTGCCCCGCATTGACCAGCTTGTTGACTCCACGGCCAGAGCAGAGCTCCTCAGTTTCCTCGACGCTTACTCCGGATACCATCAAATCTGGCTAAGGCCCGAAGATCAGGTGAAAACAAGTTTCGTCACTCCGGCCGGAGTATTTTGCTACCTCCGAATGCCCTTCGGCCTTCGCAACGCCGGGGCAACCTTCTCCAGGCTAATCTCCAAAGCCCTAGGTCATCAGCTCGGATGCAATGTGGAAGCATACATGGACGATATCGTCATCAAAAGTGCCACCAAAAGCCACCACAGATCAGACATAGCTGAGACCTTCGACAGCCTCCGGCGGTGTGGAATCCGGCTCAACCCGGACAAATGTGTCTTCGGAGCGCGCGCAGGGAAGCTGCTTGGGTACCTCGTTTCCAGCCGGGGCATCGAAGCCAGTCCAACTCAAGTTCAGGCGCTGCAGAACATGGCCCCCCTCAGAATCTGAAGCAAGCACAAAAGCTGGCTGGGCGGTTGGCGGCCCTCGGGCGTTTTCTGGCAAAATCAGCAGAGCGCAGCCTGCCCATCTTCAAGGCGCTCCGAAGTTCCAAGCATTTCGAATGGACCCCCGAGTGTCAGGATTGCTTCCGGCAAATCAAGGAATATCTTTCCGGCCTCGTGGCCCTCGCCACACCCCAGGCCGATAGCTCTTTATTGGTCTACCTCGCCGCCTCCGGCACAGCAGCGAGTGCGGCTTTAGTTCAAGAGGAGGAGCTTGGCGGGAAGCTAATCCAACGCCCTGTCTACTTCGTTTCCGAAGTCCTCGCCGGAGCAAAGGCTAGGTACTCCGAGCTCGAAAAGGTGGCCTACGCCCTCGTCATGGCATCCCGGAAGCTCCGGCACTACTTCCTGGCTCATGACATCGTCATCCCGACTGCCTATCCGCTTGGCGACATGTTCCGGAACAAGGACGCCACCGGCCGCATTGGAAAGTGGGCGATGGAATTAGCCCCGTTCGGGATCTCCTTCGTCGCCCGGACAGCCATCAAGTCCCAAATCCTCGCCGATTTCGTCGCAGAATGGACGATGGCCCGCGAACCCGTGGGCCCCGAAGCAAGCGAAGGGGTTTGGACCGTCTTTTCAGACGGCGCTTACCAGGCCTCGGGGGCTGGGGCCGGAGCAGTCATTGTCTCCCCATTCGGCTAGCAGGCCCTGTATTCTGCGCGGCTGAACTTCAAGGCCACAAACAATATCGCCGAGTATGAAGGAGTCCTATTGGGGCTCCGCAAGGCGCACGCGCTGGGAGCCGCGCGTGTGGTCGTCAAGACCGATTCTCAAGTCGTCGCCGGGCACATCGACAAGAGTTTCCGGGCTAAGCACCCCGACCTCGCCTCGTGCCTCGACTCCATCCGCAAGTTCGAAGCAGCCTTCAAGGGTATATCCGTCCAAAACATTCCACGAGGCGAAAACGGCCAAGCCGACACCCTCGCCAAGGTTGGGGCAGGGGCTCAAGCCTTGCCGCCAGGGGCTTTTTTCGAGGAGCTCACCCAACCTTTGGCGCCCCCTCGCAGCGAGGCATCCGCCTCCACCTCCTCGGATGAGCCCCCACCGCCACCCCAGCCAGCCTCGGTCTTGTGCACGGTCGACGGTGATTGGCGGGAGCCCATCCTGCGCATGCTCGCAGGTAGCGAAGATGACCATCCCAGCCCAGACCAAGCTCGCCTGCAGCTCCATGCGCGGTCATTTCAGGTTATCAATGGCATTCTATACAAGTCCGGCGTATGCACTCCGCTACTCCGCTGCGTCTCACACTCGGACGGAGTTGCCATGCTCCGAGAAATCCACGGGGGGCTGTGCGGGAGCCACCTGGTGCCGCGGGCTCTCGCAGGAAAGGCTCTCTGACAAGGCGTATACTGGCCTACCATCGTAGCAGACGCCGAAGAGCTCGTCCGCACCTGCCAGGGTTGTCAGTGGATGGGGAGGCGCAGTCACCGACCTCCAGCCAGCCTGCTACCCATCCCTCTGGTATGGCCTCTGGCCCGCTGGGGCATGGACCTCATCGGGCCACTCCCCAGAGCGAGAGGAAACCTGCGCTTTGCCGTCGTCGCCGTCGAATATTTCTCTAAGTGGGTCGAAGTGGAGCCATTAACCTCCATCACATCCCGCAGCGTCCAGAAATTCTTCTGGCAGAATATTGTGTGCCGTTTCGGAGTACCCAAGCAGCTCACTTTGGACAACAGAACGCAGTTCGACGCCGGACCCTTCCGGGCATTCTGTGACGAATTGGGAGTCCAGCTCTGCTTCGCCGCCGTGCGGCATCCCCAGTCTAACGGAGCCGTGGAGCGAGCTAATGGGCACATCCTTTCAGGCCTCAATAAACGCATCGTCGGCTTAGCCAAAGGGTTATGGCCTGACGAGCTGCCGAATATCTTGTGGTCCATCCGGACAACCACTTCCCGGGCCACCGGCTTCACTCCATTCCGCCTCTTGTTCGGCGACGAAGCAATGACCCCAACGGAGCTCCGAGCCGGTTCGTTGCGTGTCACAGCACCCGAGGGCGATGACGAGCGTACCATCTCCCTCGACTTGGCCGAAGAGACGCGGCTCCGGGCAGTCGCCAACCTATCTAAATATCAGAAAGAGACCAAAGCTTGGTACGATCCCAAGGTCAAGCGCAATGAGTTCCAACCCAGGCACCTCGTCCTTCGCACGGTGCTCGCTCCCACCAAGCTAGGCAACAAGTGGGAGGGACCCTACATTATCACAAGGTCTGGGCGACCGGGATCCTACCGCCTCGCCACCCTAGAAGGCGAAGAGCTGAAGCATACTTGGCATGCGGAGCACCTGAAGCGCTACTTTCCGTAGAGTCGTCACTGTATTCCGCTAACGGCCGGTGGCCCCTGATCTTGTATCCTAATTGTGTAATAAAAATCACTAGACCAATATTCTCGCCCAGCACGACATGCGCCACGACTCTAAGCATTTCGCTTCTCCGAAGCTATCGGGTTCCGAGCTCCGGCTCGACGCACCCTCGCTATCGGGTTCCGAGCTCCGGCTCGATGCACTCTCGCTATCGGGTTCCGAGCTCCGGCTCGACGCACCCTCGCTATCGGGTTCCGAGCTCCAGCTCGACGCACCCTCGCTATCGGGTTCCGAGCTCCGGCTCGACGCACCCTCGCTATCGGGTTCCGAGCTCTGGCTCGACGCACCCCCGCTATCGGGTTCCGAGCTCCGGCACGACGCACCCTCGCTATCGGGTTCCGAGCTCCGGCTCGACGCACCCTCGCTACCGGGTTCCGAGCTCCAGCTCGACGCACCCTCGCTACCAGGTTCCGAGCCCCGGCTCGATGCACCCTTGCTATCGGGTTCCGAGCTCCGGCTCGACGCTCCCTCACTATCGGTTTCCGAGCTCCGGCTCGGCGCACCTTCGCTATTGGATTCCGAGCTCAGACTCGGCACTCCCTCGCACTCGGACTCCTAAATCCTGTCTGAAGTGTGCCGCCCCCGGGCACGGGATACATTCAACGCGCCTTCCTCCTAGCTGGTTAGCGCCCAGCCGACCAACCGACTACCCGCTAAGGGGGGAAGGGAAGGAGCAAGGCGAAAGGATTCGACAGCACGGAGGGCGTACAATGTTTATTACAAATCAAAGGCGGAAAAGAAGAGTCAAGAGAAATTTTCGTCCAAGCCAAGCAAGAAACGAAGACCCCCTCGGCCGGAGGGGTCACCAGCGCCGGAGCGCGTTTCGGGCATGCGCCCAGGCACGCTTCGCGCGGACCTCTCCTTCCTTTTCTTCCGCTCCTCTTCCTTCTTCCGGGCGCGAAAGGCCCTCTGGTCCTCCTGAAGCTGGGCCCAGCTGCGCAGGTTATCCCCCCTGGAAGGCGCTGCGTCTAAGTTGGCCTCCGTGTCGGACCAATCTACCGGCTCCGGAGATGAGGACGAAGAGCGAGATCCCGCCTCTTCTCCCTTAATGAAGCCCAGAACCCCGCGAAGGATGTCAGGATCCACGCGCCCATCGCCGCTACGGGGGAGAACGAAGCGCGCGGGCCGGTTCGCCTTCAGGACCTCGAAGATGGCCCATTGATGTCGAAGAGCGTCGTCAAAGTCAAGTACTTCGATATCGCGTTCGCAATCGCGGATACCCTAGATAAACCCCAAGAGGTACTCTTTATTAATATGCGATTAAGTTCCTAAGCTATTACAAGTTAGTGCAGCGGAAGGTCGCAAAGAGGTTACACCTTCGGATTCGGCTGGCGAGCCGAGGCCGGAGGCTTCGAAGGATCCGGAGGACCGCGCTTACGAAGCGCCTCCTCCAGCCAAGCTTTGATCGCCTCAGGGCCCTCGGTCTCCCAGACCGCCTTGAGCGCTCGCCAAGATCGATTCAGCACGACGCTTGGCGTTCGAAGGTGATCTCCCATGAAGACGATCAGATGCGGGCCCGAAGGCGAAGGGAGCGGAAGGCCGGACATTTCGAGATGACGGAGGATTCCGTAAGCGGCCACCCGAGCAGACACTTCGCCGTACTGCGCTACGGTCAAGTGTATCTGCCGGACGGCAGACTGAATGAACTTCACTCGGCGAAGCAAAGACTCCCGGGCGATGTCGAACGCGCCGCACCCGGTGCCGTAGCACGCCAGCACCTTCCGGAGAGACACCGCGGTGTCGGCCGCCGTTTTCCCCGCCTCAGCAAGGTCCTCAGTCAACTCCCCGTTCCGGGCGGTGAGGTCCGCCTCTGTCCGCTCCATCCGGTCCACTTGTACCCGGAAGGACTCCGCGCTAGTCGCCGCCTCTTTCCGAAGCTTGCTCTCCTCCGAGACCCGAGCTCGGAGAGAGGAAACCTCCGCCTCCAGCTCGTCGGTCCGGGCAGCTCGGACCCGGAGAGAGGCAACTTCCGCCTCCAGCTCGTCGGCCCGGGCAGCTCGAGCCCGGAGCCCTTCCAATTCCGCAACACGAGCCTTGAGGGAGCCCATCTCCGCCACTTGGGCCTCAAGTGTTTCGGCCCTCGCTGCTTGGAGACGAAGGGCTTCTACTTCCGCCGCCCGCTCCCGAGCCAGTGCCTCCGCGGCATCCCCTCGGGCTGTGAGCCGCGCGGTCTCCGCCTCGCGGCGTTGGCGTTCGGAGAGAAGGGCAATCATCTGGCCCTGCGCCAGGGCGACCACCTGCGTCGGAGAAGGTTAGCAAGAGAAGGGCTAGAGGCTCACCGAAGGAATTCCAGGGACATACCTAGCCCACTGCGGTCTCGATGGCCCAGCCGAGGTCTAGGCCGTCGGATGCCCCCAGCTCCTCTATTACCGGGGCTTCGCGGAGCCGCAGGTAATAATTGTGGACCGGAGCCACCCTAGACGCGAAGTCCTCACTATTCGCCAGGAAGGGGCGCAGGAGGGGCACCGTAGCGCGCGCCCCCCGGTTGGAAGTAGGGGCCCGAGGTGAGCCCCTGACGCCCTCGGCCGCCTCCGGGGAAGCCCCTTCAGAGGCCCCCGCCTCCACTCCGGCTCGCTGCTCCGAAGCCTCCGTCGCATCAACAGGGGCTGCGGGCCTCTCGTCGTCGGCGGCGTCGTCCCGGGGCAGGACAACTGGCTCGGCAACCTGGATGGATGTGCCTGCGTAGACGAACGGGGTTGAAGTTTGAAGGAATCCCGGGGTTTGAAGAAAGGCGTGCAAGCTATCTTACCTTCATCCGCGCCATCGCCAAGATCCCCCGAAGGCGGAGTCGGTCCGGACGGGCTCGGGCGGAAGAAGAGGTCGTCGATGGAGTTCACGGGTGAACCCGCCGCCGCCGCGGCGAGCTCGGCTTCCATGGCCTCGCGCCCTTCAACGGCCCCGAGGGGGTCGGCCAGCCCGCCACGATCCAGGATGTCTGTCGCCCTGCTCCCATGAGAGCCGACGGAGCCCCCCTCCGAAGTTGGTGGCCGCGGAGGAGAAGCCTCCGGAGGCGGCGTCGTTCGG
Source organism: Zizania palustris (assembly GCA_019279435.1). NCBI lineage: Eukaryota > Viridiplantae > Streptophyta > Magnoliopsida > Poales > Poaceae > Zizania > Zizania palustris. The sequence goes on from JAAALK010000079.1 coordinate 28,120,857, forward strand.
GTGGCAGGGACCCCTTGCCTAGCCCCTGGCGCAGGGTTCTCGGAGCCCGAGCGAGGGAGAGCACCCTCGGTCGTCTCGGTGCCCGAGCGGACGGGCGGAATCGGGTCCGGGATCGCCGGAGGATCCCCCGATTCCGATTGAGCCCCGTCGCTAGATCCACCTCCTTCGGAGCCAGAGGCGGAGGCTGGTTCCGGGGAAAGCCGCTTGGGCCCTTTCACTATCTTCTTCTTCTTCTTCAAAGGGCGCCTGGGTGAGAGGCCACCATCGGTTTCGCCCACCTTCCTCTTTGAGACATCCCAAAGGGCCTCTCCCTCTGGAAGAGGCGGAGGCGAGAGCTCAAGAGCGCTCCACACTCGGTTGAAGCGCTCCCAGGAACCCACCAGTTCCAACCGTCGGGTGCGTTCGGCTTGGGTAGGGGCACCAAGGATCCCCTCCGTCAGGCGGGCCACCTCTTCGGGGGTCCGGGCCATAAGCGACCCTGCAGTCCAAAGGTCAGAATCAAGATACCCTCCGAGCAGGAAGCGGAGTCAAGGTAAACAAGCGCAAACACTTATCGAGTTGGCGGGAGAGCTCCGCTGGCATCGATGCATCCCGGCTGCTCCGGAGCGACGCGGGCCATTCTTCCTTCAGCGGAGGGATTTCAAGGGCCACGAACTCCTCCGCCAAGTTGCGCATGCTCATTCGGCGAGCGATGATCTGGAGAAGCTTGATCCTCGCGGAGATCGAGCCGGAGTCAACTTCGACGCGCGCCTCCTTCCGGAACCAGATGTGGCGCGGAATCCCGGCGAGTCCGGAGCTAAGTCCCACATGGACGTAGAACCACCGGCTCACCCATTTAGAGTACCATCTCTCGTTGATGGCCTTCGCCGGGAAGTGGTCCACGTACTTCCTCCGGAGTTGGAAATTAATGCTTCCGAAAGCTAGTATCTGACCCCCCTTCTTCTTCGGCTGGCAGAGGGCTTCGTGCATCTCCGTGAAGACCTCCACCCTTCCTTCGCAGCCCTCGGCGCGCATGGCCCACTCGAAGATGGCGAGGCGGGCCACGGTGTTGGGAGATAGCTGCGGGAGCTCCACGTGGAACGCGTCCAGCACCCCAGCAAGGAGCTCCGAGGCGGGAAACCCCAGCCCCGCCTCGAAGAAGGCCTCGAAGACGATGACCTCGCCCTCTCGCGGCTGCGGGGCCGTCTCCCGACCTGGTCTCCGCGCCTGCGTCTCGGGACCAAGGCGGCCCCTGGTCGCCTGATCGATCGACGCCCCGGTGCACGTAGATGGGCCAAGCTCCAGGGTCTGCTCTCGGAACCGCTCCGAGGCAGGACGAAGCTCGCGCGAGCCGCGTGGCTCTGACGGGCCGGTGGCCGCCGCCGCCGCTGCCACCATCTGGTGCTGCAAAAAGCGCGGATCCATCGCCATTGCCGGGTCGTCACCTCTCGCCATCGCGCAAGGAGTAAGAAGAGGGCTAGGGCTCAGGAAGTGAAGCGGGTGCAGGCTGGAGTGGCTGGGGCGTGTGCGATGAAGTCAAGAAGGAGGAACCAGACGTGTAGCGGGTGGTATTTAAGCACGAAACTGGCAGTTTCCTCTTCCACTCGTTCCGCGTGTGAACGCGACGGTTGCATGGCGCCTACATTTAATGTCTAACCGGCGCCTCGGGGCGCAGCAGTCTACCGGCGGTTTGCCTCCCCAACGCCGAGTGCACGCCCGCGGCTTTAACTGCCGTGGGTGGCATTAGGCCACCTCCTCGAGGCTGGAGCCCTATGGTCCAAGGCGTGTAAGCGTCTAGGGAGCCGGTCAAACTTCTCCCAACCCCTCGAGAAGGGGAACTCGAGCGGATCTCCACCCCCGGTTCGGCCACGCTTGCCCGCTCCGGAGCTCCTCCGCGTCCGTCGAAGGGGGTAGCGCTCCGGCCAGGCCTGGCACCTTGATGTAAGTTACATCCTTATGAAAGTTATCGGAATTATCATGTGCGCTTCCACCCTCTCTTAACGCAGGGCTCCCGAGAGGAAAGAAGCGAGGGGCTACTGTTGGGGGAGATAATCCCGACGGCCAGGGGGCCCACCGCCTGGGGGTCTGAAGCCAAGGATACCGGAGGCCACCCTCCAGGAGAAGGCTGCCGGAGGCCACCCTCCGAGAGAAGGATACCGGAGGCCACCCTCCGGGAGAAGGCCGCCGGAGGTCGCCCTCCGAGAGAAGGCCGCCGGAGGCCGCCTTCCGGGAGAAGGGACGGAGGCCTCCTTCCGAGAGACAAAGGCGGGAGGTCGTCCTCCGGCACAAGGACGCCAGAGGCCATCCCCCGCGAGAAAGATGCCGGAGGCCACCCTCCGGGAGAAGGTCATCGGAGACCGCCCTCCGGGAGGGAATTGCCGAAGGCCCCTCCCTCGGGCTGCGGTGGCGAACCCGAAGAGAGCGTTGGCGGGAAGAGGACGAGACAAATGTACAGGGGGACAGGATCGCGATCCTCAAGGCCGTGTCGGGTGGCGCAGGCAGCGTCCGACACGGCTGATACGCTGTCAGAGTCGAATCTTCTTGTCTGTACTGTATATAGTCCGTTTTGTCTGTACTGTCGACCGGCAGTTGGCCAGGTAGCCGTTGGCGTTCCAGAGGCGCTTGGCCTCTGGACGGGGCGCCTTATAAATACCCCCAACTATAGTTGTAATGGACAGGCTCAAGGAGCATTGAATACACCACCCTCATTCCCACTAAGAAAACCTGCTGGTCCGATCCGTCGTTCCAATAGTAACGAAGTCACGAGGTAATCAAACAAATATTAAGAAATAAAGTTCGATTAGCCGATATATGAGAAAATATCTAAAAGTGATAAAACCTAATCAAACCGGCCAGAACAGGGCTGATTCTGATCTGTAATAAAACGGCGGTCGGATCATAGGTATACTCTCAGTCGGACCGGTGATGCGAAGTATCGTCGAAGGGGTACCCTTCGGTGTTCAGCATGGGATAAATCCGAAGTACCTCGAAGGGGGAGGCTTTGGCCTATTGTCCGATCGAATCGGAGCAGAACTCCTAGTCGGACCGACGCCTGCGAAGGGGTCGCCAAAGATGGCTTCGACATCCTCGTGCGAAGCAGACTTCCGGCGGTCAGACCGATGGAGGGTACCCAGTCAGACCGACAGTGAAGCTTCAGTCAGACCAGGGGCCTCGGCGTCGCGGAGTCCGGAATGAAGGCTTCAGCCTTTGATTGGTCAGACCGTAGGATAGATCTCGGTCCACCCGGACGTTGCTGAAGGGTTCCCTCTAGAGTTGATGCAAAGACATGCTCCAGTGAAGGGGCTCCAAGGTACAGCAGAGGGATTCGGTCAGACCGGCGAAAGCCCCTCGGTCGGACCAGGGGGTGCTGGTGACGACATGGTGAAGCATGCCGACAATAGCCTGACGGCCCAGCACGACAACGTCCGGTCAGACCGGCGAAGCCCTATCGGTCGGACCGACAGGCTTCGGTCTGATCGTCTAAGGGCTCCGATGACCTTGAAGATGAATAGAAATCACCCCCAAACTTCTTGGCTATGATTTTGAAGATGTTTCTCCTGCAAAACAGTGAGAGATAAAGTGCAATTCGGCCTAGAGGCTGAACTTCCATGGGTAGTAAGAGAAACCGATAAAACAATAAAAATATGTTTTGTGGATTAAACGGGAGATTCACGAGCGAATCAACAAGGGTTACCATGATTTCGACGCGGTGGACGTAGGTCTTTGTAGGACCGAAAGTAGCGACCAGAGGGGGGGTGAATGGGCGCCTAAAAAATTCTTTCGAATCAATGGCCTGCTCCCAAAACCCAACGCACCTCAAAAGACTAAGCAGCAAAGCGAGGACAGATTGCCTAAGTCTAAAAGTATCTAGCCTAGAAAAGACCGGTGTCAAAAACAGAGAAACACCAGTACAATGCTAATAGGCAGATTAACAAAAATATTCAAGACATGGCAGATCAAACTTCTCAGTAAAATAATCTAAGTACACATGGAATGGGATGAGAAGTTACTGTTCAAAATCTGTCTCCTGTTCGAAACTTGGCGAAGCCTATAGTGTCGAAGCCTGCGGATTCTAAGCCTGTAGATTCAAAGTCTGCTAATTCGAAGCATGCAGATTCGAAGTATGCAGATTCGAAGCCTGCAGATTCGAAGTATGCAGATTCGAAGCCTGTAGATTCGAAGTATGCAGATTCGAAGTATGCAGATTCGAAGCCTGCAGATTCGAAGTATGCATATTCGAAGCCTGCAGATTCGAAGTCTGCAGATTCGAAGTCTGCAGATTCGAAGCCTGCTTCACAGAGTTGGACTTCACACAAGAAAAGGGACTTTGGCCCTGTCAACTTGATCAAAAAGCACCACAGGAAACGCAAGGCTAAAGTACTAGCACACTGTAGCTACAGGAAAGTAGTACTACTTGCTACCAGCCACAAGAACTAGTACTCTTGTGAAGAACAAACAGAAGCCACACAGAAGCTTCTACTCAGGAATAAATTAGTTGTGTGCAAACCGAACCAACAGAACCTTAAATGAAGTGCTGCGCATGAGAATCCATAGGAATAAAAGCTTCCAAATAGTAAAGAGCCAAATGAATCTAAGGAAGAACAGGAGGTTGCTTGGCGGCGCACACAGGGAGAGAGAGAGAGAGTAGGAAACACAAAATGACCCAATAGAATAAGAAGTGATTTCAGCAAAAGGGTGACCTAACCCTAGGGATTGGGGCCCTATTTATAGGCTGCCCAACACTAGGAATATTCCACCAGCCCCTTAGGGTTTTTTACAGACGCCGAAATAAAGGAAAAGACTCAACTGCCCTTAGGATTTTTTACAGACTCAACTGACTGACTGTGGGTCTAGAGATACAGATGACTTATCCAGAAGCTAAGCTTTCGTAGCGACTACGGCTTCTCCTCTGGACAGTCCGATACAAGATCAACAGTTGTCAGTTTTGCGCTGAAACTGACAAAGCCTCCACCGACTTTGCACCAGGTACCCAGATTGGGCCGGCCTGATTCCGCAGCTCTCTCAGCCCGGCAATCACTCACCGCCCGTGTACCTGAGTCAATCCTGGTCAACAGCCCAGTGGGTCTTCTGCTACTTCTAGCCCATGTACCCGGATTGGGCTAGCCCGACTTCGCAGCTCTCTCAGCCCGACCGTCGCTTGCTGCCCGTGTTCCTGAGTAACACGGGGCCCATGAAACAACAGATCTCCTCTCTTCTTCTGTCCTCTTTGACTATAGTTGACAATGACTCATGACATCTGGAGCCATGAGGCCCACGCTATTCAGCATGGCTCCTCAATCTCCCCCTTGATGAGTGCATTGTCAACACTTCACTTCTTCAGCTCTTCAGTACCTGCAAACAACTGTGGAAATACGAAAAAACAAAGCACAAGAAAACGAAGAAGAAGAAAAATAAAGTAAAAGTTTAACCCTAATGACCAAAAGCCGAACAAAAAGCAAGAAGTGGTCATTACGGTTAACCAAAATGTAAAAGCTCAAAATGAGTGCGATCTCAGAAACAACAACAAGGATATCAAAAGAGTAAGGACAATCGAGACAAAAACTCCCCCTTGAACTCTTATCCCAAAATTTCTCCCCCTTGTTGACAAGTGAACTCATCAAGCACTCAAAAGTGACACAGACTCCCCCTGAAATGCAACTCCCCCTCAAAATATGCAATGAATGCAATTGGGGTGCATGTGGAGTGTAGAAAGCATGCTTCTCAGATATGATTGACTGCAATTACAAACATCTAACAAGTATAGCGAAAGACATACTATCGAAGACTCATGGCATGATCAGTGCAACAGATGATATCTAAAGAAAGTCATTAGCACGCATTTTCCAGTTTTTGCAAACAAAAGCATCACCACATTTTCCAGTAAACAAGCAAGGTAAAGCATGAGATGCAAAAACTATCTGATATCTACCAAGATAAGCATTATCCAAAACAAAGTGCTTCAACAAACTTGTTATCATTTCATTTTTCAGGCTTTTTCTCTTTCCTTTTTTTTTCATTTTTGCCAGGGGTTATTTGTATGTCAAACCTTATGCTGACCGACCAAGTCAAGCCTAGACCAGAACTGGACCATCAGAAGCTTAAGACATTTGGTCTTGGCATACACTACACTGTCCTAGTTCATACCAAAGTGCTATGGTACGCAGTCCAGAACAATGTAATGCGACAAAGCAAACCCACCTGGATCTTTTCAAGTTATGCATAAAAAGGCATGGAATTTTCATTTTTCTTGATTTTTTTAACATTTTTAACGCACATTTCCATGTTTTAAAGCAGAAAGGTGTCCAAGTTGCATATTTGCATCTAGGTCAGGAACTAGCTACAAGGCATGTAACAGATAGCAAGGACATTCAGCCTACGCATGCTAGTTACCAGAAGCAATGGTGATCATTTTTTCAAGTTTAAAGCATAAAAGCCATGCATATGACAAATATCAGATATATCAAGCGAACTGAAACAAGGCATGATCATTGACAAGTAATCAAAAGCATGTACCAGCTAGAATAAGTAAAACAATTCAATCATATAACAGAAGCAGCTCAAAAGTGTGATATGTGAATATGCAAGATATGAACACACACAAAAAGACTCAAGAAAAGAGTAAAGAAGAAAGAAAACTGACGCAAAATATCCTAGAAAGGATACACAACACCCAAATCCCCTCGTAAACGCTCAAAGGTAGACTGATCTAGGGGTTTGGTGAAAATGTCAGCCAACTGATGATGGGTATCAACATGAACAAGGTCAATGACACCTTTCTCATATTGATCCCGTAGAAAATGAAAGCGCACATCAATGTGTTTGGTTTTTGAATGGAGACAAGGGTTTTTCCCTACACTAATTGCACTGGTGCTGTTGCAAAACAAAGGAACTCTGGTAGGAAAGAATAACCCAAAATCTCGCAGAGTGGAAATCATCCAAATTAACTGTGAGCAGCAGCTAGCAGCAGCTACATACTCAGCCTCAGTGGTCGAAAGAGCAACTCCAGATTGCTTTCGAGAAGACCAAGAAACAAGGGAAGAACCAAGAAACTAGCAAGTACCGGAAGTCGACTTGCGATCCAATCGGCACCCACCAAAGTCGGCATCCGAAAAGCCAGATAAATCGAGAGATGATGAAGCTGAATAGAAAAGACCAAGGTCGGGCGCATAAGTGAGATACCTGAATATGCACTTGACAACCTGCCGATGAGACGCGCGTGGTGAAGACTGGAAACGTGCGCAAAGTCCCACGGCGAACTGAATGTCTGGTCTTGTTGCCGTCAAGTACAACAGCGAACCAATCATCCCTCGAAACTCTTTCTCATTGACCTTGACACCGCTCTCGTCCTTGTCCAGGCCCCCAGATGTGCCCATCGGGGTCATCTGCAGCTTCAATTCTCCACCAAAGTCAAATTTCTTAAGCATATCGCGAGTGTACTTACCTTGGTGGATGAAAGTGCCGTCCTTGGTCTGCTTGATTTGGAGCCCTAAGAAATACTTGAGCTCACCCATGAGGCTCATCTCAAACTCGTTGTGCATCTGCTCAGAAAACTTGGACACAAGAGAATCAGTAGTACCGCCAACGATAATATCGTCCACGTAAATCTGAGCAACCAAGAAATCAAAAGCAACGCTGAGCAAAAAGAGAGTCTTATCCACCGAACCCATCACAAAGCCCTTCCCCAACGAAAATTGCTTCAACCGGTCATACCAAGCCCTGGGGGCTTGCTTCAACCCGTATAAAGCCTTTTGAAGCTTAAAAACATGTCGAGGAAACTTAGGGTTCTCAAAACCGGGGGGCTGCCTAACATAAACTTCCTCCTCTATGAACCCGTTCAGAAAAGCACTCTTAACGTCCATTTGAAAAAGCTTAAAACCCTTCGAAGTGGCAAAAGCTAAGAGAATGCGAATGGACTCAAGACGGGCAACAGGGGCGAAAGTTTCTTCAAAATCAATACCCTCTTTCTAGCAAAAACCCTGGGCAACTAGTCGAACTTTGTTGTGCACCACAACCCCATCTTCACCTTGTTTGTTCTTGAACACCCACTTGGTGCCTATGGGGTTGCATCCTGGTGGTGGCTCAACTAGTGTCCAAACCCGATCACGGACAAAATTCTCAAGCTCTTCTTGCATAGCATTAATCCAATTAGAATCAGAAAGAGCATGAGAAACGTCTCTGGTCTCAAAGGATGCAACAAAAGCAGATTCAGCAAACACAACAAGAGAGGTACCAGATGAACGCAAAGTTCTCTCAGTTAAATCACCGATGATGAGCTCTGAGGGGTGATCACGCTGAACTGCTCGGGTTCCCTGGTGATCTGAAGTCACCTCACCGGAGTCAGCAGCTGGCACCTCTGGACTCGACTGAGGGGGCTCGATCGAAGTGGAAGAAGTGATCAGAGGTCCGCCCACATCCTCAGTCAAAGTCTCAGAAGGTGTGGGCTCTGCAGGGGGTGCAGAAGGCCCACCCTCATTAGCGGCTGGAGTATCCTCATCTTCCTCGAAGATGGACTCTCTGAGCTCACCATCAGAAGGCTCAAAAGAAGGAGTCAAAGAAGGCAAGGACTCGTCAAATGAAACCTCACAAGTCTCGACAAGTAGTTGGGATTCGAGGTTCCAAACAAGAAAGCCTCGAGAATGTAAAGCGTAGCCAAGAAAAACACCGTCCCAGCAACGAGACTCAAACTTGTCCAAATGCCCTCCCTTCTTGAGCACAAAGCACTTACAGCCAAACGCTCGCAAGTGGCTCACCTTGGGCTGTCTGCCAAACCGCAACTCGTATGAGGTATTACCTAGGTAAGCTCTAAGAAAAATGCGGTTGGCCAGATAGCAAGCCGTGTTCATGGCTTCAGCCCAAAAATGCCTAGGAGTCCTGTGCTCATCGAGCATTGTCCTGGCCATCTCGACTAGCGTGCGGTTCTTTCATTCCACAATGCCGTTCTGTGGGGGAGTGTAAGGAGAAGAAAACTGATGGTCCAGACCCTGATCACTACAGATGCTGACGAACTGAGAGTTCTTGAACTCAGAGCCGTTGTCGGAGCGAATTGCTCGCATCCGACCATTGTTCTCATTCTTCAGCTTCAAAATCAGGTCATGAACAAACTGAAACGTTTCATCCTTAGACTCCAAAAAGAAAACCCATGAGAATCGAGAAAAGTCGTCAACAATGACAAGCGCGTACCACTTCCCACCGACTGAACGTACCCGAGCTGGACCAATAGTGTCCAAATGTAAGAGCTCGCCTGGATACGAAGTCATCACCCGAGTCACAGGTGAGTGAGAAGCGGCAACCATTTTCCCATGACGACAGGGATGGCAAACTAGATCCTTCTCCATCTTAAGCTTGGGCAATCCTCGGATGAGGTCCATAGAGCTTAACCTGACTAGCAGATCAAAACTCAAATGACCTAACCTCCTATGCCACTTCCAGAGCTCAGAGGAGGATCCAGCAATCAAACAGCGAGAAGGGCCAAAAGAACTAGAGAAGTCAATTCGAAAAACTTTACCGAATGGTAAAATCTGGCAAATCAAAGACCCTCTAGAATCAACCACAAAAGAGTTGCCCTTCTTAAAACGCACCTCCAAACCATCCTCAAGAAGTTGCGAAACAGAAATCAAATTGAAGTTCAAGTTTCTAACCAAAGCAACGTTCTTTAAAGAAAAATGGTCTAAAATGCGAATTGAGCCAATGCCACTTACTTTCCCTTGACCACTGTTCCCGAATGTGATGTACTCTTTGGAGCTCGGGGGAGTGAGACTGGAGAACCATCTGCGATATCCTGTCATGTGGCGAGAGCATCCTGAGTCCATAATCCAAACGTCCTCCAGTCCCCGATCCTGCACAATCAGTGGCTGTAAGTGGGAGCAAATGGTCCGGCACCAGGTTTAGCAAAAGAGCTAAACTAGTGTCGAGCCATCTGCTCAAAAGATGGAAAGCGAAGACCATCAAAAGAGTTTGGACCAAAACATGGCTCAAAGCGCGGTCCACGGTTCTCCCTAGAACCTCGGCCACGAGGTCCAGGACCATAGCCAAAATGGCCTAGAGCTCTACCGGAACGACCACCACCAACTGAAGCACGGGCAAGAAAGCCGTCTCCTCTACCACCACCTACACGACGCGGCCTGGCCTCCAGCCTCTCCCCGCATCGAGGAACACGCAGTCTACCACCCTGCTGGTAGAACTGCTCCTGACCACCACGAGCTCTCTCTGCTCTCTCAACCCGCTTCCTCCTGAAGCAAAACTCCGCAAGATGCCCGTCTCTCTAACAATAATCACAATGATAGGTGGGCTTCTTGGGATGTGGTTGAGGTTTAGGATTCTTGGGCTTGGTGGTGTTCGGTGTCGTCTTCTTGGGTTGAGATGGTCCAGGAAGAGAGTCAAGAGAAGTGCGGAGGTGTTTGGGCTTTGGAACCCAGATGGGCTTCTTGGGTGGAGCTTTGGGTTGTTCATGGATCACTCCATCCTTGGGCTGACAAGCCTGGGAGGACTCAGTGGAGTGAGTCTTAGGGTATCTCTGCTCAGGAGTCATTTTACTCCACTCCACTGCCCGGCTAATGGCACTCTCAAAGTCAGCCTTGGTGTAGGTGTAACCTACCCCAAACCCATCCTGCCTCTTGAACTGCTGGATCATCATGCAGAGCTGTGGCTCTCTGGCACTGATCCAACTCAGGATAGAACGGAGGTAAAAGTTCTCATTTTGAGAATCAGCTAGCTTCTCTCTCAAGGAAGCTAGAACCTCTACCTGAGACAAGCAGGTCTCACACTCACTCTCTACTTGGACAGACTTTTCGGCTTTCAGCTTGATCAACTCCATTCTAAGAGAAAGACAGTTCTCACAGACAGTGGGTGGAACTGACAGTGTCTCAAGCTCTAGCCTAGTCTGCGCTAGCTCAGTTCTCACTCTCTCCAAATCACCCAAACGCTCATCGCCCATGGCTTTTAGCTCAGCTAAGACAGCTAGATGAGATGGGCAATCAGCGCAGGGTACGACGACAGTGGCTTGAGCATCTTTCAGCTCCAGCTGAGTGCTTTCAAGCTCAGTGGCCAAAGCGTCCCTCTAATCAACCCTTTCAGTGTACTTGGACTTTAGAGTTGACAAGTCACACAGAAGAACCTCACACTTCGGGCACTCACTGCTATCACCCAAGCAGGGGGAAGAAGATAGACTCTCAATTCCGCCGTTGGCTACGACAAGATCACTCTCGAACTCATCTATCCTCTTCTTGGCCCCCCTAAGCAGGTTTTCCCGATATTTTAACTCCTGACGATTGCTCTTAAGTAAATCAACGATTTCGCGTTCATAGGATGATACCTTTTCGTTGTCGTAGTTGTCGGAGTCATCGGAGGAGCTCTTTTCTTCCTTATCCCCAAGAGCCATTGAGCAGAAGCTCTTGCGGGATCTTCGGCGTTGGTGTGAGTGGCTCTTCGGTCTGTCCCCGAAAGCCATGAAGCATAGGCCCGCCAGATCATCCTTTTCCTTCCCCTTCCTGATGGCGATCTCCTCATCGCTTGAGCTTGATGAAGAGGAAGAAGACGTGGACTGCTTGGAGTAGCTCTTCTCCATCTCGGCGAAGAAGGCCTTGTCGCGCTTCTTGTTCTCTCGCCGGTAGTCCTTCAGGGCCTTCTTGAAGAATCTGGTCTTTGGCTTGCCCTTGTTGAAGGAATAGCTGTCATGCTTGCCGGAGTCGTGGAAGCCACCACCGGTGCCCTTCTTGTAGCCATTGTGCTTGGGGCAGTCGGCGATGAAGTGTCCTGGATCACCACACTCAAAGCACCCGGATTTTGTGCCGTGTCTTTTGAACATTCTTTTGTCATAGACACGACGCACCCGGTTGTTAAAAAGACACAAATCATCATCTCCCAAAGACTCAAGCTGGTCCTCAGTGATAGACATCAAAGAGAACCCAGCACAGCTGTAACACCCCAAATTTCCAAAACAATAAAAATATCATTAAATTCAATTTCTTGGAATATATATTTTTGAAAATGCTTTTAATACTCCTTTATACCCTTTTTAACTACAACATAGAGTAGATGGCCAAACTAGGAGGTGAAACTTTTTGTGTATGATCCTAAGACCAAAATATATTTTGAGAATTTTTATAAATTTTTACCAAGCTTGGAAGTAGCCCTAATATTTCAATCCAATTCCTGGAATTATTTTTATTCAGAAAAGCTTTAAAACAGTAATGGGCTCCCCTCCCCTCTTCCCTCTCTCTCGGCCGGCCCAGCCCACTCCTCCTCACGCGCGCCACCTGACAACCGGGTCCCACCCGTCAGTGACCCCCTCTCCTCTCTCGCGCGCACCTGACACCGCGGCCCCACCCGTCAGCCCCCTCTCTCGCGCACTCGCACTCGCTGACCACCCCGGCCCACCTGTCGGACCCGTCTTCCCCGCGGGATCCGCCCCCAAATCCCCCCCCTCGCCGGCCGAAGCCCTAATCCCGCCTCGGATCCGCCCCCGCCGGCCCCCTCCCTTAAATTCGTCGCCGGCAATGAATTCCCCTCAACGCGCCGACCGTTTCCCCCTATTAATTTTGCTCGATTCGCGTCCAGGTGCGTTGAACCGCGTTCAACCCGAGCTCGCCAGCGTCAAATCGCATTTATCTCCGGCCACCGCCAATCACGCCCCCTCTGCCCTCGCCGACGACCCTATTTAAACCCCTGCCCTCCACCGCGTTCGGTTCACGCGTTCAAGTGCACCCAGACCGAACAGAGCTCCTGCATTCCACATTTTAGCGCACCACCACCGCCCGTCCTCCAGCCGCCGCTCGCCGTCGCTGGAGCCCCTCTCCGTCCACGCCGACCACACCGTCGTGACCGCCGGGACCTCACCGACCTCGGCCACCACTCCGTCAACGATGAACCCCGCCGGATCGTCGTCGCCGCCAAGGACCCGAACGCCTCCACCACCTCCGCTCGTCGCCGGCCTCACTCCGTCGACCACTCGCCGCCGCAACGGTACCCTCGTGATCCCCGTGAACCCCTCTTTCCATTTTAGGCCTTAGACCTGACCGCCGTCGCCCGCCATGGCCGCTGGCCCGCTCGCCGTCGCCGGAGAAGACGACCGGCATGGGTCGAGTACCCGTGCTGTGTCGGATCTGATCCCGACCGTGCAATCACGATCGGACGACGCGTGTAAGCCCACGTACGCGATCTAATCCGCACCGTCGGATCTGGTCAAAGCGTTACGTTTTAATCTCGCGCGTCCATTTCCATTTAAAACCCACGTTCGATCTCGTGCGTCCACGTAGTACCCTTTCGCACGTTTTAATCCTGACCGTCCATTATAACTTACGCGCCCCGCCTCGCCCTCACGCGTCGGATCTGGATCCGACGGTCCAGATCGACCCGGTGCACGCGCACAGTGCGCGGGTTCACCGTGGGCCGGGCTCACCGTGGACCCGAGGGGTTTAAAAATTGAAAATGAATTTCAGAAATACTTTTAAACTTGTAAAATTCATATCTGACGCATTTGAACTCTAAAAATTGCCATTCCAATTTCAGAAAATTCATAATATTATTCTCTATATGTTTATACAATAAAAACAGTAGGCTTACTTTGATTTTTCATGTTTATTTAAATAAGTATTCAAATGCCCCTATGATTAAAATATGAATTCAAACATTTAAACTTCAGAAAAATTTATATTAATTCTTTTCTGTCCATGTACATGTACTGAAAGCCCTCAAAATAACATGAACTTTTCATTTCATAAATCATTAAGGAACTTAATATGGGACTATTCACATTTAAACATTTGTTTTCTAAAAAGGACAACCCTTCATTTTAATCCCTTTAAAATTATTTATGAAATAAATTTCAGAACCTTAACAATTGAATTTATCTTATTTTAAATCAAACCAACTTTAACTTATGTGCTTATCATGTAATGCTATATTGTTTGATTGAATGTTGTGTTCTTTTATTTTATTTTATTGAAAAGACTACGACGCCGTCGAGGAACCGGAATACTTCCCGGAAGTTCCTCCCTCCCCATTCGCTGAACAAGGCAAGTCACCAAACCAATCTTTTGAGCATATTTTACCCATGTTTGATTAAACTATCGCTAAAACACATAGGTTATATATATGCATTAGTCAAATGAACCCTTACATTATATTTATTTAGGATCCCCCGACCTTGATGTGCAACCCAAGCCATGCTATCTCGCCTAACATCCTTGTCACCATATGATCAATGATATTAGCTAGTGTCCAATGTATTGACACGATCGCTATAGGATAAAAATGAGTCGTAGCAAAATGGTTCTATTATATGATCCCCATTACTTCTTATCCTTGGAAATTCTGTTGGTGATGAGTTATGGTTGTGAGTGTATGCATGGTGGGTTCCGGGTGCAAGCTAGGGCATTGGTCGGTAGCACCCGGGGCACTATAAGGACCGGTCTGAGGGATCCGTTGCAATACACTTACGTACTAATCACAAGTCTAGTGGGTAAGTCCTAACTAAGGTATGGGTTGTTCCAAACCGAGGCCACCAATTGGAGATGGGTCAAGTTGCACCTGCGGGTGACTTGTACCAATGTGGCGCAAAAGGGGGTGCGACGTTAGCCGGGATGCGGCCCGGCGCGCCGGCGAAACCTAGAGCGGGTGGTTATCGCTTGGAACATCTCATATTGAGGTTTTGGCACGAGTTCCCGTGGTATGGGTCATCTCGTTTGGGATGAGTGCGTGCCTTGTGGGTACAGTAGTACATCTCTGATTAGAGTCTTAAATCTTTCCGAAAAGCCGAGCCCACGGTAAAGGGCGGGTTGCGTGACATCCCCCAGTTAGTTTACTTTGAATATGTATGTGCATGATGGATTGACATGTAAGGACTGTTGCGCGAGGAGGTAAAACGTATTCCTCGAGTTAGTTGATGTTGTTGATATTCATGTTTACTTTTCCGCATGATTAAAATATGATTACACTAAATGCAATAACTGAAGCTGTACTTTTCCGCAATGTTAGCCATTACCCTTCCTTGTTTATTATCCTGCATTATTATTTGCATTTGCGGTGGCTTGTTGAGTACTTTTTGTACTCATACCCGTTGGACCCCACAAAGGATACTTACTACGAAGACGGTCTGGAGTAGCGACCCAGTCGAGAAGAAAGATCTGGAAGGAGATGTTCGTCATGCCGCTTCTAAATTATTTTTAATACTGTTCTTATTTAAAACTGTGATGTAATAAATATGGTCTGCGTACCATGAATACTGTCGTATGTACGATTGTCGCATGATGAACCTCTTGTATTATTGTTTTTCTTATGAAATTCAATAATGTCTCGATTTGTTAAATCGGGGCGCTACAAGATGGTATCAGAGCCGACTCGACTGTAGGAAGCCAAACAGACCCGCCTAGCCATTAGCCACAGGAAATGATTTCTCGAAAATCTACTTCATAAACTTTGTTCCTCTCCTCACTTTTATTCAACTTGCTATTTTGTAGATGCCTGTCTACCAAGTCCACAGCTACTGCCGCCACTACGAGGGCTTCGTGCGGGAGCTCCGCATGATGCTCACCTTCCTCGGGTTCCTCTTCGAACCCGAATTCCAAGGAGTGTACCCCGACGAGTTCGCCGGGCCTTGCGACGTCTCCCTCACCGTCCACGGCTCTGGAGAACACCTGCCGCCCTACACCACCGCACTTGGAGGTCCGACTTTCGATGTCGCGTGCCAACGAGTCGCCCTCCAGGCCCTCATGGAGCTGAGGATGATCTACGACGATCGTCTTCAGAACTCGTCCTTCCGGCTTGTACCGAAGCGTACTCCCGGAGCCCACCGTAGCATCTACCTCGGAGTTCACTCCGTGCGTGATCCGGTCATGGCCCGGCAGTCGCGTCTTCTACAGGCCATGGATGATCTCCACACCGAGGCGGTGCTCGACGCCGACGAGCACCATGAGGCGGTTGAGTTCCTTCGTGAAGAAACGAAGAACTTGATCCTGCAGAATGGCGAGTTGCAGCGTAGGATCATGCAGCTGCAGAAGGATATAGCGGAGATGGTTCCTCTTCTTCCAAGGAAGAAGAAGCCCATCCGTGAGCCCCTCCCTCGCCCCAAGAGGATCCCGCCATGACCCTCCCCCGCCAGACCCTCCACCAGCGCCCCTGCACCACGCCCCGGCCTCGTCTCCGACTCCATCATCGAGAATTTTCTCGAGCCCACCATCCCTTAGGAGCCGCGTACTCGTGGTTTCGAGAGCACGGAGACCACCTCCGGTGGCGAGTAGGCGTTAGGAGTCGCTATTTTTAATAAAAGCAAAATTTTGTATGTGGTGCTGCCCACGACGAGTGTGTCATGGGTAGAATAAAAACTTGATTGTAATGAACAATTTCTACCACTCTATATATTTATGTGCTTGAATCTTATATGATATTTTGGTTGTATTATTGCTTCGTCATCTTTTGCTTTATCGCTATGTATATTCAGAAGATGGCCGATCACCAGAACACCAGTTCCAACAACGGAGCAGGAGGAAGCCGTGATGCGCCCGAGGGTGTTGTACCCAACTGGGGTGCAACGGGCCCACGTCAGTCTGGGTCGCCTTCCGCCAACCACCCCACCTTGGCGGAGATGATGGCGAATCAGAACCACCTGATCACCGCCCTCCTCACCCAAATGCAGAACCAACAAGCTCAGTTGGACCGTCTGCAGAACGGGGAACCCGCCCCTCGCGCACCAGCACCCGCGCCCGCTCCGCAACTCTCCGAGTTTCTGCGCGTGTGCCTGCCCATCTTCTCGAGCACCACCAACCCGATGGAGGCCGGAGATTGGCTTCGTACCATCGGGAAGAAGCTCGACCTCCTCCCCTGCACCGACCGAGAGCGAGTGGCCTTCGCCACTCACCAGCTTCAGGGTCCCGCCGCTGAATGGTGGGACAACTATCGTGAGTCCCAGCCAGAGGACCACGTGGTGACTTGGGCGGAGTTCACCATCGCCTTTCGTGCTGCCCACGTCCCCGCCGGTGTCATCGCGGTGAAACAGCAGGAGTTCCGCGACCTGCAACAAGGCAACCGGACCGTCATGGAGTACCTCCATGAGTTCAACCGCCTCGCCCGCTACGCACCGGAGGAAGTGCGCACCGATGCCCTTCGCCAAGCCAAGTTCCTCCGGGGACTTAAGGATGAGCTGTCCATCCAGCTCGTCGCCGCCGACTTCGCCGACTTCCAACGGCTAGTCAACAAAGCGCTCATTCAAGAAACTGAGCAGAACAAGCTGGACCTCAAGAAGAGGAAGATGATCGCCTTCAAGCATCAACAGGCGAACTCGCAGAGGCCCCGCTTCATCCCTCCGCCACCAGCACCTGCCTACCATCCTCGGCCCGCCTACAGGCCACCTCACGCCGCCGGTGGACCCAACGCCGGGCATCCTCGCCCCGCTCCACCAGCTCCGGCCGCTCAGCCGACACCAGCCGCCAAGGCTCCGATCTTGAAGGATCGCCAAGGAAGGCCGGTCGTTTGCTTCAACTGCCGCAAGGAAGGGCACTACTCACACCAGTGTCCCCACCCCAAGCAGTCCCAAGGCGCGGCACCCAACCAGGCGGTTCGTGCCCGAGTCAACCACATCAGCGCGGAGGAAGCTCAGGAGGCCCCTGAAGTCGTGCTCGGTACGTTTACTGTGAATTTCGTACCGGCCGCCATATTATTTGACTCTGGAGCAACCCACTCCTTCATCTCGGAAAATTTTGTGAAAACAAACGAACTGGACGTGCTCCCTCTACCCATTCCCATGGTGATTGCCACCCCCGGCAATAGGACCTCAGCCCGCTTATACAGCCCTAAGGTTCAAATCAACATCCAAGGAATACTGTTTCGGGCCGAGCCAGTCCTCATCCAATGCACCGGTCTGGACCTTATACTAGGGATGGATTGGTTGATGAAGCACAAGGGAGTGATCGACTGTGCCAACAAGTCCGTCACGGTGACCAACCCTGAAGGCGCAGCCGTCACCTTTCGGATGACCAGTCGCAAACCACTCGGAGCATCCCTTCGCTCGATAGCTCTTGAAGAGGTGCCTATAGTCAAGGAGTTTGCGGATGTCTTCCCTGAAGACCTGCCCGGAATGCCTCCCAAGTGGGACATCAAATTCAGAATCGAACTTGTCCCCGGGACCACTCCAATCTCCAAGCGCCCGTACCGGATGGCCGCCAATGAACTAGCCGAAGTCAAGAGCAACATCGAAGACCTAGAGAAGAAAGGTTACATCCGACCAAGTACCTCCCCCTGGGGTGCACCGGTTATATTTGCCATGAAGAAGGACAAGACCAAGAGGATGTGCGTGGACTATAGAGCCTTGAACGACGTAACCATCAAGAACAAGTACCCATTGCCTCGGATCGACGACTTGTTCGATCAGCTGAAAGGATCCTCGGTGTTTTCCAAGATTGACCTCAGGTCAGGTTATCACCAGTTGAGGATTAGAGAAGAAGACATACCCAAGACTGCCTTCACCTCCCGCTATGGACTCTACGAGTACACCGTGATGTCGTTCGGACTCACGAATGCCCCGGCCTTTTTCATGAACATGATGAACAATGTGTTCATGGAGTTCTTGGACAAGTTCATCGTGGTATTCATCGACGATATCCTCGTATACTCCAAGACCAAGGAAGAACACGAAACTCACCTCCGTCTGACCCTCGGAAAGCTAAGGGAGCAGCAACTGTACGCCAAATACAGCAAATGCAAATTTTGGTCGTCTGAGGTGAAGTTCCTCGGCCATGTTATATCTGCCGGAGGAATAGCAGTGGACCCAACCACCGTGGAAGCAGTAACCAACTGGCTGCAGCCTACAACCGTGACCGAGATCTGGAGTTTTCTCGGATTGGCCAGATACTACCGCCGTTTCATCGAGAATTTTTCCAAGATCACCAAGCCTATGACCAGACTCTTGCAGAAGGAAGTGAAGTTTGAATGGACCCCCGACTGCGAAGAAAGCTTCCAGACCCTCAAGAAGAAGCTAGTGTCAGCTCCCATTCTGACTCTGCCAGACATCCGGAAAGACTTCCACGTCTACTGTGATGCCTCTCGTCAAGGATTGAGATGCGTCTTAATGCAAGAAGGGAAAGTGATATCCTACGCCTCCCGACAGCTGAGACCGCATGAGCTGAACTACCCAACCCACGACCTGGAATTAGCAGTCGTGGTTCATGCCTTGAAGATATGGAGACATTACCTTGTGGGGAATCGGTGTGAGGTCTTCACCGACCACAAGAGTCTCAAGTACATATTCACCCAACCAGATCTGAACCTCAGGCAAAGGAGATGGTTGGAACTGATAAAGGATTACGACTTGAGCATCCATTATCATCCGGGCAAAGCGAATGTGGTGGCAGACGCCCTTAGTCGAAAAGGGTACTGCAATGCCATCATGATTCAGGACCAAGCTCCTTTACTCTACAAGGAGATGGAAAGGCTAAACCTAGGGATCACCACCCGAGCGTACCTCGCTGCCTTGGAATCTCGGCCTGTCTTAATAGACCAGATCCGAGAAAAGCAGAAGGAAGACCTGGACATCCTGGAGATCCAGCAGAACATGAGGAAGGGTAAAGCCCCCGGATTTTCCGAAGACGAGCATGGTACCATCTGGTTCGGAAACCGAGTATGCGTACCCAACCTACCTGAGTTGAAGACCCTCATCCTTCAAGAAGCCCATGATACGTTATACTCCATCCATCCCGGGAGTACGAAGATGTATCAAGACCTAAAGGAAAAATATTGGTGGGTCAGCATGAAGAGAGAAATAGCTGAGTATGTGGCCAAGTGCGACACATGCCGGCGAGTCAAGGCAGAGCATCAGAGGCCTGCCGGACTTCTTCAACCTCTCAAGGTCCCTGAATGGAAGTGGGAAGAGATAGGAATGGACTTCATCACGGGACTGCCCAGGACCCAAGCTGGTCATGATTCTATCTGGGTGATCGTCGACCGACTCACCAAGGTAGCTCACTTCGTTCCGGTCAAGACAACTTACACCGTCGCCAAGTTGACTGAGTTGTATATGACCCGGATCGTGTGCCTTCACGGAGTTCCTAAGAAGATTGTATCTGACCGTGGGAGTCAGTTTACCTCCAAGTTTTGGAAGAACCTTCAAGAGGAACTCGGCACCCGGCTGAACTTTAGCACCGCCTATCATCCATAGACCGACGGTCAAACCGAAAGGGTCAACCAGATATTGGAGGATATGCTTAGAGCTTGTGCTCTAGACTTTGGCGGAATGTGGGATAAGAACTTACCGTATGCAGAGTTCTCCTACAACAACAGCTATCAAGCCAGCCTGCAAATGTCCCCGTTCGAAGCACTCTATGGACGTAAGTGCAGAACACCGTTACTCTGGGATCAAACCGGAGAGTCACAACTGTTTGGGACTGATTTATTAAGAGAAGCTGAAGAGAAGGTTAAGATCATAAGAGACCGATTGAAGGCAACCCAATCCAGGCAAAAGAGCTATGCCGACAACCGTCGAAGAGACCTAGCCTTTGAGGAGGGCGATTATGTCTACCTCCGAGTCACTCCCCTCCGTGGCACTCAAAGGTTCAGCATGAAAGGCAAGCTAGCACCCCGCTACGCCGGACCTTTCCAAATCCTCCGACGACAGGGAGAAGTGGCATATCAACTCGAACTGCCCCCATCCTTGGCAGGCGTTCACGATGTGTTCCATGTCTCTCAACTGAAGAAGTGCCTCTGTGTACCCACCGAGCAAGCCGACCTTCAGCAGCTTAATGTCCAAGAAGACTTGACCTACATAGAGAAACCCGTCAAGATCTTGGAAACCAAGGAGAGAGTAACCAGGAGTCGCGTTGTTCGCTTCTGCAAAGTCCAATGGAACAACCATCCCGCCGAAGAAGCCACTTGGGAAAAGGAAGACGAACTGAAAGCCCAATATCCCGAATTATTCGAGTAACGTTCCAATCTCGAGGACGAGATTCTTGTAAGGGGGATAGGTTTGTAACACCCCAAATTTCCAAAACAATAAAAATATCATTAAATTCAATTTCATGGAATATATATTTTTGAAAATGCTTTTAATACTCCTTTATACCCTTTTTAACTACAACATAGAGTAGATGGCCAAACTAGGAGGTGAAACTTTTTGTGTATGATCCTAAGACCAAAATATATTTTTGAGAATTTTATAAATTTTTACCAAGCTTGGAAGTAGCCCTAATATTTCAATCCAATTCCTGGAATTATTTTTATTCAGAAAAGCATTAAAACAGTAATGGGCTCCCCTCCCCTCTTCCCTCTCTCCCGGCCGGCCCAGCCCAATCCTCCTCGCGCGCGCCACCTGACAACCGGGTCCCACCCGTCAGTGACCCCCTTTCCTCTCTCGCGTGCACCCGACACCGCGGCCCCACCCGTCAGCCCCCTCTCTCGCGCACATCGCACTCGCTGACCACCTCGGCCCACCTGTCGGACCCGTCTTCCCCGCGGGATCCGCCCCCAAATCCCCCCCTCGCCGGCCGAAGCCCTAATCCCACCTCGGATCCGCCCCCGCCGGCCCCCTCCCTTAAATTCGTCGCCGGCAATGAATTCCCCTCAACACGCCGACCGTTTCCCCCTATTAATTTTGCTCGATTCCCGTCCAGGTGCGTTGAACCGCGTTCAACCCGAGCTCGCCGGCGTCAAATCGCATTTATCTCTGGCCACCGCCAATCACGCCCCCTCTGCCCTCGCCGACGACCCTATTTAAACCCCTGCCCTCCACCGCGTTCGGTTCACGCGTTCAAGTGCACCCAGACCGAACAGAGCTCCTGCATTCCACATTTTAGCGCACCACCACCGCCCGTCCTCTAGCTGCCGCTCGCCGTCGCCGGAGCCCCTCTCCGTCCACGCCGACCGCACCGTCGTGACCGCCGGGACCTCACCGACCTCGGCCACCACTCCGTCGACGACGAACCCCGCCGGATCGCCGTCACCGCCAAGGACCCGAACGCCTCCACCACCTCCGCTCGTCGCCGGCCTCACTCCGTCGACCACTCGCCGCTGCAAGGGTACCCTCATGATCCCCGTGAACCCCTCTTTCCATTTTAGGCCTTAGACCCGACCGCCGTCGCCCGCCATGGCCGCTGGCCCACTCGCCGTCGCCGAAGAAGACGACCGGCACGGGTCGAGTACCCGTGCCGTGTCGGATCTGATCCCGACCGTGCAATCACGATCGGAAAACGC
Source organism: Zizania palustris (assembly GCA_019279435.1). Taxonomy (NCBI): domain Eukaryota; kingdom Viridiplantae; phylum Streptophyta; class Magnoliopsida; order Poales; family Poaceae; genus Zizania; species Zizania palustris. Next base: position 28,143,006 of record JAAALK010000079.1, read on the forward strand.
GTGTAAGCCCACGTACGCGATCTAATCCGCACCGTCGGATCTGGTCAAAGCGTTACGTTTTAATCTCGCGCGTCCATTTCCATTTAAAACCCACGTTCGATCTCGTGCGTCCACGTAGTACCCTTTCGCACGTTTTAATCCTGACCGTCCATTATAACTTACGCGCCCCGTCTCGCCCTCGCGCGTCGGATCTGGATCCGACGGTCCAGATCGACCCGGTGCACGCGCACAGTGCGCGGGTTCACCGTGGGCCGGGCTCACCGTGGACCCGAGGGGTTTAAAAATTGAAAATGAATTTCAGAAATACTTTTAAACTTGTAAAATTCATATCTGACGCATTTGAACTCTAAAAATTGCCATTCCAATTTCAGAAAATTCATAATATTATTCTCTATATGTTTATACAATAAAAACAGTAGGCTTACTTTGATTTTTCATGTTTATTTAAATAAGTATTCAAATGCCCCTATGATTAAAATATGAATTCAAACATTTAAACTTCAGAAAAATTTATATTAATTCTTTTCTGTCCATGTACTGAAAGCCCTCAAAATAACATGAACTTTTCATTTCATAAATCATTAAGGAACTTAATATGGGACTATTCACATTTAAACATTTGTTTTCTAAAAAGGACAACCCTTCATTTTAATCCCTTTAAAATTATTTATGAAATAAATTTCAGAACCTTAACAATTGAATTTATCTTATTTTAAATCAAACCAACTTTAACTTATGTGCTTATCATGTAATGCTATATTGTTTGATTGAATGTTGTGTTCTTTTATTTTATTTTATTGAAAAGAATACGACGCCGTCGAGGAACCGGAATACTTCCCGGAAGTTCCTCCCTCCCCATTCGCTGAACAAGGCAAGTCACCAAACCAATCTTTTGAGCATATTGAACCCATGTTTGATTAAACTATCGCTAAAACACATAGGTTATATATATGCATTAGTCAAATGAACCCTTACATTATATTTATTTAGGATCCCCCGACCTTGATGTGCAACCCAAGCCATGCTATCTCGCCTAACCTCCTTGTCACCATATGATCAATGATATTAGCTAGTGTCCAATGTATTGACACAATCGCTATAGGATAAAAATGAGTCGTAGCAAAATGGTTCTATTATATGATCCCCGTTACTTCTTATCCTTGGAAATTCTGTTGGTGATGAGTTATGGTTGTGAGTGTATGCATGGTGGGTTCCGGGTGCAAGCTAGGGCATTGGTCGGTAGCACCCGGGGCACTATAAGGACCGGTCTGAGGGATTTGTTGCAATACACTTACGTACTAACCACAAGTCTAGTGGGTAAGTCCTAACTAAGGTATGGGTTGTTCCAAACCGAGTCCACCAATTGGAGATGGGTCAAGTTGCACCTGCGGGTGACTTGTACCAATGTGGCGCAAAAGGGGGTGCGACGTTAGCCGGGATGCGGCCCGGCGCGCCAGCGAAACCTATAGCGGGTGGTTATCGCTTGGAACATCTCATATTGAGGTTTTGGCACGAGTTCCCGTGGTATGGGTCATCTTGTTTGGGATGAGTGCGTGCCTTGTGGGTACAGTAGTACATCTCTGATCAGAGTCTTAAATCTTTTCGAAAAGCCGAGCCCACGGTCAAGGGCGGGTTGCGTGACATCCCCCAGTTAGTTTACTTTGAATATGTATGTGCATGATGGATTGACATGTAAGGACTGTTGCGCGAGGAGGTAAAACGTACTCCTCGAGTTAGTTGATGTTGTTGATATTCATGTTTACTTTTCCGCATGATTAAAATATGATTACACTAAATGCAATAACTGAAGCTGTACTTTTCCGCAATGTTAGCCATTACCCTTCCTTGTTTATTATCCTGCATTGTTATTTGCATTTGCGGTGGCTTGTTGAGTACTTTTTGTACTCATACCTGTTGGACCCCACAGAGGATACTTACTACGAAGACGGTCTGGAGTAGCGACCCAGTCGAGAAGAAAGATCTGGAAGGAGATGTTCGTCATGCCGCTTCTAAATTATTTTTAATACTGTTCTTATTTAAAACTGTGATGTAATAAATATGGTCTGCGTACCATGAATACTGTCGTATGTACGATTGTCGCATGATGAACCTCTTGTATTATTGTTTTTCTTATGAAATTCAATAATGTCTCGATTTGTTAAATCGGGGCGCTACAATAGCTCACAGAGGAAGGATCAATAGAAGGTGTAGCAAGGGCCAAGGACTTTGATCCTGAACCAGTGAGATTTGATCTCAACTGGATATCTACCTCAGTGGCCTTCAGCTTGCTAAATAACTCAGAAATGGTCAAGGTATCGTAAGAAGTGCTCTCAACGATAGAGGATACCTTGATCTCCCTGATCTTTGGGTCCAAGGTATGAAGAACCTTGAGTGCCTGCTCGTGATCTGAGACTAACTGAGCACCCTCAGCCTTGTTGTCCCGAAGCTTGTTAATGATAGATTGAAAACGACCAAACAAGGCTTCAACAGATTCACCCGGCTTTTGTGTGAAGTTCTCGTACTCACGCCGGTAGGTCTGATAGAGCCGAGCCTTGACCTGGGCTGTTCCCTCATGGTGTGCCTTGAGGGTAGCCCAGATCTCTCTCGCAGTGGAGAGATGGATCACACGCTCAAACTCAGTGGGACCTAAACCAAAAAAGAGAATGTTCACGACTTTACTATTGCTCAGATGCTGGGCAATAATACCAGGAGTACCATGCTCAGCAACTGGCAAAAAATTCTTTCGAATCAATGGCCTGCTCCCAAAACCCAACGCACCTCAAAAGACTAAGCAGCAAAGCGAGGACAGATTGCCTAAGTCTAAAAGTATCTAGCCTAGAAAAGACAAGTGTCAAAAACAAAGAAACACCAGTACAATGCTAATAGGCAGATTAACAAAAATATTCAAGACATGGGAGATCAAACTTCTCAGTAAAATAATCTAAGTACACATGGAATGGGATGAGAAGTTACTGCTCAAAATCTGTCTCCTGTTCGAAACTTGGCGAAGCCTATAGTGTCGAAGCCTGCGGATTCTAAGCCTACAGATTCGAAGTCTGCTAATTCGAAGCCTGCAGATTCGAAGTATGCAGATTCGAAGTATGCAGATTTGAAGTATGCAGATTCGAAGCCCGCAGATTCGAAGTATGCAGATTCGAAGCCCGCAGATTCGAAGTATGCAGATTCGAAGTATGCAGATTCGAAGTATGCAGATTTGAAGTATGCAGATTCGAAGCCTGCAGATTCGAAGTATGCAGATTCGAAGCCTGTAGATTCGAAGCCTGAAGATTCGAAGTCTGCAGATTCGAAGTCTGCAGATTCGAAGCCTGCTTCACAGAGTTGGACTTCACAAAAGAAAAGGGACTTTGGCCCTGTCAACTCGATCAAAAAGCAACACAGGAAAAGCAAGGCTAAAGTACTAGAACACTGTAGCTACAGTAAAGTAGTACTACTTGCTACCAGCCACAAGAACTAGTACTCTTGTGAAGAAGAAACAAAAGCCACAGAGAAGCTTCTGCTCAGGAATAAATTAGTTGTGTGCAAACCGAACCAACAGAACCTTAAATGAAGTGCTGCGCATGAGAATCGATAGGAATAAAATCTTCCAAACAGTAAAGATCCAATGAATCTCAGGAAGAACAGGAGGTTGCCTGGCGGCGCACACAGGGAGAGAGAGAGAGCAGGAAACACAAAATGACCCAATAGAATAAGAAGTGATTTCAGCAAAAGGGTGACCTAACCCTAGGGATTGGGGCCCTATTTATAGGCTGCTCAACACTAGGAATAGTCCACCAGCCCCTTAGGGTTTTTACAAACGCTGAAATAAAGGAAAAGACTCAACTGCCCTTAGGATTTTTTACAGACTCGACTGACTGACTGTGGGCCTAGAGATACAGATGACTTATCCGAAAGCTAAGCTTTCATAGCGACTACGGCTTCTCTTCCGGACAGTCCGATACAAGATCAACGGTTGTCAGTTTTGCGCTGAAACTGACAAAGCCTCCACCGACTTTGCACCAGGTACTCGGATTGGGCCGGCCTGATTCCGCAGCTCTCTCAGCCCGGCAATCACTCACCGCTCGTGTACCTGAGTCAATCCTGGTCAACAGCCCAGTGGGTCTTCTGCTGCTTCTGGCCCATGTACCCGGATTGGGCCAGCCCGACTTCGCAGCTCTCTCAGCCCGACCGTCGCTTGCTGCCCGTGTACCTGAGTCACACGCGGCCCATGAAACAGCAGATCTCCTCTCTTCTTCTGTCCTCTTTGACTATAGTTGACAATGACTCATGACATCTGGAGCCATGAGGCCCACGCTATTCAGCATGGCTCCTCAGTCTTTCAGTGCAAACCCACGAAGATGGATATTACTTAGCTAATCCTAGGGTAAGGAAGTAGATTGAAAGGTAAAAGAACGATCCAAAGCGAGGGCTTTGTGTTGATATGAAAGCGGGGGTCCTCATGAATCGGCCTTGCCCCTATATTTATAGGGGGTGGTCTTGGTGTTTATCTGGCATCCAAAAGAGTCATCTTTGGCTAAAAGTGGTTAGGATATGATTAGAGATCAAAAAATAGCCTAAAACTGCAATTTTATCCGTAATTCTGAACAAGGGCCGGTCTGACCGTACCTATTGGGCCGGTCTGACCGAGCCTACATGGCCTGTTGGACCAGCTTTTGCCAGATGGTCACATCTTCGGCCAAAAGTACCAGTTTTTCGGTATTTTGTACACTTTGACCATTATTGATATTTTTGGGTGTAAACAGGTACCTCCATGTTTGCAGGGTCACACATAGCCATCACCCTAAAACAGGTGATCCGGGTGGTTGAGAAGGTCTTCGGGGCCCCCACTCTGGCTAAGAAGAAACGGAGAATGGAGTTGGTGGGGGCCTAGGAGTGACACAACCGCGTATGGGGTGGCCTAGGGGTCAAGCCTCCATCGCTCTCGGACATCAACATCTCCAACATGTCTTTGAAGAAGAGGAAGGCAGATGCGGGTCCGGCCGGTCCCTCGAAACCCCCTTCGAAGAAGACGACCCACAGACCTAAAGGCCTTTCCATCACCGCCTCTTGCCTCGATTCTTCGGAGGAGGAGACTTCGAGCGGAGAGCTGGCTGCCGAACCTAAGGCCTTGATGTAGGACCCTGTCATGGACAGGGATTTGGCCGGGAGCGCGGTGGCTGGTGAAGTGTCGTCTGTGCCCCAATGGATGCGGTTGCAGAGTAGGTGGATGAGGAGGTACCGGTAGACCCGCGGGTTATCTTGACTCTAGGTGAGGTGATCGAAGAAACATTAGCTGACTCCTGGGTGAGCCCGGCTATCCCGCGTGAGCCCAACGAGGTACACCGCGACCGCGAGGGGCCTGTCCGACCCGTTAGCGGAAGTGGTCGGGACCGCCAATGTTGCGGCTGATCTGACGACTGCATTGTGTGAATCTCTGGGAACTCCCTAGGTGGGTGCTTTCGGACACTGGACGTCATTCGGTCCCTGGATTCCTCGTCGGGTGGGGCTGGGGCCAGTAAGATGCTTCCCGCGAACCTACGCTTTTAGCTCCCACCGCCTGCATTTGCTTGCATTTTCTCACAAGTACTTGTTTATTTCGTAGGTACCTTGGAGGGAAACGCCTCCTCCGACCCTCTGCTTGCCCGGGAAGGTGTCAAGGCAAGGGAGGAAACCGGTGTCGAGGTGGTCGACGTGCTGGAATCGGACGAAGAGGTCGACTCGGAGAGGACTCCGAGGGGGACTTCTCCGTGCTCCAGGGTTCCTCCAAGGGTGGAGACTAGTTATGTGCACGGGGGAGTCCCCCTGTTGGCCCCATTCATAACCTTCGAACCGGACCTTGCCACGAAGACAGAGCCTCTGCACTGGGCCTGTTTGGCCTTGAGGGGCACTGACTTGGTCTCTGAGGTGGGTCAAGCAGACGAGGCTGACCTAAAATTCGCCATAGAGCGCACGGCCTGCCAGGTATGCTTTCCTAAGCGCTTCTGATTGCATCCTATTGACACTCTAATTTGGCATTAATGGTTGAAATTGTCGAAATATCAATTTTGGTAATTTGGGCCGAAAATATGCCATCTCCGGCACAAGCTGAATCCCTGAAGTGCCGAAGGCCCGTCCTGCATTGGGCTTTGGCAACACCTTCGGAGGCCCATTCCGGCCGGCAGAGTTCTATTCAGATTATTATGGTTCAGCTGTTTTTGATCTCTTATCCAAATCTTAACCACTTGGCTGAATCCTACTCAGATTAGGTGAGATCTCTTATCAAAATCTTAACCACCTTGCCTAATCCTACTCAGATGAGGTGAGACCAGCCCCTATAAATATAGGGGTGAGGCCGATTCAAGAGGACCTCCCGCTTTCATATGAACACAAATCCCTCGCTTTGAATCGTTATTTTATCTTCCAATCTACTTTCCTTTCCCTAGGATTAGCCAAGTAATGTCCATCTTCATGGGTTTGTGTTGAAAGCCCTCCGTCCGCCACGTTGAAACCATGATAACCCTTGTTGATTCGCTTGTGAATCTCCCGTTTAATCCATGAAACATATTTTTATCATTTTTATCGGTTTTCTCCTACTAATCTTGGAAGTTCGGCCTCTAGGCCAGATTGCACTTGATCTTTTACTGTTTTGTTGGGGAAACATCTTCAAAATCATCGCCAAGAAGTTTGAGGGGTGATTGGTATTCATCTACAAAGTCGCCGGAGCACTCTTTGCCATCACACCGAAGCCCTCTTCGGTGAGAACCTCTCCACAGTGGACCACTCCGCGCCAGAGCACCCTTCGCCGTCGTAGTGAAGCCCTCTTCGGCGAGAACCCTCCGTAGTAAATTGCTCCGCACCGGACTCTGTGGTGCCAAAGCCCTAGTCTGACCGAAGCTTCGCTGTCGGTCTGACTGGGTACCCTCCGTCGGTCTGACCGCCCAAAGCCCGCTTCACACCAGAACGCTGAAGCCCTCTTCGGAGACCCCATCGTAGGCATTGGTACGACTAGGAGTTCTACTCCGGTTCGGCTGGCCAATAGGTCGAAGCCTCCCCCCTTCGAGGTACTTCGGATTTATCCCGCGCCAAATGCCGAAGGGTACCCCTTTGGCGATACTTCGCATCACCGGTCCGATCGGGAGTATACCTCCGAACTGATCGCCATTTTTATTGCAGATCAGAATCAGCTATGTTCTAGCCGGTTTGATTAGGTTTATTTAGTTTTAGTTATTTTCTCATACATCGGCTAATCAAACTTTATTTCTTAATATTTGTTTGATTACCTGGCGACTCCGTTACCCTTACAACCATTAAGGATCTGTCGGAACGTGACGTCGGTGCCGCGTCACACTTAGGTTTATCCCTAAGTATCTACACGCTTTTGGATCATCGAACTGACCCAAGTGTGAGGGCATGTTTTCGTGTCAACACACTTTTTGGTGACTCCGCTGGGGACAACGTCGACATGACGAGCACGTCTACATCGGCTGCGGGTACATCGACGATGAGTACTACGACTACGACAATAGTACCCCTATCGCTGATAGACTCGGGGGGCATGAACACAGAGATCGACAACCACAACATGAACCTCCCCACTCTCGCAGACATCCCTGAAGAGGACCGGGCTGAGATCGAAGCCAAGACAAAGGAATTCCACGCCCTCATGCTAGGGCGCTACATGAAAACTCGCACAGGCTTCGTCAAGCGCGACATCGGCATCCCGGATCCCTTCGAAAACAAGGCACCACTGAGGAGCCATGCTAAATAGCGTGGGCCTCATGGCTCTAGATGTGATGAGTCATTGTCAACGATAGTCAAAGAGGATAGAAGAAGAGAGGAGATCTGCTGCTTCATGGGCCGCATGTGACTCAGGTACACGGGCAGCGAGCGACTGTCGGGCTGAGAGAGCCGCGAAGTCGGGCTGGCCCAATCCGGGTACATGGGCTAGGAGCAGCAGAAGACCCACTGGGCCGTTGACCAGGATTGACTCAGGTACACGGGCGGTGAGTGATTGCCGGGCTGAGAGAGCTGCGGAATCGGGTCGGCCCAATCTGGGTACCTGGTGCAAGGTCGGTGGAGGCTTTGTCAGTTTCGGCGCAAAACTGACAACCGCTGATCTTGTATCGTACTGTCCAAAAGAGAAGCCGTAGTCGCTACGAAATCTTAACTTCCAGATAAGTCATCTATAAATAGGAGTTTACTATTTTGTCCCTAGGCCCACAGTCAGTCAGTTGAGTCTGTAAAAATATCCTAAGGGCAGTCTAGTCTTTTCCTTTATTTCAGTGTCTGTAAAAAACCCTAAGGGGCTGGTGGAATATTCCTAAGTGTTGGGCAGCCTATAAATAGGGCCCCAATCCCTAGGGTTAGGTCACCCCTTCCAGAATTCATTTTTAATCTATTGGGTCATTTGTGTCTCCTGCTTTCTCTCTCCTGTTTGTGCGCCGCCAGGCTCCTACTCATGGGTTGTTTTATTCCTGCATTCCTTCTGTTCTTCATGATGTTTTGAGATTCCATTCTCTGATTCATGTCTGTTGGTGTGCAGTGATTTTTGTGGATCCGAAGCTTCGTTTTTAGTGCGCCTGATGTTTATTCCTAAGCTCTTGCACGTCTCGGTTGGTTCTGTTCTTCACGTGAGAGTACTAGTTCTTGCGTACTATAGCAAGTAGTACTACTTTCTGAGGCAACAGTACGCTAGTTTTTATAGCCTTGCTTTTTCCTGCGTAGCCTTTTTAATCGAGTAGACAGAGCCTACTCTTTCTCTGGTTGTTTCTGGCAAAGCCCTTTGTTTGTTCGAAGTCATTAAGTTCTGTGAAGCAGGCTTCGACCTGACATCTTTGAAGGCTTCTAACTTTCAACTTCGAACTTGATCTCTGAACCTTACTTCGAAGTATGCTCTGTGCTTAGTTTTTGTTCTCTTGGCATACTTCGGCAGTCCTTGCGAAGGTACTCCGACTCGAGCTCTACGAAGCATAGTTCAATAGGCTTCGAAGTTAGCCTCGAAGCATGTTTCTCTGATAGACTTTGCTCGGAGTGTGTTGCTGTCCTGTTCGAGTCACAGTTTGTGTGTTCGAAGGTTGTTTTTCGAAGTATGTTTCAAGGCTTCGATCTCTTGTGAGAGCAATAACATTATTCGATTCAAAGGTTGTCTGTGTTTCGAAGGTTACCACTTCGGTAGTCATACCTCGATCAAGCTAGCTTCGGAGGTAGAGTGTAGGCTTCGATTTGGTCATGCTGCCATGTGTCGGGCTTCGCTTATCTTTCAAAGATTGCTTTTCTGATAACTTTGTTCGAATCTTTTTGTTCAAAGTCTAGGCTTCGAAGTACACTGTTCGAAGCGAGCTTCGATACTTTCATACTTCGCTTCGAAGCATACTTCGCTCTCTACCACACTCGAACTAGGCTAGACACAACAAACCTTCGGCACTTCAACGACAACCTTCGCTTGACTTCGACAAGGGACTCCGAAGCAGGCTTTGACACTGCGAAGCAGGCTTCGACACAGTGAAGCAGGCTTCGCCAAGTTTCGAACAGGAGATAGATTTTGAACAGTAACTTCTCATCCCATTCCATGTGTACTTAGATTATTTTACTGAGAAGTTTAATCTGCCATGTCTTGAATATTTTGTTTATCTGCCTATTAGCACTGTATTGGTGTTTCCCTATTTTGGCACCGATTGTTTTTAGGCTAGGTACTTTTAGACTTAGGCTTTTTGTTCACACTCTGGTGCTTAGTTTTTTGAGGTGTGTTGGGTATTGGGAGCAGGCCATAGATTCGAAAGAATTTTTAGGCGCCCATTCACGCCCCCCTCTAGTCGCTACTTTCGGTCCTACAAGTGGTATCAGAGCCTGGTTAGGGTTTTTCCATACCTTAACCGGTTCTAAACCCCAGTAGTGATCATGACGTCTCCTGGCAAGGTCCCGTCCTTGGAAGCTTATGGCTATAACTATTGGAAGACTCGCATGCGAGCCTATCTTATGAGCCAAGGCTCGGACATCTGGGACATTTGCGTTCACACCACGTTTGTTATATTGTCAGTTGCAAAGCATGGTACTCCAGGTATCTTTGCCCAGCATCTGAGCAATAGTAAGGCTGTGAACATCTTGTTTTCTGGTTTAGGTCCCACTGAGTTTGAGCGTGTGAGTCATCTCTCCACTGCGAGAGAGATCTGGGCTACTCTCAAGGCACACCATGAGGGGACAGCCCAGGTCAAGGCTCGGCTCTATCAGATGTACCGGCGTGAATATGAGAACTTTACACAAAAGCCGGGTGAATCTGTTGAAGCGTTGTTTGGTCGTTTTCAATCGATCATAAACAAGCTTCGGGACAACAAGGCTGAGGGTGCTCAGTTAGTCTCAGATCACGAGCAGGCGCTCAAGGTTCTCCATACCTTGGACCCAAAGATCTTGGAGATCAAGGTATCCTCTATCGTTGAGAGCACTTCTTATGATACCTTGACCATTTCTGAGTTATTTAGCAAGCTGAAGGCCACTGAGGTTGATATCCTGCTGAGATCAAATCTCATTGGCTCTGGATCAAAGTCCCTGGCCCTTGCTACACCTTCTGTTGATCCCTCTTCTGTGAGTTGTGCTGGATTCTCTTTGATGTCTATCACTGAGGACCAGCTTGAGTCTTTGGGAGATGATGATTTGTGTCTTTTTAACAACTAGGTGCGTCGTGTTTATGACAAAAGAATGTTCAAAAGACACGACACGAAATCTGGGTGCTTTGAGTGTGGTGATCCAGGACACTTCATCGCCGACTGCCCCAAGCGCAATGGCCACAAGAAGGGCACTGGTTGTGGCTTGCACGACTCCGGCAAGCACGAGAGCTCCTCCTTCAACAAGGGCAAGACAAAGACAAGGTTCTTCAAAAAGGCCCTGAAGGATTACCGGCGTGAGAATAAGAAGCGCGACAAGGCCTTCTTCGCCAAAATGGAGAAGAGCTACTCAAAGCGGTCCACGTCTTCTTCCTCTTCATCAAGCTCAAGCGATGAGGAGATCGTCATCAGGAAGGGGAAGGACAAGGACGATCCGGCGGGTCTTTGCTTCATGGCTTTCGGGGACTGACCGAAGAGTCGCTCACATCAGCACCGAAGATCCCACAAGAGCTTCTGCTCAATGGCACTTGGGGATAAGGAAGAGAAGAGCTCCTCCGATGACTCCGACGAAAAGGTATCATCTTATGAATGAGAAATCGTTGATTTACTTGAAAGCAATCGTCAGGAGTTAAAATATCGGGAAAAACTGCTTAGGGGAGCTAAGAAGAGGATAGATGAGTTAGAGAGTGAGCTTGCCGTGGTCAACGGCAGAATTGAGAGTCTATCTTCTTCCCCCTGCTTGGGTGATAGCAGTGAGTGCCCGAAGTGTGAGGTGCTTCTGTGTGACCTGTCGACTCTGAAGTCCAGGTACATAGAAAGGGTTGATGAGAGGGACGCTTAGGCCACTGAGCTTGAAAGCGCTCAGCTAGAGCTGAAAGATGCTCAAGCCATTGTCCTTTCACCCTGTGCTAATTGCCCATCTCATCTAGCTGTCTTAGCTGAGCTGAAAGCCAAGGGCGATGCGCATTTGGGGGATTTGGAGAGAGTGAGAACTGAGCTGGCACAGACTAGACTAGAGCTTGAGACACTGTCAGTTCCACCCACTGTCTGTGAGAACTGTCTGTCTCTTAGAATGGAGTTAATTAAGCTAAAAGCCGAGAAGTCTATCCAGGTAGATAGCGAGTGTGAGACCTGCTTGTCTCAGGTGGAGGTACTAGCTTCCTTGAGAGAGGAGCTAGCTGATTCTCAGAATGAGAACTTTTACCTCCGCTCTATCCTGAGTTGGATCAGTGCCCGAGAGCCACAACTCGGCATGATGATCCAGCAGTTCAAGAGGCAGGATGGTTTTGGGGTAGGTTACACCTACACCAAGGCTGACTTTGAGAGTGCCATTAGTCGGGCAGTGGAGTGGAGTAAAATGACTCCTGAGCGGAGATATCCCAAGACTCACTCCACTGAGTCTTCCCTGGCTAGTCAGCCCAAGGATGGAGTGATCCATGAACAGCCCAAAGCTCCACCCAAGAAGCCCATGTGGGTTCCAAAGCCCAAACACCTCCACACTTATCTTGACTCTCTTCCTAGACCCTCTCAACCCAAGAAGACTACACCAAACACCACTAAGCCCAAGAACCCCAAGCCTCAACCACATCCCAAGAAGCCCACCTATCATTGTGAGTATTGTCAGAGAGACGGGCATCTTGTGGAGTTTTGCTTCAGGAGGAAGCGGGTTGAGAGAGCAGAGAGAGCTCATGGTGGTCAGGAGCAGTTCTACCAGCAGGGTGGTAGACTGCATGTTCCTCGACGCGAGGAGAGGCTGGAGGCCAGGCCGCGTTGTGTAGGTGGTGGTAGAGGATACGGTTTTGATGCCCGTGCTCCAGTTGGTCGCGTTCATTCCAGCAGAGTTCCAGGCCGTTTTGGCTACGGTCCTGGACCTCGTGGCCAAGGTTTTAGGCAGAACCATGGACCGCGCTTTGAGCCGCGTTTTGGTCCAAAATCTTCTAATGGTTTTTGCTTTCCGTCTTTTGACCAGATGGCTCGACACTGGTTTAGTTCATTTGCTAAACCTGGTGACGGACCATTTGCTCCCCCTTACAACCACTGATTGTGCAGGATCGGGGATTGGAGGACATTTGGATCATGGACTCAGGATGCTCTCGCCACATGACAGGACATCACAGATGGTTCTCCAGTCTCATTCCCCCGAGCTCCAAAGAGTACATCAGTTTCAGGAACAGTGGTCAAGGGAAAGTAAGTGGCATTGGCTCAATTCGCATTTCAGACCATTTTTCTTTGAAGAATGTTGCCTTGGTTAAAAATTTGAACTTTAACTTGATTTCTGTTTCGCAACTTCTTGAGGATGGTTTGGAAGTGCGTTTTAAGAAGGGCAATTCTTCTGTGTTTGATTCTAGAGGGTCTTTGATTTGCCAGATCTTACCATTCGGTAAAGTTTTTTGAATTGACTTCTCTAGTTCTTTTGGCCCTTCTCGCTGTTTGATTGCTGGATCTTCTTCTGAGCTCTGGAAGTAGCATAGGAGGTTAGGTCATTTGAGTTTTGATCTGCTAGTCAGGTTAAGCTCTATGGACCTCATCCGAGGATTGCCCAAGCTTAAGATGTAGAAGGATCTAGTTTGCCATCCCTGTCGTCACGGGAAAATGGTTGCTGCTTCTCACTCACCTGTGACTCAGGTGATGACTTTGTATCCAGGCGAGCTGTTACACATGGACACTGTAGGTCCAGCTCCGGTACGCTCAGTCGGTGGGAAGTGGTACGCACTTGTGATTGTTGACGATTTTTCTCGATTCTCGTGGGTTTTCTTTTTGGAGTTAAGGATGAAACTTTTCAGTTTGTTCATGACCTGATTTTGAAGCTGAAGAATGAGAACAATGGTCGGATGCGAACAATTCGCTCCGACAATGGCTCTGAGTTCAAGAACTCTCAGTTCGTCAGCTTCTGTAGTGATCAGGGTCTTGACCATCAGTTTTCTTCTCCTTACACTCCCCCATAGAACGACGTTGTGGAACGAAAGAACCGCACGCTAGTCGAGATGGCCAGGATGATGCTCGATGAGCACAAGACTCCTAGGCATTTTTGGGCTGAATCCATGAACACGGCTTGCTATCTGGCCAACTGCATATTTCTTCGAGCTTAATTAGGTAAGACTTCATATGAGTTGCGATTTGGCAGACAGCCCAAGGTGAGCCACTTGCGAGCGTTTGGCTGCAAGTGCTTTGTGCTCAAAAAGGGAGGGCATTTGGACAAGTTTGAGTCTCGTTGCTGGGACGGAGTTTTTCTTGGCTACGCTTTACATTCTCGAGGTTTCCGCGTTTGGAACCTCGACTCCCAACAGCTTGTCGAGACTTGCGAGGTTTCATTTGATGAGTCCTTGCCTTCTTTGACTCCTTCTTTTGAGCTTTCTGGTGATGATGAGCTCAGAGAGTCCATCTTCGAGGAAGATGAGGACACTCCAGCTGCTGATGAGGGTGGGCCTTCTGCACCTCCTGTAGAGCCCACACCTTCTAAGACTTCGACTGAGGACGAGGGCGGACCTCTGATCACTTCTTCCACTTCGATTGAGCCCCCTCAGTCGAGCCCAGAGGTGCCAGCTGCTGACTCCAGTGAGGTGACTTCAGATCACCAGGGATCCCGAGTAGTTCAGCGTGATCACCCCTCAGAGCTCATCATTGGTGAATTGACTGAGAGAACTTTGCGTTCATCTGGTACCTCTCTTGCTGTGTTTGCTGAATCTGCTTTTGTTGCATCTTTTGAGCCCAAAGATGTTTCTCATGCTCTTTCTGATTATAATTGGATTAATGCTATGCAAGAAGAGCTTGAGAATTTTGTCCGTAATCGGGTTTGGACACTAGTTGAGCCCCCACCAGGATGCAACCCCATAGGCACCAAGTGGGTGTTCAAGAACAAACAAGGTGAAGATGGGGTTGTGGTGCGCAACAAAGCTTGACTAGTTGCCCAGGGTTTTTGCCAGAAGGAAGGTATTGACTTTGAAGAAACCTTCGCTCCTGTTGCCCGTCTTGAGTCCATTCGCATTCTCTTAGCTTTTGTCACTTCGAAGGGTTTTAAGCTTTTTCAAATGGATGTTAAGAGTGCTTTTCTGAACGGGTTCATAGAGGATGAAGTTTATGTTAGGCAAGCCCCTGGTTTTGAGAATCCTAAGTTTCCTCGACATGTTTTTAAGTTGCAAAAAGCTATATACGGGTTGAAGCAAGCCCCCAGGGCTTGGTATGACCGGTTAAAGAAATTTTTGTTGGGGAAGGGCTTTGTGATGGGTTCGGTGGATAAGACTCTCTTTTTGCTCAGAGTTGCATCAGATTTCTTAGTTGCTTAGATTTACATGGACGATATTATTTTTGGCGGTACTACTGATTCTCTTGTGTCCAAGTTTTCTGAGTAGATGCACAGTGAGTTTGAGATGAGCCTGATGGGTGAGCTCAAGTATTTTCTAGGTGTTGGAACAATTGCGTTAGTTCCAGCAGGTTTTTCTATGGTGGAGTATGATGTGGATAATGAACCTCGATGGGTTCCCTCAGAGGGAGAAGGGGTTTATACTGGTTCGGGCCTCCCCTGGGGGATAATAGCCCTACGTCCAGTTTATGGTGGATTGGGCATGGTGTGCCTTAGTGTGGAGAAGAGAACTACAGGGTCTCATGGCCCCCTGGGGTTGTCCCCCACTACAAGGGCTTGGCCCTGCTTATATAGGCACGCAGGCCAAAGGAAAAGACTGGGATGCCCCCTATGAGCCTCAGGCTCATAGGGGCAGAGAGGGGAAAAGGAGCTAGCTACAATACAAAAGGTGCCAGACAACTTTACAGCTTTACTGGCGTGTCAGGCTGCGCCAGGCTTTGACCAGCTAAACGACATACCAGGGGCGGGGGGCCCCCCAGTATGGACTTGGCTCCGGAGGGCGGCCTCCGGACTGGACTTCCGGAGGGTGGCCTCTGAACTGGACTCCGGAGGGTGGCCTCCGGGCTTGGCTCCCGAAGGGTGGCCTCCGAACTGGGCTCCCGGAGGGCGGCCTCAGGACTGGACTCCGAAGGGTGGCCTCCGGGCTTGGCTCTCGGAGGGTGGCCTCCGGGCTTGGCTCTCGGAGGGTGGCCTCCGGACTTGGCTCCCGGAGGATGGCCTCCAAACTGGACTCCGGAGGGTGGCCTCCGGGCTTGGCTCTCGGAGGGTGGCCTCCGGACTTGGCTCCCGGAGGATGGCCTCAGGACTGGACTCCAGAGGGTGGCCTCCGGGCTTGGCTCTCGGAGGGTGGCCTCCGGACTGGACTCCGGAGGGTGGCCTCCGGGCTTGGCTCTCGGAGGGTGGCCTCCGGACTTGGCTCCCAGAGGATGGCCTCCGAACTGGACTCCGGAGGGTGGCCTCCGGGCTTGGCTCTCGGAGGGTGGCCTCCGGACTTGGCTCCCGGAGGATGGCCTCCGAACTGGACTCCGGAGGGTGGCCTCCGGGCTTGGCTTTCGGAGGGTGGCCTCCGGACTGGACTCCGGAGGGTGGCCTCCGGGCTTGGCTCTCGGAGGGTGGCCTCCGGACTTGGCTCCCGGAGGATGGCCTCCAAACTGGACTCCGGAGGGTGGCCTCCGGGCTTGGCTCTCGGAGGGTGGCCTCCGGACTTGGCTCCCGGAGGATGGCCTCAGGACTGGACTCCGGAGGGTGGCCTCCGGGCTTGGCTCTCGGAGGGTGGCCTCCGGACTGGACTCCGGAGGGTGGCCTCCGGGCTTGGCTCTCGGAGGGTGGCCTCCGGACTTGGCTCCCGGAGGATGGCCTCCGAACTGGACTCCGGAGGGTGGCCTCCGGGCTTGGCTCTCGGAGGGTGGCCTCCGGACTTGGCTCCCGGAGGATGGCCTCCGAACTGGACTCCGGAGGGTGGCCTCCGGGCTTGGCTTTCGGAGGGTGGCCTCCGAACTTGGCTCCCGGAGGATGGCCTCCGGACTTGGCTCCGGAGGGCGACCTCCGAACTGGGCTCCCGGAGGACGGTCTCAGGACTGGACTCTGGAGGGTGGCCTCCGGTCTTGGCTTCGGAGGGCGGCCTTCGGCCTCCGGCGCCCGGAGGGTGGCCTCCGGCGGCCTGCGCCCGGGCCTGAATTGGGGGCTCCGGGCCGGACCTCCTGGTCTAGGGGCTCCGAAGCTACGGGCCCCGTAAGGCACCTTGGGACCTGGAAACAACACTTAGAGAAAACAGGCTCCGACAGTACCTGGCTCTGGGCCGAAGGCTGTCGGAGGCTGACGTCATTTGGCCCCTGTTTAAGGGAAATATATTCCCCCAACAGTAGCCCCTCGCGTGTAGGCCTTCGGAACGAAGGGGTGCACGCGCCCTTAGGACAAATGACCTGAAAACACTTCGGAGGAAACATACCTCCGGAGCCAGGACCGAAGGAGACCTCGATTCCTGGGGGTAATAAATGCTCGTGCCAGAGCGGCCTCGGGGAGCCCGAACGGCTCCGCAACGGTCAGAAAAGTTACCGTTACCTTGCTTGGGCTTGATTCGCTTTCGCCGGAGGCCCATCTGGCGGCGGGCTCGGCCCATGACGGTTGGAATTCTTACCGCGCCTATAAATAGGGACTTATCGCGTGCAGCCCCGGCACACTTTCATTCGCTTCTTCTTACCGCCTTACCACCTTTGCTCTCCTCTTCCTCCTAGCTTCGCAGAGCGACCTTCGCGAGCTTCTAGCCCTTCGCCATCCTTTAGCCCTTCGAGCCGAAGTCTGATCAGAATGCCGAAGAAGGCAGTGGCGAAGCCCCTGGTTTTGGGCTCGAGCTCGGGCTCCGCCCAAGTGCAGGCGGCGGCGGTAGCGGCCGCGGCTAGGCGACTGGGGCCGAGGGACCTTCGGACGCCCTCCGACAGGTTCGAGCAGACCCTGGAGATGAGGGCTTCGATCTCTACAGAGGAGTCGGTCCGGAGAGCCTGCGAGGGGAAGATTGCGGCGAAAATCCAATTAAGGGTTCCAGAGAAGTCGGAGGCCGTATCGAAGCCTCGGGCCGACGAAGTGGTGGTGTTTGAAGCCTTCTTCGAGGCCGGCCTCGGACTGCCTGCGGTGGGGATGCTGAGCGAAGTCCTCAAGGCCTACAACCTCGAGCTCCCTCAGCTTTCGCCCAACGCAGTGGCGAGGCTAGCTGTTTTTGAGTGGGCCATGAGGGCCGAAGGCTGCGAGGGCCGCGCGGACGTCTTCGTTACTCTTCATGACGCCAACTGCCAGCCGAAGCCCAGGGAGGGGACAGACCGCATCAAGAGGGCGCTGGCCTTCGGCAGCGCCAACTTCCAGCTCCGGAAGGAGTTCCAGGACGCCTTCCCTGCGAGGGCTGTAAACAACAAGTGGTATTCGAGATGGGATCAAGAGTGGTTCTATGCCTCCGTCGGCACGAACTCTCCCCTTCGGAGTACCAACGCCCACATCCTGTACCGGCGCGAGGGGGTGGTGACGACCAGCGAAGGCCTCCTTCACTCGAGGATCTCGCTGCTCCGAAGGGTGGCGGCGAAGATGAGCATGAGGGACCTCGCGGAGGAGTTTATTACCCTTCGGCTTAGCCCCCTCGCGCGCTCCTGGCCGGAGGGTCTCTTCCAGGCTTCGGGTCGAGGAGAACTCAGCGAGCTGGCCTTCGACCGCTTCTGTAAGTCTTCGCGCTCTTCTTGCTTTTAATACTTAGAATACTTTGCTCCTAACTCAACCTTTTCGTGTAGCCGACCTCGACATGAGGACCCCGGAGGAGGCCATCGCGGCGGCGGACCGAGTCGTCGGGACTCCGACTCCCGAGGAGCAGAACCAGCGCCTCGCCCTGGTGGGGTCCTGGGAGCGCTGGAACAGAGTGTGGACCGTGCTTGGCCTCGGAGGGCTCCCCGCTTTGCCGGACTTCGCCCACCTGGCTGCCTCGTCGGCCGGAGCCAAGAGGAAGAGGGGGGACGAGGACGAAGCGGACGCCTCGGGGGAGGCTGCGGCGAAGCCCGCAGCTACTCCAACCCCCAAGAAGGCCGCGAAGCCCCTGGCGGCGAGGGTTTCGGAGGAGGAGGCCGATGCGCGCACTCCTGCTGCCAAGGAGGCCACGGATGCCCCGGCGGAACCAACTTCGGGCGCGAAGGTGGATGCGCCAGCTTCGCAGCGAGGGAGCTGGAGGACACACTTAGCCCCTGGTTCCTTCCAGGAGATCTCTGATGATGGTAAACCCTTTTTCTTTTCGCATGCTTCTCTTCAATATGCAGGTTTTGACTTGGCTTTTGCAGAGGACGAAGATGATGCGAGGCCCACTGCGGCGAAGCCGGCAGGCGAAGGTGGATCGAAGTCCGCCGAAGCGAAGCCGGCGGAGGCTTCGAGCAGCAGCAGCAGCGGCAGCGGCAGTGAGTCGGAGTCCGAGAGCACTTCGTCTGACGGCGAGGGCGGCGGAGACCGTGCGGACCCTCAAGGCGAAGAAGATGTCGACGTGGTGGGCCTGAGCCCCGCCTCGCCGAAGCCCGCGGAGACCACCGTGGCGGTGATTCATCCCTTCAAGCCGAGGGGAGGCGTGACGGCGGCGGCGATCCTCGGCTTCCGCGAGGCCTGCGCTACTGCGGAGGAGGGGGACTTGGTGGCCCAGCTTAGCCACCGAGATCCCACGGAGCTCTTTGTTAGCTCGAACGAAGTCCTCATGCGGGTGAGCGGAGCCCGTTGCAGCTTCGAACTATACTTTGCCCCTTGGTTAATACTTAAGGTTTCTTGAATTCCTGCAGGCCTTCGCACTGAACGCGGCAGCTTCGACTGCTGCTGACCGGCGGATGGAGCGTCTCGCGGAAGATAAGGAGGCCCTTCGCCTCGAGGTCTTGGAGGAAGCCGAGAAGCGGAGGCGGGCCGAGGCTTCGGCTGCTGAGGCGAAGGAAGCCTTGGCCTCGGAGACGGCTCGGCTCCGCGCGGAGCTCCAAGCTTCGAAGGACGCCGAGGCCCGTCAGGCGAAGGAGAACGAGGAGCTCCGCTAGCGGGCTCAGGATCTTGAGAGCTTCGTCGTGGCTAATCTTGGCGAGGCCACCCAGAGCCTGACCGAGGTCCTTGAGAAGATAGGGACCGAGTGCCGGACTCCGGATTTTGGCGATCAGGACCCGATTGGGGACCGCGCCGACTTCTTGAAGACTGCAGCCTCGGTAGCGGACGAAGCGTTGAAGGGCTTCGCTCTTATGGCCGGTCGCGTCGCGGGCCAAGGGGTGTTGCATCTGCTCCATGCCGCGGGGTGTGACCACCTTCGGGCTGCGACCTCCGTGACCCCAGTGGCCTTCGGGGGTCCGCACTTGGTGACGCCTCCGGGCGAAGTCCGAGGGGCCTGGCGGCGGCTGCAGGAACCTTGGAAGGAGCAAGGCTACGAGGCAGTCCTTGACCTCATGAAGGCCCTTCGACAACGCCGGTTCAAGGGGCCCGTCGACTCGGACAAGCCTTCGACCTCGACGACTCTGCCTCCGAAGGTGTAGATCTCCTTAGGCTTTCTTGTAATACCTAGCTGTAGGCTTTGTAAAAACTTATCAGTTTATTAATATGAATGCGGGGGTTTTTTATACCTGCCCAGGCTCAGCCTTCGAGCATAGACCTCGAAGTCCTTGAGGACTCTGAAGGGCTTCGACAACTGTGGGCGATTCTTGAAGTAGCTAGGTCCGAAGGCCCCCCTCGGTTTAAGCTTCCGAGGGGGCCTAGGGGCGAAGCCATCTCCGAAATAGCTCAGGACTTGCTAGCCGCTGTGAAGGCGGAGCCCCTTCAGAACCCCTTACCTTTGCCTTCGCGAACGGTGTTAGCGAGCGACGAAGCCCTAGACTTTTCTGCCTTCGACACGGCCCCGCCTGCTTCGCGAACTTGGAGCAACCTGCAAAGCGGAAGTCGAAGCCTGTGGGCTTCGGAGCCTGGACGGGCCGGTCGAGGGAGAGCGGGCTCCGACGAGGCAACGTCCAGCTGAGGTGGCCCTGGCCGAAGAAGGGGCAAGCGAGGGTCGGGGGCTCGCACACGGTTCTTCTTAGGCTTAGATACAGATTATACGTAGTTTTGTTTCCGAAGTATGTTTGTAACACACTTCTCAACATACAATGAATTGAGCTTGTTATCTTCGCACACTTTGTCTGTATGCTTCGTGTTGTTTGGCTTCGAACGTTTTAGCTTGCTACGCTCGTACTGTTCATTACACTCGCACACCTCGCATACATTCTTCCCCCCTTTTGCTCGTGGCAGTTAGGGATTTAACCGTTGCTGGTGCGGGCAAAAAATAAACATGCGAAGGGGTGCGCCTTTTCGGCGGCTTCGGATATTTGGTTTTGTGCCGAACGAAGGCCTCTTACGGGCTCCGAACGCATCAATTTGGTGCGAAGCAAGGCTTCCGCATACCCAATTTGAGCGAAGCATGCTTCGGCATGCCGGGATTTGGATGCTGCGCGTGAGCGGGGCTCTGAAACGCACTTAGATTATGGCGAAATATGACTTCGAGACGCTTAGGCATATAGTATATGAGCACGCGAAGCCAGGCTTCGGAGCGTGTTTAGATAATGAAGCAAGGCTTCGGAACTTGGTCCTGTAATGAGAAGGATATTTGGTGTGGATTCACCGAACCTGTGATAGTGTGAGCCACCTTCGACTCTGAGCCACCTTCGACTCTGGGTCACCTTCGACCCTGGGATGCTTCGGGTGCGGAACCCGGAATCCCTGGGATGCTTCGGGCGCGGAGCCCGGAATCCCTGGACGCGTCGGGCCAGTGGCCCGGAGTCCTTTTAGCCCACTGCTACGGGCCCGGGGGCACTGTGTAGCCTTCGGAGGGGTACTCCGGGTTTTATAAAGCGAAGCAAGGCTTCGGTTTTGAATAAGGCGAAGCGTGGCTTCGGGTTTAAATAAGGCGAAGCATGGCTTCGGTTTTTAAGTAAAGCGAAGCATGGCTTCGGTTTTTGAACAAGGCGAAGCGTGGCTTCGGTTTTTGAACAAGGCGAAGCGTGGCTTCGGTTTTTGAACAAGGCGAAGTGTGGCTTCGGTTTTTGAACAAGGCGAAGCATGGCTTCGGTTTTTAAGTAAAGCGAAGCATGGCTTCGGGCTTATGTTAATGTAACTGCAGATTGGTGCATCGGAGTAAGGCTTCGGGCGGTACTTACCTTGTAGCCCTCGGGCTCCGATGACCTTTGAAACGTGGAGCGGAGCCCCTTGCCGGAGAGTGGGCTCCGGTACGCGAAGGATGGAGGAAGGCGAAGGTGGCCTTCGATCTGCCCTCGAAGCCCCTTGCCGGAGGGTGCGCGAAGCGAGAAAGCCTCGATGCTCCCCCCTCGGGCGCACTTCGGGTTGCAGGCAGTGGTAGAGAACTTAGCTTCTAGGACTAAGTTTCCCACAGACGGCGCCAACTGTTGGAACAATTGCGTTAGTTCCAGCAGGTTTTTCTATGGTGGAGTATGATGTGGATAATGAACCTCGATGGGTTCCCTCAGAGGGAGAAGGGGTTTATACTGGTTCGGGCCTCCCCTGGGGGATAATAGCCCTACGTCCAGTTTATGGTGGATTGTGCATGGTGTGCCTTAGTGTGGAGAAGAGAACTACAGGGTCTCATGGCCCCCTGGGGTTGTCCCCCGCTACAAGGGCTTGGCCCTGCTTATATAGGCACGCAGGCCAAAGGAAAAGACTGGGATGCCCCCTATGAGCCTCAGGCTCATAGGGGCAGAGAGGGGAAAAGGAGCTAGCTACAATACAAAAGGTGCCAGACAACTTTACAGCTTTACTGGCGTGTCAGGCTGCGCCAGGCTTTGACCAGCTAAACGACATACCAGGGGCGGGGGGCCCCCCGGTATGGACTTGGCTCCGGAGGGCGGCCTCCGGACTGGACTTCCGGAGGGTGGCCTCCGAACTGGACTCCGGAGGGTGGCCTCCAGGCTTGGCTCCCGAAGGGTGGCCTCCGAACTGGGCTCCCGGAGGGCGGCCTCAGGACTGGACTCCGGAGGGTGGCCTCCGGGCTTGGCTCTCGGAGGGTGGCCTCCGGACTGGACTCCGGAGGGTGGCCTCCGGGCTTGGCTCTCGGAGGGTGGCCTCCGGACTTGGCTCCCGGAGGATGGCCTCCGAACTGGACTCCGGAGGGTGGCCTCCGGGCTTGGCTCTCGGAGGGCGGCCTTCGGACTTGGCTCCCGGAGGATGGCCTCAGGACTGGACTCCGGAGGGTGGCCTCCGGGCTTGGCTCTCGGAGGGTGGCCTCCGGACTGGACTCCGGAGGGTGGCCTCCGGGCTTGGCTCTCGGAGGGTGGCCTCCGGACTTGGCTCCCGGAGGATGGCCTCCGAACTGGACTCCGGAGGGTGGCCTCCGGGCTTGGCTCTCGGAGGGTGGCCTCCGGACTTGGCTCCCGGAGGATGGCCTCCGAACTGGACTCCGGAGGGTGGCCTCCGGGCTTGGCTTTCGGAGGGTGGCCTCCGGACTTGGCTCCCGGAGGATGGCCTCCGGACTTGGCTCCGGAGGGCGACCTCCGAACTGGGCTCCCGGAGGACGGTCTCAGGACTGGACTCCGGAGGGTGGCCTCCGGTCTTGGCTTCGGAGGGCGGCCTTCGGCCTCCGGCGCCCGGAGGGTGGCCTCCGGCGGCCTGCGCCCGGGCCTGAATTGGGGGCTTCGGGCCGGACCTCCTGGTCTAGGGGCTCCGAAGCTACGGGCCCCGTAAGGCACCTTGGGACCTGGAAACAACACTTAGAGAAAACAGGCTCCGACAGTACCTGGCTCTGGGCCGAAGGCTGTCGGAGGCTGACGTCATTTGGCCCCTGTTTAAGGGAAATATATTCCCCCAACACTAGGGCTCTAGATCAAACATACCAAGGACGACACCTTCATCCACCAAGGTAAGTATACTTTGGACATGCTAAAGAAGTTCGACTTTGGTGGTGAGCTGAAGCCTCAGATGACCCCAATGGGAACATCTAGGGGCCTGGACAAGGATGAGAGCGGCGTCAAGATCAATAAGAGAGAGTTTCAAGGGATGATCGGTTCGCTGCTGTACTTGACGGTGACAAGACCGGACATACAGTTCGCCGTGGGACTTTGCGCGCGTTTTCAGTCTTCACCACACGCGTCTCATCGGCAGGCTGTCAAGCGCATCTTCAGGTATCTCACTTATGCGCCCGATCTCGGTCTTTACTATTCAGCATCATCATCTCTTGATTTATTTGGCTTTTCGGATGCCGACTTTGGTGGGTGTCGGTTGGATCGCAAGTCGACTTCCGATACTTGCCAGTTTCTTGGTTCCTCTATTGTCTCTTGGTCTTCTCAAAAGCAATCTGGAGTTGCTCTTTCGACCACTGAGGCTGAGTATGTAGCTGCTGATAGCTGCTGCTCCCAGTTAGTTTGGATGATTTCCACTTTGCGAGATTTTGGGTTGTTCTTTCCTACTAGAGTTCCTTTGTTTTGCGACAGCACCAGTGCAATTAGTGTAGGGAAAAACCCTTGTCTCCATTCAAAAACCAAACAAATTGATGTGCGCTTTCATTTTCTACGGGATCAATATGAGAAAGGTGTCATTGACCTTGTTCATGTTGATACCCATCATCAGTTGGCTGACATTTTCACCAAACCTCTAGATCACTCTTCTTTTGAGCGTTTATGAGGGGATTTGGGTGTTGTGTATCCTTTCTAGGATATTTTGCGTCAGTTTTCCTTCTTCTTTACTCTTTTCTTGAGTCTTTTTGTGTGTGTTCATGTCTTGCATATTCACATATCACACTTTTGAGCTGCTTCTGTTATATGATTGAACTGCTTTACTTATTCTAGCTGGTACATGCTTTTGATTACTTGTCAATGATCATGTCTTGTCTCAGTTCACTTGATATGTCTGATATCTGTCATATGCATGGCTTTTATGCTTTAAAATTGAAAAATGATCACCATTGCTTCTGGTAACTAGCATGCGTAGGCTGAATGTTCTTGCTATCTGTTACATTCCTTGTAGCTAGTTCCTGACTTAGATGCAAATATGCAACTTGGACATCTGTATGCTTTAAACATGGAAAATGCTATAAAAAATGATAAAAAATCGAGAAAAATGAAAATTCCATGCCTTTTTATGCATAACTTGAAAAGATCCAGGTGGGTTTGCTTTGTCGCATTGCATTTGTTCTGGACTACGTACCATAGCACTTTGGTATGAACTAGGACAACGTAGTGTATGCCAAGACCAATGTCTTAAGCTTTTGATGGTCCAGTTCTGGCCTAGGCTTGACTTGGTCGGTCAGCATAAGGTTTGACATGCAAATAACCCTGGCAAAAATGAAAAAGGAAAAAGAAGAAGCCTGAAAAGTGAAATGATAACAAGTTTGGTGAAGCACTATGTTTTTGAACAAAGCTTATCTTGGTAGATATCAGTTAGCTTCTACATCTCATGCTTTACCTTGCTTGTCAACTGGAAAATGTGGTGATGCTTTTGTTTGCAAAAACTGAAAAATGCGTGCTTATGATTTTCTTTAGATATCATCTGTTGCATTGATCATGCCATGTATCTTAGACAATATGTCTTTTGCTGTATCTGTTAGATGTTGTAATTGCAGTCAATCATATCTGAGAAGCATGCTTTCTATACTCCACCTGCACCCCAGTTGCATTCATTGCATATTTTGAGGGAGAGTTGCATTTCAGGGGGAGTCTGTGTCTCTTTCGAGTGCTTGATGAGTTCACTTGTCAACAAGGGGGAGAAATTTTGGGATAAGAGCTCAAGGGGGAGTTTTTGTTCCGTTTGCCCTTACTCTTTTGATATCCTTGTTAATGTTTCTGAGACTGCACTCGTTTTGAGTTTTTACTTTTGGTTAACTATATTGACCGCTTCTTGCTTTTGTTCGGCTTTTGGTCATTAGGGTTAAACTTTTACATTATTTTTTCTTCTTTGTTTTCCTGTGCTTTGTTTTCGTGTTTCCACATGTGTACGCAGGTACTGAAGAGCTGAAGAAGTGAAGTGTTGACAATGCACTCATCAAGGGGGAGATTGAGGAGCCATGTTGAATAGCGTGGGCCTCATGGCTCCAGATGTGATGAGTCATTGTCAACGATAGTCAAAGAGGACATAAGAAGAGAGGAGATCTGCTGCTTCATGGCCCGCGTGTGACTCAGGTACACGGGCAGCGAGCGACTGTCGGGCTGAGAGAGCCGCTAAGTCGGGCTGTGTAACACCTTGATTTTTGCCAGGCATTAAAAATAAAATAAAGTAATTAATAAAT
This sequence comes from Zizania palustris, assembly GCA_019279435.1. Taxonomy (NCBI): domain Eukaryota; kingdom Viridiplantae; phylum Streptophyta; class Magnoliopsida; order Poales; family Poaceae; genus Zizania; species Zizania palustris. Next base: position 28,168,681 of record JAAALK010000079.1, read on the forward strand.
AAATTTCAAGAAAAGGATTTAGCATAAATCAAGAAAGAGGAAAGCTAAAATGCAGGCCTAAAAATTCATCTAAAAATAAGCTAGAGTATTTTCCTAAAAATTCTCCTAAGCATTAAATTGCGTTCCAAAAATTTTCCGGAACTTTGGTACCAAGGAATTCAATAAGATATAATCAACATCACTTCATCTTAAACCTTTAACACTAATTACTAAGATATATTACAACATGAATGTTGAGTGAATAAAATACATGATAAATCATTTATATTAAAAATAATCTAAGGCATGAGTGTGAAAATTGATAAGGGACTAAAATAAAATATGTAAGCATCAAAGTCAAACTATTCATCTTGGCCAATAAAATCAGTAACAATTTCCCCTTAACTTTTGGCACCTTCTTTTTGAACCCTTCAACTTCAGGATGGCCAACGACCAAGGATCAGAAGCCCCACGCAACGGAAACACCTCGGGCAATCTGCCTCAGTGGGGTGCAGCTGGACAACAGCAGACCCCCATTGCCTATCATCCCACACTAGCAGAGATGATGGTAAAACAAAACCAACTGATCGCCACGCCGCTTACCCAGGTGCAACAACAACAAAAACATATGCAAGAGCAACAGGCACAGTTGTTCCGTCTCCAACAACACCAACACGAGCTCTCCCTTCAGCTAATCTGCGGGGACTTCGCCAACTTTCAGAGAATGGTGAACAAAGCAATTATGCCAGAAACCATAGTGATTCCACCTCAAGCCCCAACCCCTGCCAAGCCACAGACCACCCTCGGGGGACCAAGCACAGGCATCCCACCCCAAGCACAGCCAACTAGAAGGACACCAGCACAAGCTACCGGATACAAGAGGGAGAGGAACGGCAAGCCGATTGTGTGCTTAAACTGTCGCCAAGGAGGCCACTACGCCAACAAGTGCTCCTACCCCAAGCGGGCGCCATCCTCCATTCTAAACCCAGAGGGACGTACCCTAGTTCACCGCCAAGAGAACCCAGATACAACCGAAGACACTCCCAATTTGATCTCAACCAACCCAGATCCGGAGGTCGCTTTGCCCATTTCTGATGTAACACCTTCTCCTAATCCGGAGCACCAGTAGAACCCCGTCCCCTAGTTTCCCCGAGGTTTGCTTCGAATCTCGAGGACGAGATTCTTTGTAAGGGGGATAGGATTGTAACAGCCCCAGAATTAAAATAAAATAAAAATGAGGGAAATGAATAAAAGAAATTATTTAATTAAAGAAAAAGGCTAAATGAACTCAATTAAAGCAAATCAGGAAGAAATATTCCAAATCTGTAGCTGAAAAATTTATGATAGAATCTAGAGGGCAAGAAATATTTTTGAGAATTTTTACAAAATTTTAGCAACAATAATTCAAGCCTTAAACAAATAAACCAATTTCTAGAATTATTTTAAAAGAAAAATGCATTTTAAATGCTGTTGGGCCGAAACCCTCAAAGCTTCCTTGGCCCAGCCCAACCTGCAGCCGCGCTCGCTGACAGTCAGGGCCACCCTGTCGGCGCGTGCCCTCCCTCTCTCCCCGCCCGCTCGCGCCTGGCCGGTCCCACCTGGCAGCCACCGCTCGCCCCCTCTCTCCCGTTGCCACGCCGGGCCCGCGTGTCGGCTCTCTCTCACCCGCGCCCGCCCGCTGACAGGTGGAGCCCACCTGTCAAGCCCTTCTTCATCATCGAAAGGGGATCTCTCCCCTTCCATTTTTCGCCGGCGCCCCCCCTTCCAAAATTCCGCCGTCGGTCGGCCGGATCCACTAAATCGGGCACGGGATCACCTTCCCCTCTCACCGGGGATATCTTTCCTCCTTTAGCTCACACGTTTTCGGCATAAAAGGCTAGTACCCGTACCTATGGAAGCTCGCTGGAGTAATTAGGGATTCCCCTCGGTTTCCCTCGATAAGCCTTCCATTCACGCCACCGGTGAGCAGTATTTAACCCCCAGACCACCGCATCACGCCCACACCGCAACCACTCGAATCCTCCCCATCCCGAGCCGCCGCTTTCATTTTTCGGGTTGTGCCTCTGTTCGCACTCTGGCAGCACCTCACCAGCGCTCCGGGCCACCGCCACCCTCGCCGTCGCCACTAACAGGACCCCCGACGCCTCCTCTACCCCGTCCCGACCCCCGTTAGGCTGGATCGCCACCGGAGGACCACCCTCGCCGTCGACCCGAACATTTATCATCGCCACCACTCAACGCTGGCCCCAATCCATCCCCCGCAAGCCTCAATTCAGGTACCCTTGTGTTCCCCCTACCACCCCCTTTCTATTTTTGCCTTTGGTTAGGGCCTTAGGCCTCGCCGTCGCCGGGAATTCCTCGCCGTAGCTCTACCGGAGCCGGAGAAGAAGGGTAGCCGGCCCCTTCCCGTGCGTGCCATGCCGGACGGCGTCTGGACCGTTCAATCTTGAATGGAGGGCGCAGATTAAATCCCCACCAAATTTAATCTGAGCCCTCAATCCTAAGCGAACTGGTACGGGCTCATCTGAGCCGTCGGTTTCAATTTAAAGCCTCTGCATCGTGCCCGCCCGTTGGATCTGGATCCAATGGTCCTGATCGGTCTGGTCCACGCGCTCAGTCAACGGTTCACGGTGAACCCAGTTCACCGTGGACCAGAGACTGTTTTCCCCTTTAAAATAAATTCCAGAAAATAGTTTAAACTTCAAAAATTCATATCTTGCTCAAATTAACTCCTAATTTCACCATTTTGATTCTGGAAAATTTGTCTTTTTATCCTCTACACTTTTATGCAATAAAAACAATATGTTTATTTGGCACATAATAATCTTATTAAATAATAAAGAAAAGTCCCCTTTAGGAGGAAAATCATATTTCAATTAAATAACTCAGAAAAACTCTTAAAAATTTATAAACTAATTTCAGAAGATATAATGGCTCCATTTCACTGTTATTAATACAATAAAAATGGAATGACCATTTTGTCCATGACATTTTATTAAATAACATCCCTAAGACCCCTTTAGGATTTAATTATTATTTCATTCAGAAAAACCCTTAAAAATTTATATATTAATTTTAGATGATATATTGACTCCAGTACACTGTTTATATGCCAATAAAAATATAATAATTGATTTTGCTCATTTTAATTTATTAAACAACATTTCCAAGGCCCTTTAAGATAAATGATTAACTCATATAATAGAAATGTAACATTTTACAAAAATCATGGAAACTTATATAATATATTCAGAGGACTTAATGACTTTATTCCACTGATACAATAAAGATAGAATATTCATTTTGCCCACTTTGTTCTATTAAATAATATTACAAAAGCCCTTTTAGGATATTTAATTAATTCATATAGTAAAGATCCATACTTTATGAAATTATCTTAAAGCTATATAACAAACTTCAGAAGACTTAATAATTTAATGTCACTATTTTTGATACCATAAAAACATCAAGGCTAATTTATACCTTTTTAGTTCATCTCTAAAAGGGGAAATAAAAACCCCTAGGAAAATAAATTACATCAAGTCATAAATTCAGAAATCTCATTAGGAATCAATCTTAAATATTTAAGTAACAATTCCCTAGAATTTAAGACTCTATCTCCCTTACTTAAATCCAACGACAACTTGTATGCTTGTATGCTTGATTTTGGATTGTTTATTGAATGTTGTGTTTACTTTTCCGTATCGAGAAGACTACAACGTCATCGAAGATCCCGTGTCTTATCCCGAGGTTCCACCTTCACCATTCACGGATCAAGGCAAGTCATCGACCCCTCTTGTGGAAACAGTTGATCATTATTGAGCCCATGTTTTAATAAATTATCGCTATAACTCATAGGTTAATATTGCATTAGTCAAACATCAAGCCCTACACTTACATTTATTAGATCCCCGTCCTTGTGTGCAAACCCAAGCCATGCTTATTGAGCCTTAACTCCTTGTCACTCTACAAATATTATATTAGCTAGTGCCCAATGTACCAGCACAACTGCTATATGAAATAAAGAATGAGTCGTAGATAGCTGGATTCTGATATATGAATTTCCCCGTTATTCTCGTCTCTGGACTCTGTTGGAGTTGGCTAAGTTATAAGTATGGTGGGTTCCGGGTGCAAGCTCGGAAACTGGTTGGTCGCACCCGAGGCACTATAAGGACCGGTCTGCGGGATCTGTTGCAAATCACTTCCATACCAACCACAAGTCTAATGGGTAAGTCCTAACTGGAAGTGTGGAACACTCCGGCTCTATGCACCATAGTGGAGGGGTACAAGGGGCTAGCCTACGGGTGACTTGTACCGACGATGGCTCAAGGGGGGTATGGTGAGAACTCGACACGTCGAGACACGATACGAAACCGATAAGAGGGTGTTGTGGAGTCGGAGAGGACCATATGGAAGGTTCTGGCACAAGTTCCCGTGAAATGGGTCATCTCGTTACACTTTGGTGTAGGTGTTGAGTGCGTGCCTTGTGGGTACAGTGGTACATCTCTGATCAGAGTAATTTAATCTTTTCGAAAAGCCGAGCCCACGGTCAAGGGCGGGTTATGTGACTACTCGCAGTTAGTTTACAATTGTTTGAATGGTTGAGTTATTCATGTCATGTAAGGACTATTGAGCGAGGTGGGGCTGACTGTACCCCTCGAGTTAGAAGATGATGATGCATTCACATGTTTACGCTTCAGTACTAATAAATTGTTCACATTAAATTGCTTCACAAATGAACCACTTCCGCAAAATTAGCCACTATCTCCCTTGTTATTACCTTGCATTATATTTGCATTCGGTGGCTTGCTGAGTACATCTGTACTCACCCCGTTGACTTACACCATCAGAGCCCGTCTACTACGAGGAGGATGAAGGTCTAGAGTAGCGACCCAGTCAAGGCGAGACTGGAAGGAGGCGTTCATCTAGGACCCCTTTGATTTATTAGTTTCTCTTCATATTTATTCACTTTTGTACTAATACGGTCTACGAACCATGAATGATTTGCTCGTATTGTACGTGGTCGCATGATGAACGTCTTGTTTTTATTGATTTTCTATGGAATTTCAATAAAAGTCCTGATTTATTAAATCGGGGCGTGACAAGATGGTATCAGAGCCGACTTGACTGTAGGAAGCCAAACAGACCTGACCCTAGGACTTATATTAACTATATTTTCTTACAAAAATTACTTATCCTCTCATCTTCTGAAGTTTTCACAAAAATTTCTCTCTTTTGTAGATGCCGGTCCATACCATGAGCGGGACTCTTCGTGAAGAGGCCGGATTCATCCGTGAGCTTCGCGTGCTCGTCGACTTCTTGGGGTTTCCCCATGAGCCCGCGTTCCACGGGATCTTTCCCGATGCGAGCGAGAGCTACTGCGAGGTCACGGTTGTTATCCGCCCCTCCTCCACGCAGCCACCCTTCTACACCCATGGAGTCGGAGGACCTTCCTTCGTGGTGGCCAGCCAGTGCGCTGCACTCTAGGCCCTCGCCGAGCTTCGACTGGTCTACGACTGCCACCTCCGCGACACCGTCTACCGCTTCATGCCCATGCGCACACCAGGGAGTCACCGCAGCATCTACATCAGCTCCCTCCCTCAGAACAACTCCACCATCGCCCACACCATGAGACTGTTGGAGGCTATGGACAATCTTCACACAGAAGCCATCCTTGACGCAGATAGCCAACACGACACCATCGACTACTACCGTCACTCGTCGGAGAACCTGGCCCGCGAGAATGCTGAGCTCCGTCGACAAGTCCAGCAGAATCCCCAGCTGACTCTCGAGGTAGAGGAGTTGAGGCGTCAGAACGAGCTTCTACGCCAAGGTGCCATGATCAACACCCAGCTCCGCCAACAGCTCAAGGAACTAAAGAAGGATCTCGAGGAGATCGCCCCTCTTCCGCCTCGCAAGCGGAAATCGCTTGGGATCCCCACCATAAGGCCCAAGAGGATTTCCCGCAGTGCACCTCCCGCCGGACCCTCCAATTCCACTACCCCGACCGTCTCCATCGAGCCTGCGATCGAGCCGTCCCCTGAGCTACCGTAGACGTAGTTTTTACGATTGATTGTTTTCTTTTACTTGTTTGTATTGCCACCCATGTCAAATATAAGACATGAGTGAAGATTAAATAAAAATAAACATAAATGTAATCGCAAGAACGATACATTTTGAAATAAAGCTTAATACCATCTTCCTCTTCCTTCTATACCTATTAAGTCATATCCCAATCTCGAGGAGAGAATCCACCTCTAGTTCCAACTCTATATGATTCGTTCGTCGCCATTCTGCAAGATCAACTCCAATCATAAAGTCAAGAAAAGTTGTCAAGAAAGCCCTAACTTAGCCAAACCCAATCTATGAAGATATAAAGCCTCTAGTATAAAGAAGTGCTTCATAACTGAAGCATATCCATGACTTTCTAGCCTTTCCGAATCTCGGGACGAGATTCTTGTTAAGGAAGTTAGGATTGTAACACCTTGATTTTTGCCAAGCATTAAAAATAAAATAAAGTAATTAATAAATAAATTTCAAGAAAAGGATTTAGCATAAATCAAGAAAGAGGAAAGCTAAAATACAGGCCTAAAAATTTCATTTAAAAATAAGCTAGAGTATTTTCCTAAAAATTCTCCTAAGCATTAAATTGCGTTCCAAAAATTTTCCGAAACTTTGGTACCAAGGAATTCAATAAGATATAATCAACATCACTTCATCTTAAACCTTTAACACTAATTACTAAGATATATTACAACATGAATGTTGAGTGAATAAAATACATGATAAATCATTTATATTAAAAATAATCTAAGGCATGAGTGTGAAAATTGATAAGGGACTAAAATAAAATATGTAAGCATCAAAGTCAAACTATTCATCTTGGCCAATAAAATCAGTAACAATTTCCCCTTAACTTTTGGCACCTTCTTTTTGAACCCTTCAACTTCAGGATGGCCAACGACCAAGGATCAGAAGCCCCACGCAACGGAAACACCTCAGGCAATCTGCCTCAGTGGGGTGCAGCTGGACAACAGCAGACCCCCATTGCCTATCATCCCACACTAGCAGAGATGATGGCAAAACAAAACCAACTAATCGCCACGCCGCTTACCCAGGTGCAACAACAACAAAAACAGATGCAAGAGCAACAGGCACAGTTGTTCTATATCCAACAACACCAACACGAGCTCTCCCTTCAGCTAATCTGCGGGGACTTCGCCAACTTTCAGAGAATGGTGAACAAAGCAATTATGCCAGAAACCATAGTGATTCCACCTCAAGCCCCAACCCCTGCCAAGCCACAGACCACCCTCGGGGGACCAAGCACAGGCATCCCACCCCAAGCACCGCCAACTAGAAGGACACCAGCATAAGCTACCGGATACAAGAGGGACAGGAACGGCAAGCCGATTGTGTGCTTAAATTGTCGCCAAGGAGGCCACTACGCCAACAAGTGCTCCTACCCCAAGCGGGCGCCATCCTCCATTCTAAACCCAGAGGGACGTACCCTAGTTCACCGCCAAGAGAACCCAGATACAACCGAAGACACTCCCAATTTATCTCAACCAACCCAGATCCGGAGGTCGCTTTGCCCATTTCTGATGTAACACCTTCTCCTAATCCGGAGCACCAGTAGAACCCCGTCCCCTAGTTTCCCCGAGGTTTGCTTCGAATCTCGAGGACGAGATTCTTTGTAAGGGGGATAGGATTGTAACAGCCCCAGAATTAAAATAAAATAAAAATGAGGGAAATGAATAAAAGAAATTATTTAATTAAAGAAAAAGGCTAAATGAACTCAATTAAAGCAAATCAAGAAGAAATATTCCAAATCTGTAGCTGAAAAATTTATGATAGAATCTAGAGGGCAAGAAATATTTTTGAGAATTTTTACAAAATTTTAGCAACAATAATTCAAGCCTTAAACAAATAAACCAATTTCTGGAATTATTTTAAAAGAAAAATGCATTTTAAATGCTGTTGGGCCGAAACCCTCAAAGCTTCCTTGGCCCAGCCCAACCTGCAGCCGCGCTCGCTGACAGTCAGGGCCACCCTGTCGGCGCGTGCCCTCCCTCTCTCCCCGCCCGCTCGCGCCTGGCCGGTCCCACCTGGCAGCCACCGCTCGCCCCCTCTCTCCCGTTGCCACGCCGGGCCCGCGTGTCGGCTCTCTCTCACCCGCGCCCGCCCGCTGACAGGTGGAGCCCACCTGTTAGGCCCTTCTTCTTCATCGAAAGGGGATCTCTCCCCTTCCATTTTTCGCCGGCGCCCCCCCTTCCAAAATTCCGCCGCCGGTCGGCCGGATCCACTAAATCGGGCACGGGATCACCTTCCCCTCTCACCGGGGATCTCTTTCCTCATTTAGCTCACACGTTTTCGGCATAAAAGGCTAGTACCCGTACCTATGGAAGCTCGCTGGAGTAATTAGGGATTTCCCCTTGGTTTCCCTCGATAAGCCTTCCATTCACGCCACCGGTGAGCACTATTTAACCCCCAGACCACCGCATCACGCCCACACCGCAACCACTCGAATCCTCCCCATCCCGAGCCGCCGCTTTCATTTTTCGGGTTGTGCCTCTGTTCGCACTCCGGCAGCACCTCACCGGCGCTCCGGGCCACCGCCACCCTCGCCGTCGCCACTGACAGGACCCCCGACGCCTCCTCTACCCCGTCCCGACCCCCGTTAGGCTAGATCGCCACCGGAGGACCACCCTCGCCGTCGACCTGAACATTTATCACCGCCACCACTCAACGCCGGCCCCAATCCGTCCCCCGCAAGCCTCGATTTAGGTACCCTTGTGTTCCCCCTACCATCCCCTTTCCATTTTTGCCTTTGGTTAGGGCCTTAGGCCTCGACGTCGCCGGGAATTCCTCGCCGGAGCTCTACCAGAGCCGGAGAAGAAGGGTACCCGGCCCCTTCCCGTGCGTGCCATGCTGGACGGCATCTGGACCATTCAATCTTGAATGGACGGCGCAGATTAAATCCCCACCAGATTTAATCTGATCCCTCAATCCTAAGCGAATCGGTACGGGCTCATCTGAGCTGTCAGTTTCAATTTAAAGCCTCCGCATCGCGCCCGCCCGTTGGATCTGGATCCAACGGTCCTGATCGGTCTGGTCCACGCACTCAGTCAACTGGACCAGAGACTGTTTTCCCATTTAAAATAAATTCCAGAAAAAAGTTTAAACTTCAAAAATTCATATCTTGCTCAAATTAACTCCTAATTTCACCATTTTGATTCTGGAAAATTTGTCTTTTTATCCTCTACACTTTTATGCAATAAAAACAATATGTTTATTTGGCACATAATAATCTTATTAAATAATAAAGAAAAGTCACCTTTAGGAGGAAAATCATATTTCAATTAAATAACTCAGAAAAACTCTTAAAAATTTATAAACTAATTTCAGAAGATATAATGGCTCCATTTCACTGTTATTAATACAATAAAAATGGAATGACCATTTTGTCCATGACATTTATTAAATAACATTCCTAAGACCCCTTTAGGATTTAATTATTATTTCATTCAGAAAAACCCTTAAAAATTTATATATTAATTTTAGATGATATATTGACTCCAGTACACTGTTTATAAGCCAATAAAAATATAATAATTCATTTTGATCATTTTAATTTATTAAACAACATTTCCAAGGCCCTTTAAGATAAATGATTAACTCATATAATAGAAATGTAACATTTTACAAAAATCATGGAAACTTATATAATATATTCAGAGGACTTAATGACTTTATTCCACTGATACAATAAAGATAGAATATTCATTTTTCCCACTTTGTTCTATTAAATTATATTACAAAAGCCCTTTTAGGATATTTAATTAATTCATATAGTAAAGATCCATACTTTATGAAATTATCTTAAAGCTATATAACAAACTTCAGAAGACTTAATAATTTAAAGTCACTATTTTTGATACCATAAAAACATCAAGGCTAATTTATACCTTTTTAGTTCATCTCTAAAAAGGGGAAATAAAAACCCCTAGGAAAATAAATTACATCAAGTCATAAATTCAGAAATCTCATTAGGAATCAATCTTAAATATTTAAGTAACAATTCCCTAGAATTTAAGACTCTATCTCCCTTACTTAAATCCAACGACAACTTGTATGCTTGTATGCTTGATTTTGGATTGTTTATTGAATGTTGTGTTTACTTTTCCGTATCGAGAAGACTACAACGTCATCGAAGATCCCGAGTCTTATCCCGAGGTTCCACCTTCACCATTCACGGATCAAGGCAAGTCATCGACCCCTCTTGTGGAAACAGTTGATCATTATTGAGCCCATGTTTTAATAAATTATTGCTATAACTCATAGGTTAATTTTGCATTAGTCAAACATCAAGCCCTACACTTACATTTATTAGATCCCCGTCCTTGTGTGCAAACCCAAGCCATGCTTATTGAGCCTTAACTCCTTGTCACTCTACAAATATTATATTAGCTAGTGCCCAATGTACCAGCACAACTGCTATATGAAATAAAGAATGAGTCGTAGATAGCTGGATTCTGATATATGAATTTCCCCGTTATTCTCGTCTCTGGACTCTGTTGGAGTTGGCTAAGTTATAAGTATGGTGGGTTCCGGGTGCAAGCTCGGAAACTGGTTGGTCGCACCCGAGGCACTATAAGGACCGGTCTGCGGGATCTGTTGCAAATCACTTCCGTACCAACGACAAGTCTAATGGGTAAGTCCTAACTGGAAGTGTGGAACACTCCGGCTCTATGCACCATAGTGGAGGGGTACAAGGGGCTAGCCTACGGGTGACTTGTACCGACGATGGCTCAAGGGGGGGTATGGTGAGAACTCGACACGTCGAGACACGATACGAAACCGATAAGAGGGTGTTGTGGAGTCGGAGAGGACCATATGGAAGGTTCTGGCACAAGTTCCCGTGAAATGGGTCATCTCGTTACACTTTGGTGTAGGTGATGAGTGCGTGCCTTGTGGGTACAGTGGTACATCTCTGATCAGAGTAATTTAATCTTTTCGAAAAGCCGAGCCCACGGTCAAGGGCGGGTTGTGTGACTACTCGTAGTTAGTTTACAATTGTTTGAATGGTTGAGTTATTCATGGCATGTAAGGACTGTTGAGCGAGGAGGGGCTGACTGTACCCCTCGAGTTAGAAGATGATGATGCATTCACATGTTTTCGCTTCAGTACTAATAAATTGTTCACATTAAATTGCTTTACAAATTAACCGCTTCCGCAAAATTAGCCACTATCTCCCTTGTTATTACCTTGCATTATATTTGCATTTGGTGGCTTGCTGAGTACATCTGTACTCACCCCGTTGACTTACACCATCAGAGCCCGTCTACTACGAGGAGGATGAAGGTCTGGAGTAGCGACCCAGTCAAGGCGAGACTGGAAGGAGGCGTTCATCTAGGACCCCTTTGATTTATTAGTTTCTCTTCATATTTATTCACTTTTGTACTAATACGGTCTACGAACCGTGAATGATTTGCTCGTATTGTACGTGGTCGCATGATGAACGTCTTGTTTTTATTGATTTTCTATGGAATTTCAATAAAAGTCCTGATTTATTAAATCGGGGCGTGATAGTGTTGGCGCAAATATTACGCCAACAGGTTCTCTGAGATCAAGAACGGACAAACAGAGAGTTTGTGTTTTAGGACTACTTTGAGCCTCCGAAATGGATAATAACTCAAGTGGTCCGAATGAGTGTAAATGAATAACTTGTTCTGGATCCCTTTTACAAGGTGCAAAGGGGGGTATTTATAGGGGAAAAAGCATAAGGAAAAGACCTATTTACCCCTAGATTACAACCGACATAGTGGAAACTATTCGGTACCGTAAACAAGGTTATATACGGTAAAGTACTACAAGGTAGATGGATAAGCTGGACATCCAATCAATCATGTCCTTCGGCTTCGAGGCCTCCATCTTCCATTCGGAGGGTTCTCCAGGGCTTCGCACCGTTGCACCCTTCGGCATGACGATGCATGCTTCGAACAACAGCTCACCAGCTTCGGAGTCTTCCTCAGCCTTTGAAGGATTAATCTTTAAGCCCTGGGAATGGAGTAATTTCCCCCAATAGTAGCCCCTCGAATACGCCTTTCTATAGTTAACCTGTTTAGAAAGAAGGCAGTATACGGAAGGAACATTTCTATTTTCTGAGGCTTAAAGAGGATTTGGGGATGCTGCGACTTAGCCGAGGACTTCGAGCCCAACGCATTCGAACCTCCCCCTTCGGGTTCTTGATACAGTGGGAACGCACGTTGGGAAGGGAACGGTTTCGGAGTGCGAACGTTGTGGAGCGCCGTTAGATGTAGCCGTTACAGCGCAAGTAGCCGTTACCCTCTGCAAAAAAGGTAACGGTCGATTTTTACAGTGGTTGCATGCCGTTCCAATTACCGGACCCACTTGTCGGTGATAGAAGCCAAACCTGCAATGTGAAATCAATCGAAGAGTAGTACTGGTCGTGCGGTTATAAAAGGGAGAGATAGGGATTAACTGAAATTTTTTACCGCATCCATTATTCTCGATTCACCTTTCCCCAATCTTCCAACCTCTTGAGCACTCGAGCGCAATGGCGAGAACTAGCCACACCACTCCGGTAGCGGCCAACACCCTAGCGCAGAGGCAGGCGTGGGCTGCCTCGGCAGCAGCGGCAACGGCGGGGACCTCGAGCGGAGCTTGGCCCAAGAATCCTCGGGCGCTCCGTCCACCCTCCAAGAAGAAGATTGCCCAGAGCTTCATTATCGGCCAATCCGCGAGCACCGCCGAATCCATTGAAGAAGCAGTGGACGGAAAGCTGGGCGCTGGACTGAGGACTAGAGTCCCCGGGACAGAATCGACTCCAAGGCCGTGAAGCGGGGAGGTGGTGGTCTTCGAAGCAGGTCTGGGACTGCCAGCCGTGGATTTCTTGGCAGAGGTATTGGACTTGTTCCACATAACTCTGCCCCAGCTATCTCCCAACGCCATCGCGCGTTTAGCCATCTTCGAGTGGGCGCTCCGGGCAGAGGGATGCGAAGGACGCTCCGAGATCTTTGCCGCAACCCACGAAGCTATATGCCAACCGAAGCCCCAAGACGGACCTAGGGACTCCAAGGTGACTATAGCCTTCGACAGCATCAACTTTCAGCTACGGAGGGAGCACGCTCTTCATTTCCCTGCCAAAGCCATAAACGACAGGTGGTACACAAACCGGATACTTCGGTGGTTTTACGCCGAAGTCGGAGAGGACTCCCCCCTCGCAGGTCCTCTCCAAGAGATCTGGTTCCGGAAGGAGGTGGACATCTCTCCGAACCCTAGCCTGCTCTCGACGAGGCTAGGGTTGCTCACTTCGGTGGCTCGTCGTACGAGCATGCGCGACCTGGCCGAGGAGTTCATCGCCCTTCGGATCCCTCCCCTCAGAGCCAACTGGCCGATCGTGTTCCCACAGGCCTCGGAGGGGGACCTCCGAAACTTAGGTAAAACTTACTCCCTGCAGCATCATATTAGATGAAGAAATCAATTATATTCATACTTTCATACCTTTTTCTTTCAGCGGCGCCTCTGGCATTGGCTCCAAAGGACATAGTTCGGGCCACCGAACGAGTTCTTGGAGCCCCATAGGTGGCCGAGAGGCAAAGAAGGTTAGAGCTGGTGGGGAGCTGGGAGCGATCCAACAGAGTGTGGAGAGCTCTCGGAATGGAGCCCCCGAATCTTCCTGACTTCGCCCCTACCGGAGCAGTTGTTCGCAAAAGGAAAGCTGCTGCCGAGCCCTCCAAGAAGACCGGCAAGCAGCCGCCCCGGAAGAAGAAGATAGCGAAGCACCCTTCGCAGTGTGCGCCTGCCTCGTCTACTTCGTCGCCGGGCGCGCAGAGTTCAGCCTTCGAAGAGGCAGAGGACTCCGACGGTCAGACAGCGGTGGCTGTCTAAGCCTACCTACTGGATGACGAAGACATAGGGGAGGTCCCCCCTAGCGCCCCCATCAGGGAGGTAGTAAGCGCGACTCCAACTGTTCTCCCTGCGCCCGTCGTCGTGCAAGTGGAGGCAGACTCTCCTACTCCCAGCTTGCCTGCACCCGAGGCGGTCCCGGCGTAGATCGTGGCTCCGGCTGGAAATGTTGAGGGCAAGACCTCGGGGGATGACTTCGTCGACATCCTTCAGATGTACGAGGTCTTGGAGGATCCAGCAATCCTTCCCCATGAAGCTCCCGGAGGTTCTTTCCGAAGCTCCCCCTTTTTAACCAATACCTGCCTGCTATCTGTGAAAACATGCTTATTAATTTTGTTATCGAAATAGGTACCTCTTCGGGTGTCGATGCTTTGGTGGCGTCCGAAGTTCCTGCGCCTTCAGAGGATGCTATTCAAGCGGACCCTCCCGTGCCTCTGGAGGCCCCGAACTTGGCGGCGGAGAATGCGTCTTTCGGGGCGGACGACGCGCTTGCCGGGACGGAGTTGGCGACGGAGGTCACTCCTACAGTGGCAGCCTCGACCACCGAGGTTGCCTCCGCCACTGTGGTTCTGGTCGAAGGGGTAGCTGCCGACGGTCGGAGTACTCCTGCTTCACCCTCCTTCGTACCGGGGAGGGGCAAGAGTATTTCTAGCCTCGGTCTTCTTCCTGGCCAGGCCACGACCTCTATTGGCAATTCGGAGGATGAGGCCGCAGCGGATGATGCTCAAGCTCTGTCTTGGCTTCCTCTGCTGGCTCCGTTCTTGGAGCACCGGAGTGGCCTCCAAAAACTCATGGAGCCCCTGGCCGAGAGAAGCCAGGACATCGCCAATTCGGAGTTGATCTCCATCTTGAGCGAGGCCAGGGCTTCGTCACTCAACACGGCCCTCGAAAGGGCTGCCCTTCAGGTATGAAAAGACACCATAGCTACTTCGCATTAGTGATCATAAATACTTCAGTACTTACTTTGTTCTTTTTGCAGCAATTTGTCCTTGCTAGAGCGGCAGCGACTTCCAACGAGGTCGAAGCTAATCGACTTAAACGGAAGGTCACTACCCTCCAGACGGCCCTTAACGACTCCACCGGGAGATCCCTCAGGCTGGAGGAAGAAGTCCTGGAGGAACGGAGGGCTAGGGCGGCGTCTGACGAAGCCCTCGATGCCCTTCGTTCGTCTGCCCAAGAGGTCGAGGCCGAGCACGTCGTCCTTCGAACGGAGGTTGAAAGACTCCGCCAGGAGGCTGCTACCTCAAGTGCGCAGCTGGTGGAGCTCTAGGGGGCTCTTAGCCAGGCGATGGCCCTCAAGAGCTCTTTAATGCTCCGGGTGGCCGAAGTGGCTGCGACTGCTGCAGGGCTGGAAGCAGCGGAGAAGAAGAATTCTAGTACTGCGGATCGTACCTTGGAAGCCCTTCAGGGTACACTGGAGTACTTCGGCACCATGTGCCCTTCATCTTCTGCTGCGACCCACAAGCCCCTTGACCGGAAGCTGACGAGGATCCAAGTCGCTTCGTCGTTGATGAAGAACTCCGGTATTCGGTACGGAGAGATCTCCGGATAGTGTGCCGGCATCGGGGTTCTTCGTCATCTTGAATCTCTTCGGATCCCCCTTGGCTCAGTCGGGGGTTTGTCTCCTGGAGGCTTCGCGGACGACGACTTGCTGCGGCCATCTTCGGAGGTGGCTTCGGCCTAGGAAGCCTTCCGGTCGACCTGGAAGACGGACCATAAGGTCGCAGCTAAGGCTTGGATTGACGAGGCCCATCGGCAGAAGCAAGCGCATACAAAGCCACCACTTCCTGCTTCGCCAGCCCCTTCGATTCCTGCTCCACCAACCGACCCACAGGTCTAGCCACTTAGGGTTACTATGTACATGAAGCCTTGTAAAGCCTCTTTTTATTAATTAAAAAGTTATAAACAAGAACTTGTCTTGGGTGTTCTGTTCTTTTTTTTAGGTTTCGTCATGCCCTTCGAGCCCTAACTTCGAACTTTTGGAAATTACCGACGAGCTCCGAAAGGAGTGGGCAAACCTCAAGGGCTTGAGGCCTTACCGCCGCTCCCGCTTTTCTGTTCCTCGTGGAGACGGAGGAGAGATCACCCTTGAAGTTCGTCGGGACGTCTTAGCTTATATTAAGGAGGAAGAGAAGGCGGAGGGGTCTTCGTCCTCCGAACCTATTAACTGGTCCGACTCAGAGTACCGAGCTGAAGACCCTACGGAGGCTGACTCCGAAAGGCTCCTGACATGGGCCGAGCTTCAAGAGGAGCAGAAGAAACTGCGAGCCTCGAAGAAGAAGAGAAGCACCCGAACTAAAAGGACAACTTTGGCGGCTTCGAGCTCCGAAGGGCAAAGTAGCCGTAGGGGTAGCTCCAGGGGCCGAACAGGTCTCCGATTTTACCTAGGCTTAGACACAAATTTCTCTTGATGTAAAAGTATAATATTTTAATGTGGAATGCTTCGAAAGTATGTTGTGTGACTCCTACCCTCCGACCCCCCTTGTGGGTGGCGGTGCCTTTACCATAGAGAAGGGTTCGCTAGGCACAATGAATGTCCGAACACCCGCATGCTTCGAATTTGTACTTATCATTTGCATTTTTAGTTCGCTTCTGAAGACTAAAAATTTGCTCCCTTTTTTAAAGTCTTTAGACTCTTGTACGGATCCTAACAAGCCGGAGCCTGGCATCCATAGGGTGGCCACCTTCGGCTCTTTTACAGACACTCCGCACCTGGAGGCCTAAAGTCTGTTTTTCTTTAAAGTCCTTAGACTCTTCTACGGATCCTAACAAGCCAGAGTCTAGAATCCGTAGGTTGGCCACCTTCGGCTCTTTTACAGACACTTCGCACCCGGATGCCGAAAGTCTGTTTTTCTTTAAAGTCCTTAGACTCTTCTACGGATCCTAACAAGCCGGAGCCTAGAATCCATAGGTTGGCCACCTTCGGCTTTTTTACAGACACTTCGCACTCGGAGGCCGAAAGTCTGTTTTTCTTTAAAGTCCTTAGACTCTTCTACGGATCCTAACAAGCCGGAGCCTAGAATCCGTAGGTTGGCAACGGAGCCTTTGAACCAATGGTTCGAAGGCAGCTGCCTGGGTCTTGAGAAAAATGCTTGGCTCTACAAGCATCTCTGTCCTCCTAATGTGTCCATCAGGAGTAAGGGATATTCGAAGAGCAAACAAAATTCGACCCTTATCTTTATTCATAGAAAGGAAAGTTTTTACAAGTGATTACAAGGGGCCCCTAAGCAAAATAACGCTTAAGGTGCTCCGCATGCCATGCATGCCTCAACTCTTCTCCTTCTAAATTGGCTAATTTAAATGACTCGGGGCGTCCTGAGCGTAAGATAACATATGGTCCTTCCCATTTGTTTCCTAGCTTCCCCGGAGCTATTACACTTCGCAATACTAGATGACCCGGTTTTAACTCATTTAGCTTTACCTTCGGGTCATACCATGTCTTGGTGTGTTTCTGGTACTTAGTTAGGTTGGCGACAGCTCGAAGCCTTGTTTCTTCTGATAAATCCAGCGAAGTGCTCCGGTCACCTTCGTCCCCAGGTTGTACTACGCGAAGCGATCCACCTCTGAGCTCCGTAGGAGTCATGGCCTCATCTCCTAGGAGCAATCTAAATGGTGTGAACCCCGTTGACCTGGTTTGAGTGGTTCGAATGGACCATAAGATTTTGGGGAGCTCTTCGACCCACAGCCCCTTGGCCAATCCAACAATTTGGTGATTCAGCCCGGAAAGGATGTTCCCGTTGGCTCGCTCAACGGCTCCGTTGGACTGTGGATGTCGTACCGCTGTGAAGCACAACTTAATGCCCAGTTCTTCACAAAATGTTTGGAAGGTGTCAGCTTCGAACTGGGTTCCATTATCCACCGTCAACTCTCTTGGAACTCCGAACCTGCATATGATATTCTGCCAGAAAAATCTTTGCACGTTGTTCGAGGTGATAGCTGTTAGTGGCTCCGCTTCAACCCATTTTGAGAAATATTCGATTGCTACCACCGCAAATTTCAAGCCGCCTTTTGCCACTGGGAAGGGGCCTATGAGGTCCATGCCCCATCTAGCCATTGTCCATACTGGGGCAATAACTTGAAGCTGAGCTGGTGGGCGATGGCTCCGTCTGCTCATCCACTAGCAGCCTTGGCATGTTCGAACTAGTTCTTCCGCATCTCTTACTATTGTTGGCCAATAAAACCCTTGCCGAAGCGTCTTGCCTGCTAGCGCTCGAGGGGCTAAATGACCTCCGCATAAGCCTTCGTGGATGTCTCGAAGTATGTCTTGACCTTCGGGTTGTGAGATGCATCGAAGTAGGGGTGAACACACTCCGGCCTTGTATAGCACTTCATCAACAAGCTTGTAATTTCGAGCTCTTGCTTGCAACCTTCGGGCTTCTGGGCCTTCAGGAGGGGCCATGCTACTTTGCAACATGCTTATTATCGAAGCCCGCCAATCTGTAGTTGGAATGCACAGTACCTCCGAAGAGGGTATTTGAACAGCTGCTGGTTGCGCTAGCTCTTCGTAGAAAGCACCCTCCGGGAGGTCCACCGCTCCTGCTGCTGCCTTTGCAAGGATATCTGCAAGTTGGTTCTCTACCCGAGGGATACTTCGAACTGTAAATCCTTTGAATGTTGCTTCGGCCTTGCGGATTTCTTCAAGGTATTGTGCGAGATGTGGATTTTTTGCTTGAAAACTTTTATCAACATGCCCCGCGACGACTTGGGAATCTGTCTTAATCATTATTCTTGCAGCTCCGAGTGCCTTAGCCTTTCGGAGGCCTAGCAAGATTCCTTCATACTCAGCAATGTTATTAGTGGTCCTGAAGTTGAGCCTCGCAGAGTACATGGCCTTCTGCCCCGATGGTGATATGATGACGCCCCCTGCTCCGGCACCTGATGCTTGATAAGCTCCGTCAGAAAATATTGTCCAAAAACCTTCGGAGGGTTCTTCCGGGGCCCAAATAGCAGATGGAGTCCATTCTGCTACGAAATCTGCTATAATTTGAGATTTAATAGCTGTTCTCGCCGTGAAGGAGATTCCGAAGGGTGCCAGCTCGACCGCCCATTTTCCAATCCTGCCGGTAGAATATTTGTTTCGGAGCATATCCCCAAGAGGATATGACGTAGGGACGATCAGGTTATGCAAACTTCTCGAGCTCGGAGTATCTGACTTTAGCTCCGGATAATGCCTCCGACACAAAATACACTGGGTTCTGGACTAGCTTTCCTTTAAGCTCAACTTCCCAGACCAGTACTGCGCTCACTGCTGAATTTGTTGCTGCAAGATAAAGGAGCAGTGTTTCTTCTGGGAGGGGAACGGTCAAAATTGATAATCTTCCGAGGTATGCCTTTATATCATCGAAGCTCTTCTGGCACTCCGATGTCCACTGAAAGCTTTCGGACCCCTTTAGTGCTTTGAAAATTGGGAGGCTCCGCTCTGCTGACCTGGCCAGGAACCTGCTAAGAGCTGCGAGTCTCCCTGCTAACTTTTGAACTTGCTTCAAATTCTCTGGTGGAGCCATACTTTGTAGCGCACTTATCTGTGTTGGGCTAGCTTCGATTCCCCAGCTCGAAACTAAGTACCCTAGCAGTTTTCCTGCTTGTGCTCCGAATATACATTTTTCCGGATTGAGGCGTACTCCACATGCTCGGAGGCTCTCAAACGTTTCATCTAGATCTAGGCTATGCTAGTTCTTTTGAGCACTTTTTATTACAATATCATCCATATAGGCCTCGACATTTCGGCCTATCTGATGACCTAGAGCTTTAGCTATTAAACGAGAAAAGGTTGCTCCGGCATTCCGCAGCCCAAAAGGCATTCTTACATAACAAAATACTCCGGAAGGACTTATAAAGCTTGTCTTGGCTTCGTCTTCGCGTTTCAGCCATACTTGATGATATCCGGAGTAAGCGTCGAGGAAACTTAGCAATTCGGAGCCGGCTGTGGAATCTACCAGCTGATCTATTCGGGGCATCGGGTAGGGGTCTCGCGGGCATGCTTTATTTAATGAAGTGAAGTCAATACACATGCGCCATTTGTTCGAGTCCTTCTTCCTTACAAAAACAGGGTTAGCCAACCACTCGGTATGGGCTACCTCCCTGTTGATGCCAGCCCTTAACAATTTTTCTACTTCGGCCTTGGCTAGGCTTGCTCTTTCTGCTGACAGCTTGCGGAGCCCCTAGCGTACCGGCTTGGCCTTCGGGTTGACGAGCAGACTATGCTCGATGATGCTTCGATCGACCCCAGTGATGTCTTCGTCAGCCCAAGCAAATATGTCTAGATTTTTCCTGACGACTTCTTCTAACTAGGCAGCTATTTCCGGATATAGCCCCTTGCCGAACTGCACTGGGTATTCTTTGCCATCTTCCGAGATTATTCTTGTCTCAACATCGCCCTCCGGGCTTGGCTTGAGCGAGGACCCCTTCGGAGGGTTTGAGGCCTCCGGCACTTCTTCGACACTTTCCGCCACATTATGCACTTGCCGGGGGTCCATTGGCTGTCCATGGCCATACTCCGTCCTCCTGGCTACAGCTTGGTCTCCTGAAATAGTAAGCACCCCACCTTGCGTGGGCATTTTGAGACAAAGATAATTTTGGTGTGCTATAGCCCCGAACTGGTTCAACATCCCTCGGCCGAATATAGCATTGTAAGCGTATGGGGCGTCAACCACATCGAAGATCACCTCTTCTACTTGGGCCAAAGGCCCCTCTCCGAAGGCAACCTCGAGGCCTATTTGGCCGAGGGCATCGAGAGGCGGTCCTGAGAACCCTTGAAGTGGCCGGGCTGCTGGAAGTAGATGCTTCCGAGGTATGCACATCTGATCAAAGGTCTGGACAAAGAGTATGTCTGCGGAGCTCCCGCCATCTACCAGGATCCTTCGGACTTCTACTCCTGCTATATCAGCAGAAATGACCAATGGGTCAGCATGGGGGAACTTCACCCCCGCAGCATCACTGGCTGTGAACGAGATGGGCACGCGGGACCATTCTGGCATCCCTTCGGCGGAACACGAGGTCCCAATGTGTCCGACCTCGCGGACGTACTCGCGCTGGTGCCTCTTGGACATGCTTCCGAGGGTCCCCCCTCCGGAGATGGGAAGGACCACTCTCTTGCCGCGGTCTTGCGGGTCTTCCTGCTTTGGTGGTGGCATAATACTGTCCACTAGCAGCAGCATGGGGGCTTCGAGGGCACCGGCTCGGGCCACAGCTTGTACAGGCTCCGAGCGTGCCGATGGTGGGGCTCGATCCGAAGTACCCCGCCTGGTACTTCGTTCAAGGTAGTCGCCCCGAAGGGCCAACACTGCTTGCAATCCTTCGTGTCATGGCTTCTGTTGTAAGGGGGATAGGATTGTAACAGCCCCAAAATTAAAAGGGAATACAATAAAGGAAAAATAATATTAAATGAATTTCTGAATTTTATTATTAAAGAAAACTCCTAAAAGAGCATTATTAAAGCCAAACAGAGACAAATATTCAAAATTTGGACTTGAAAATTTTATGGGATAAACTAGAGGCCAAGAAATATTTTTGAGAATTTTTACAAAATTTTATCAACAGTGCTTCAAGCCTTAAACAAATAAACCAATTTCTGGAATTAAATTAATTAGAAAAAGAATTTAAATTCTTATTGGGCCGCAACCCCATAACTCCCTCCAAAAGCCTTTCGGCCCAGCCCAACGCATCCTCTCTCACTGACAGGCGGGGCCAGCCTGTCGGCGCCGACCCCTTCTCCCTCCTCTCCCGCACGCTCCGCTGGGTCCACCCGTCAGCCTCCGCCCGCTCACTGCCATGCCAGTCCCGCTCATCAGCCCCTTCTCCTTCTCTCGCAGCCTCTGACAGGTGGGGGCCACCTGTCAGGCCCTTCTTCTTTCTTGGAAGGGGATCTCTCCCCTTCCATGCCGGCACCCCCCTTCCATTTCCGCCGTCGGCCAGCCGGATCCACCAAATCAAGCCATGGATCGCCTTCCCCTCACTCCGGCACTCCCATTCCCCCTAAAATCAACGTGTTTTCGTCCTTTTGGAAGCCTATCCGAGAAGCTATAGTAACCTCACCGGAGTAAACTTGGAAACACCTCGGTTTCCCTCCCTCCGCCTTCCATTCACGCCACTGGTGAGCCCTATAAGACCCCCTGAGTCCACCGCATCCGCCCACACCTCAACCACTCGAGCCCTCCTCATCCCGAGCGCCGCCACTGCCTTTCCGGGAGTTTTCCCCTGCTTCGGCTCCGGCAGCCCTTCGCCGATGCCCTGAGCCGCCGCCACACTCGCCAAGGCCACCGCCGGAACCGTCGTCGCCCGGGCATCCTCGGCCTCGCCTCCGTTCGGGTTCCCCGCCACCGAATCACCGTCGCCGCCAACGACCCGAGGAGCCCGTCGCCACCTTCTCGCCACCGGTCACCGCCCCTGCCCCATCGACCTCATCGCCGGTATCTTCGAGCTCCCCTCTCCCTCCTCTTCCCATTTTTGCCAGAAACTAGGGCATAGGGCCCTCGCCGCCGTCGCCTTGCTCCCACCCGTGCGCCGCCGGAGTCGAAGACGAAGACGTCTGTCTTCCTCGTGCCGCGTACGTGCCGGACGCGCGCTCCGCCGTGCGATCGCGAAGGGACGGCTGAGATTAGATCAGCCACGGATTTAATCCTGGCCCTTGATCCTAGCTGAAGGGGTATCGGGCGTTAAGGGCCGTCGATCGCCACTTAAGTACCCCGTTGCGCTGGCAATCGTTGGATCTGGATCGGATGGTCCAGATCCACTCGGCCCACGCGCACAGTGCGCGGGTCCATGGTGGACCTGGCTCACCGTGGACCCAAGCCTGTTTCCTGGTTTAAATAAAATTCAGAAAAATAGTTTAAACTTTAAAAATTCATATCTTGCTCAAATTAACTCCAAATTTCACCATTTTAATTCTGGAAAATTTGTCTTTCTATCCTCTACACTTTTATGCAATAAAAACAATATGTTTATTTGGCACATAATAATCTTATTAAATAATAAAGAAAAGACCCCTTTTAGGATTTAATTAATATCCCATTTAAATAATACAGAAAAACTCTTAGAAATTTATATAATAATTTTAGATGATCTATTGACTCCAGTACACTGTTTATAAGCCAATAAAGATATGATAATTCATTTTGCTCATTTTAATCTACTAAACCACATTTCCAAGGCCCTTTAAAATAAATGATTAACTCATATAATAAAAAAATGCAACACTTAACAAAAATATCATAATAAACTCAGAGAACTTAATTCCACTGTTAGTAATACAATAAAAATAGAATATTCACTTTGTCCACTTTATTCCATTTAATGATATTGTAAAAGCCCTTTTAGGATATTTAATTAATTCATGTAGTAAAGATCCATGCTTTATGAAATTATCTTGAAGCTATATAATCAACCTCAGAAGACTTAATAATTTAAAGTCACTATTGTTGATACCATAAAACATCAAGGCTAATTTATACCTCTTTAGCTCATCTCTAAAAAGGGAAAATAAAAACCCCTAGGAAAAATAAATTACATCGAGTCAAAAATTCAGAGATCTCATTAGGAATCAATCTTAAATATTTAAGTAACAATTCCCTAGAATTTAAGACTCTATCTCCTTTACTTAAATCCAACAACAACTTGTATGCTTGTATGCTTGATTTTGGATTGTTTATTAATGTGGTGTTTACTTTTCCGTATCGAGAAGACTACGACGTCGTCGAAGATCCGAAGTTCTATCCCGAGGTTCCTCCTTCACCCTTTGCTGATCAAGGCAAGTCATCGACCACCTCTGTGGAAACAGTTGATCATATTGAGCCCATGTTTTAATAAATTATCGCTATAACTCATAGGTTAATATTGCATTAGTCAAAGATCAAGCCCTACACTTATATTTATTAGATCCCCGTCCTTGTGTGCAAACCCAAGCCATGCTTATTGAGCCTTAACTCCTTGTCACTCTACAAATATTATATTAGCTAGTGCCCAATGTACCGGCACAACCGCTATAGGATATAAAGAATGAGTCGTAGATAGCTGGATTCTGATATATGAAAATCCCCGTTATTCTCGTCTCTGGACTCTATTGGAGTTGGCTAAGTTATAAGTATGGTGGGTTCTAGGTGCAAGCTCGGAAACTGGTTGGTCGCACCCGGGGCACTATAAGGACCGGTCTGCGGGATCTGTTGCAAAGCACTTCCGTACCAACCACAAGTCTAATGGGTAAGTCCTAACTGGAAGTGTGGAACACTCCGGCTCTATGCACCATAGTGGAGGGGTACAAGGGGCAAGCCTGCGGGCGACTTGTACCAAAGAAGGCTCAAGGGGGGGTATGGTGAGCACTCGATACGTCGAGACACGATACGAAACCCATAAGAGGGTGTTGTGGAGTCGGAGGGAACCATATGGAAGGTTTTGGCACGAGTTCCCGTGAAATGGGTCATCTCGTTACACTTTGGTGTAAGTGATGAGTGCGTGCCTTGTGGGTACATTGGTACATCTCTGATCAGAGTAATTCAATCTTTTCAAAAAGCCGAGCCCACGGTCAAGGGCGGGTTGTGTGACTACTCGCAGTTAGTTTACGATTGGTTGAATGGTCGAGTTATTCATGGCACGTAAGGACTGTTGAGCGAGGTGGGGCTGACTGTACCCCTCGAGTTAGAAGATGATGATGCACACACACATGTTTACTTTTCCGTACTAATTAATTTGCTCACATTTAAAGCTTTACAATTATGCTGCTTCCGCTAAATTAGCCACTATCTCCCTTGTTATTACCTTGCATTATATTTGCATTCGGTGGCTTGCTGAGTACATCTGTACTCACCCCGTTGACTTACAACATCAGAGCCCATCTACTACGAGGAGGATGAAGGTCTGGAGTAGCGACCCAGTCAAGGCGAGACTGGAAGGAGGCGTTCATCTAGGACCCTTATTTTATTAGTTTCTCTTCACCTTTATTCACTTTTGTATTAATGCGGTCTACGAACCGTGAATGATTGTCCGTATTGTACGTGGTCGCATGATGAACGTCTTGTTTTATTAATTTTCTATGGAATTTCAATAAAGTCCTGATTTATTAAATCGGGGCGCGACAGTCCCGGAGGTGAAAAAGTAGTGGTAGCCTTCGGAAGCATAAATTTTAGGCTTCGGGACGAATATGCCCTTCAATTCCCTGCTAAGGCCATCAATGCAAGATGGTACACAGACTGGGTCATGAGATGGTTCTATGCCGAAGTTGGGGCGAGCAATCCTTTGTCCGGAAGGAAGCCTTGGTGCATCCAGGCCAAGGTCAGCTCGAAGCTCGCCTCAAACTACTTCAGAGGATCAGCCGAAGGTTGAGCATGCGAGACTTAGCCGAAGAATTCCTCGGGTTACAAATCTCTCCACTGATGGCCAACTAGCCTATCATCTTCGAAGAGGATTCAGAAGGCGGTCTCCGAAAGATCACCTTGACTTCGAGCCCTGCAGGTAACTTCGAAGACAACATGTATTATGCATATTCATTCGAAGAAAAACTAACTTGATTTATTTTTTTAGCTTCTTCAGCCCCTGTCACTTCGGAGCAAATCATAAGGGCTTCGGAGAAGATTTTGGGCGCTCCAACTCCGACTGAAAAAGAATGGAGAATCAAGTTGGTCGGGAGTTGGGAGAGATTTAACAAAGTATGGAGAATGCTGGAAATCACTCCGCCCCCTCTGATGGATTGGGTGCCTTCGGAGAAAGGACCCAAAAAGAGGAAAGCCGAAGCTGGGACTTCGAGCTCCGCAAAGACTCCGGTGAAGAAGGTGGCTCGGAAGCCAAAAAATCTTACACCTTCGAATCCTGCGCCTTCGAGGTCAAGGGCTTCAGTCTCTGACTCCCAAGAGGATGAAGGGAGATTGCTTGTGCGTCTAATAGACGAAGATGAAGCTCAAAGGACTGCACAAGCCGAAGTACCTGCGAACATGCCGGAGTCTCAAGATAACCTTGAGCAACCAAGGACTTCGGCAGTTCAAGGAGATATACCTCAGGACGAAGTTCCTGTGAATGAGAGTGGGGTCGAAGCTACTATGGCTTCGATTCCTGAAGAGGCAACAAGGACTGCTCAGGACGATGCTCCTGCAGTCGAAGACTTAACGGCTGATTCGGATGAAGATCTAGCCTTTGATCCGCCGAACAGTCCGATGATGACTCTTTCATGTTTATTTTGTGTATTTATACAATGTATAATACTTTGTATATTTTTTTTACAGAGTCCACTCCTATGGAAGAGGTCCGCCAAGAAGAAATAATTCCTGGACCTTCAACGACTTCGGAGCCAGCCCAGAGAGCTACTCAAATGGGACCTGGAAGAGGCAAAAGACATATAGAGCCCCTCCCTGCTGCGAGTTCCGGATCAACTCCGTCTGATTCAACAGACGAGAGCCAATCTTCCGGGGAGGGCCAGTCTCCAGAGGCTCCGAAGACCACAAGCCAACACTCTGGTCCTTCGCTGAACGAAGATGACCAACAGGCAATAAGTATGCTCCCCTTGCTAGCTCCTTTCTTAGGGCAAACAACTGGTCTTCGGACTTTGCTCGAACCTTTGGATCGAGCTAGCCGTGACATAGGGGAGACCAACTTAGTGGCCATTCTGAGCAAGGTGGACAGGACGGAGCTTAATGCCGCTATAGAACGTGCAGCCTACCAGGTACGAAGCACCTGCGAAATAACATAGAATTCATCTACGAATAAATATTTACCTTAGTTTTTTATTTTTGCAGCAAACTGTCTTGGCCCGAGCTGCGAATATATGCAATGATGAAGAGATCGCTCATCTTCGGGAGGAAAATAATGTCCTTCAAAGGAATCTTAGAATCTCCGAAAGCCGAGTGACTCAGATGGACAATATAGTGTCAACAGAGCGAAGGGCCAGACAAGGTTTGGAGGCTGCGAATAAAGAGCTCGAAGCAGAAAGAATTGTGCTTCGAGCAGAAGTTGAAAAATTACGGGCGGAGTATGCTACTGCAGGGTCCGAGCTTGTCCGACTCCAAGAGGAAGCTAGCCAGTTGTTGAACCAAAAGAATATTTTGACCACTAAAAATGCTAGACTTTCTGGGGTTCTGGGAGAAGTCACTTCGACGAAGGACGCGCTGAACGAAGATAAGCTTAAGTCTGAGAAGGTGGCTGTGGAAGTTATGAATCAGCTGTTAGATGTCCTGGAGTACTTCGGTACTACTGGAACTCTCCCTTCTGATGATAACATCACTCTTCTGCGCCGGTTGAAAAGGATCCAAGGAGTGGCGAAGCAGATGAAGACAGCGGGCATTAGATACGGAGAACTCTCCGGACAAGTGGCTGCTGTCGGCCTACTTCGCTACTACGAAGATCTGGGCCGATCGATAACTCCGGACGTAGGAGGGGGCCCAATTACCTTCGATGACGAGCGCCTGCTAACTCCTTCCGAAGGTGTGGCTGCTGCCTGGCGAGCCTTCCAAACTTCATGGAGAGCCGAAGGTCGTTCTGCGATCAAGGCTTGGATCGACGAAGGCCAACGCCAGAAGCAAGTTCGGACCCAGGCTTCAAGCAGTCAGCCTTCTCCGAACCCGCAGGTTTAGAAATACCTTAGGATTTTTGGCCATGTAAAACTTTATGCTTATGAACATTTATCAATGAAAATTTGTTTGTCATATTTTTAGGCTTTGCCTCATACGGAAGATATCGAAGTGTTAGACCTTAACGACGAAGTTCGCTCATTATGGACCACCTTCGATCTTCTAAAAGCTTATAAACGTCCTCGATTTCTAATTCCTCGAGATAACTCCGGTGTAATTGCGCCCGAAGTAATCAAAGATATACTGTCTTATATTAAAGAGGAAGAAAAAGAGGTTAACTTAAACACTTCGTCTTCTGAAGACGTTATATGGTCTGAAGACGAAGATGAAGTCCGAAGTAAAAAACCTGAAGAACTTGGAAGCTGGGAAAGGAGCCCCGAACGGCTTCGAACTTGGGCCGAGCTTCAACAAGAACAGAAGGATTTTAGAGCTTCGAAGGGGGGCAAGAGAGTTAAACGCAAAGTTATTAGAACCCCTGGCGCTGGAACTAGTCGTTCCAACCCTAGCTCTAGAGACCGAAGAGGTCTTCGATTCCTTCTTGGTATAGATACCAATTTCTCATGATGTAATCTGTAAACACATTCGTTTGAATAACGAATACCGATTTAAAATTGTCTCCATATTTACTAGCCCCTCTTTGGGTATAAGCAACTTCGAACTGTATTCAAAGATGGTTATGCGCAAAGAATGAACTTCGGAGTACAATTTTTTGGGGGTTCGGAGCCCCTCTGCAATTTAAAGATCTTTTAAAATCTTATAAAATGTCTTCGACTATTTGTAGTCGAAAAAACGGCAACTTAATACCTTTGTTTTTTGAAAGAAATCGCTTGAGATAACTTTCAAGATACCTTAGTATCTTAGATAGTTTGTCACTTTGGACTATGTTAACAGATATTCGAAGCTCATGGCTCAAATTCTGTTTTGCTTTAGCCACCTTCGGCTCATTTTTGCGATCTCTGTCGAACCAATGGTTCGGAGTTTGCAATGGTCTCTTTGGACTCTTTTTACGGATGTCTACCAGCCAATGGCTTGGACTCCGTATATTTTGGCCACCTTCGGCTCTTTTTGTGGAAGTCTACCGGCCAATGGCTTCGACTCCGCATGTTTTGGCCACCTTCGGCTCTTTTTACGGAAGTCTACCAGCCAATGGCTTGGACTCCGCATGATGTGGTTTTGGGCTCTTTTACGGATGCCTACAAGCCGGTGACTTGGACTCCGGATTATGTCAGCCCCCACGTCGGAAGCTTCGAACCAATGGTTCGAAGTCCGAAAATACGATCCAGCTTCATGACACTTCCCTCTCGGTCGACCCCGCGGTTCCAGTGCGTCCACTCAGAAGCTGGAAGTCTATGAGGGGAAGGCATTATCAGGACCATATGCTTTATTAATTTAGAAGATGATTACAAGTGAATTACAAAGAGTCCTTATGCGAAGTATCGCTTTAGGTGCTCCGCATGCCAAGTATGTGCTAACTCTTCACCTTCTAAATTAGCTAACTTAAAAGAGCCAGGGCGTCATGAACGAACAATTAGGTATGGACATTCCCATTTATTTCCTAACTTCCCTGGCGCTATAATGCTTCGTAGAACAAGATGACCCGGTCTTAGTTCATTGAGTTTAACCTTCGGGTCAAACCAAGCCTTCGTCTGCTGATGATACTTTGATAAGTTTGCTACAGCTCGAAGTCTTGTTTCTTCTGATAAATCTAGCGAAGCTTGTCTTTCTTCTTCAATCTCCGGTTCGGTACTGCGAAATGATCCTCCTTTGAGCTCCGTTGGAGTCATAGCTTCATCTCCGAATAGTAGTCTGAATGGAGTAAAACCTGTGGACCTTGTTTGCGTAGTCCGAATGACCACAAAATCATCGGAAGCTCTTCGGTCCACAGTCCCTTTGCTAATCCTACTATCCTTCGATTTAGCCCTGATAAAATATTTCCATTGGCTCGTTCTACGGCTCCATTAGACTGAGGATGCCTCACTGCAGCAAAACATAACTGAATGCCTAGATCTTCGCAAAATTTTCTGAAAGGTTCTGCATCGAACTGTGTTCCATTATCAACTGTGAGTTGTCTAGGCACTCCGAACCAGCAAATGATATTCTTCCAAAAGAATTTCTGTACATTGTTCGAAGTAATAGCTGTTAAGGGTTCTGCTTCTACCCACTTAGAAAAATATTCAATAGCTACCACTGCGAACTTCAAATTTCCCTTGGCTACTGGAAGGGGACCAATTAAATCCATACCCCATCTGGCCATAGGCCATACCGGAGCAATGACTTGAAGAGCTGTTGGTGGGCGATGACTCCGTCGGCCCATCCACTGGCATCCTTGACAAGTGCGGACTAAGCTCTCCGCATCAGCTGTTATTGTAGGCCAGTAAAGCCCCTGGCGAAGTGTTTTTCCTGCCAAGGCTCTCGGGGCTAAATGGCTACCACAAAGGCCTTCATGAATTTCTCGAAGAATTTCTTGACCTTCGGCTTGAGATATACATCGGAGTAGAGGGGAACATACTCCGGCCTTGTATAAAATACCGTTGATTATTTGATAATTTCTAGCTCTAAGCTTTAATCTTGACAGCTGTGGCTCTTCGGGCAAATTTGTTCCTCCTTGTAAAAGTTCCATGATTGAATTTTTCCAATCTGCACTAGGAATGCAAAGAATCTCTGCAGAAGGAATTTGTGGCACCGAAGGTGTACTGAGATCCTCATAGAAAGCTTCTTCTGGCACATCCACACCTCCGGCTGCAGCTTTTGCTAAGATGTCCGCTTGCACATTTTTTGCTCTTGGTATACTCCGGATGGAAATACCCTTGAAGTGTGCTTCGATTTTACGGATTTCTTCTAAGTATTTTGCAAGCTGTGGATGCCGAACTTGGAAACTTTTATCTACGTGCCCTGCTACTATCTGAGAATCTATTTTTATAATAATTCTTGTAGCCCCTAGAGCATGTGCTTTTCGGAGTCCCAATAAAATTCCTTCATACTCCGCTATATTATTGGTAGACTTAAAGTTGAGTCTTGCGGAGTACATTGCTCTTTGCCCCGAAGGTGAAATTAATACTGCTCCAATGCCTGCTCCGGATGCTTGGAAAGCCCCATCAGAATAAACAGTCCAAACTCCGTCACTTGTCTTCTCCGGAACCAAATTTGCAGGCGGAGTCCATTCTGCTACAAAATCTGCTAAGACTTGCGATTTGATTGCTGTCCTTGCGAGGAAAGATATGCCGAAGGGTGCTAGCTCAACTGCCCACTTTCCAATCCTTCCAGTGGAATCCTTACTTCGAAGCATATCTCCTAAAGGATACGAAGTTGGTACAATTACATTGTGTGCCAAAAAATAATGTCTTAATTTCCTCGAAGCCATTATCAGAGCATAAACGAACTTCTCAAGTTCGGAGTATCTTGTCTTCGATCCTGATAATGCTTCGGATACAAAATAAACAGGATTTTGGACCAACTTCCCATTGAAATCCACTTCTTTGACAAGGACTGCGCTGACAGCAGAACCTGTAGCTGCAAGGTAAAGGAGTAGGGTTTCGTCCGTAGTAGGCACCGTGAGTGTAGCAAGATTACTGAGATACTCTTTAATATCTTCGAAGCTTTTCTGACACTCCGGTGTCCATGCAAAATCTTCGGACCCTTTCAATGCTTTAAATATAGGCAAGCTTCTTTCCGCAGACCTTGATAAAAACCTGCTAAGTGCTGCCAGACGCCCAGTCAGCTTTTGCACTTGCTTTAAATTTTCTGGAGGAGCCATCTTCTGTAGCACAGTTATTTGAGTAGGGCTAGCTTCAATTCCCCTGCTTGAAACTAAATACCCTAACAACTTTCCAGCCTTAGCTCCGAAGATACATTTTTCGGGGTTAAGACGGATCCCACATGCCCGGAGGCTATTGAATGTTTCTGCTAAGTCTAGGCTATGTTGGTGCTTTAAAGCACTCTTTATTACAATATCATCCATATAGGCCTCCACATTGCGGCCTAATTGATGACCTAGAGCCTTAGCAACTAACCTCGAAAAAGTAGCCCCGGTATTTCTTAAGCCGAAGGGCATTCTTACATAACAGAAGACTCCCGAAGGAGTTATGAAGCTTGTCTTGATCTCATCTTCGCGCTTCAACCATATTTGATGATAACCAGAATATGCGTCAAGGAAGCTTAATAACTCCGAACCTGCGGTGGAGTCAACCAATTGATCAATTCGGGGCATGGGGTAGGGGTCACGAGGGCATGCTTTATTTAAGGATGTGAAATCAATGCACATGCGCCACTTCCCGGAAGACTTCTTTCTGACGAAGACTGGGTTGGCTAACCATTCTGTGTGAGCCACTTCTCTGATAATCCCAGCCTTCAACAATTTCTCAACTTCGTCCTTCGCTAGAGCAGCTCTTTCTGTAGACATTTTCCGGAGTCCTTGCCGAACAGGCCGGGCCTTCGGGTTTACATGTAAACTATGTTCAATGATATCCCGATCGACTCCGGTGATATCTTTGTCGGACCAAGCGAAGACATCCAAATTCTCTTCTACTACCTTTTCCAAGGAGGTTGCAACTTCTGGAGGTAAATCTTTACCAAATTGAAATGTATACTCTTTACCATCTTTAACAACGACCTTCGCTGCAATCTCCCCTTCAGGACTTGGTCTCGGAAAGGATTTCTTTGAAGCTTCGGAAGGAGCTGAAAAAATTTCTTCGTTATCTTGTACATTGTTTACTTGTCTTGGATCAAGAGGGGGACCATGACCATATTCCGCTCTCCGAGCGATAGCTTGATCTCCGAAGACAGTAAGAACTCCTGCTTGCGTGGGCATCTTCATACACAAATAATTGTGATGCGCCACAGCTCCGAACTGGTTTAGCATGCCTCTTCCGAAGATGACGTTGTAGGCATATGGGGCATCTACAACATCGAAGATTATTTCCTCAGTTCGGGCCAACAAACCTTCTCTGAAGGTAACTTCCAGGCCTATTTGGCCAAGTGCATCAAGCGGAGGTCCTGCGAAGCCTTGCAAAGGACGAGCCGCTGGAAGGAGATGCTTTCTGGAGATGCACAATTGATCGAAGGCTTGAACAAAAATGATGTCTGCCGAACTACCTCCGTCAATCAATACCCTTCGAACTTAAGTGCCCGCAATATCAGCAGTGATAACAAGTGGGTCTGCATGCGGGAACTTAATACCAGCTGCATCCTCCGCAGAAAAGGATATCGGTACATGAGACCACTCCGGCATTGCAGCTGCAGACGACGAAGTCCCAATATGGCCTACTTCCCTGACGTAGTCTCTTCGCTGTCTCTTTGACATGCTTCCGACGGTACCTCCTCCGGAGATGGGGAGAACTACTCTCTTCCCTCGATCTTGCCCTTCCTCTTGCTTCGGAGGTGGCATAACATTGGCCACTGGAGGGTGTCTTGCGGCATCAAAGTTTTCTATCCGCGCCACAACTTGGACCTGCTCTGGGCGCGTTGCAACTGGAACTCGGTCGGTAGTACCTCGACCCAAAGTTCTTTCTAGATACTCTCCTCTCAGAGTAAGTATGGCCTTGCAAGTATCAGTTGCATGGCTTTGGTTTTCACCATGGATGCAGCAGAAAAGGGTCTGGCCTTTGCCAGCCGTTTTCCCTGGCGGCCTCCAGCCGCTGGCCTTGTTCCCCGAAGACTGTGGAGCTCTCTGTATAAACTTCTGTGGGGGTGCAATATTCAAGACTTCAGAACGAGGGTGCTTTTGCCCTCTTCTCCGATCATGTTGAACTTCGAAGACTGGTTCTTGCGGCTGTGCCGAAGTTTTTACTTCTACTTTAACTTCTTGCAATATGGATGAAGTAGCTGCAGTTCTTCGGAGCCAACCTTCTTCTGACCTCGCATACTCCTCGAAGTATGACATCAACTGAGAGACTGAGGAGATGCTTTTCCGATGAAGCTTATCTAGGAGACCTTGATGAGTGACGCCTTCCCGAGCTGCATCAACTACCGAAGATGCAGACAACCCCCGGATTTGCGACTTCGTATGAGCGAAGCACTTGAAATATTGCCTCAATGTCTCTCCGGGGAGCTGTTTCACCTGGAAAAGGCTTCCTGTTGACATGGGAGGCACAAAGGTGCCTTGAAAATTGCTTATAATCTTCTTCTTCAGCTGCCCCCATGAATTAATTGATCCTGGCTTCAAAGACCAGAACCACCTTAATGCCACTCCTTGAAGAGCTAAGGGGAAGCACTTTGCCATGGTGTCTCGAACTCCTCCGCTAGCTTCAATTGCTAGGGCATAAGAACGAACGAACTCTCCGAGATCTTCATCTCCGGCATACTTACAGAGCTTCGATGTTTTAAACTTTGGATCAAAGCGAACTTTCTGCAGCTCAGGATGTAGCGGAGATTCATTGTCGAAGGAGGTATTCTCCGGAGCTTCGGGATAATCGGGTTCATCGTCTTCGGGCACTTCTGGGATAGTTGGGGTGGCTTGAGAGCGAAGTCTGTTCGCAGCTTCTTGTCGCCACCTTGCTACTTCAGCTTGAAGGTTGGCCATTTGAGTGGCCATATCTCCAAGATTGTCTTCATCTCCTCCGGAAGGATCTTCTGGGTCTTGAGAACTAGTAGGATCAGTTCGAAGTGGAATGGAAGGTGGAAGAGGGATTCCAGGTGGTCGAAGTATGGAGGGATTTGGCGGAGAAGCTCCGTATGTTCGAGGGATGGAAACTCCTTCCGGAGTTTGAGGTGGAGGGAAAGTCGAAGGCCCTTCGACTTTGACCGTGTCGGACGGGGTCTCCCCGGAGATCCGAGAAGACCTCCGAACAGGGTTACGAGGTTCGCTCCGCTTAGGAGGCATGATGTAAGAAGTTGGTAGAGAACGAAGTTTTTCAGACTAGGTTCCCCACGGACGGCGCCAACTATTGGCGTAAAAGATTACGCTAACAGGTTTCTGTGGATTAGAAACTAACAAACAGAATGTTTGCAAAGTGAACTGTTCTAAGCCTCCAAAAGGATAATAACTTAGAATGGTTCGAATATGTGTATTGAATAACTTGTATTCGGTCCCTATTACAGGGTGAAATGGGGGGTATTTATAGGCCCAAATATTTAGGAAAAGACCTATTTACCCCTCTATTACAACCGACATAGTGGAAACTATTCGGTACCCTTGATAGGGCTAAAATGGTAAAAGACTAATCTAATAATATAAAAGATAAATCTTCCATCTTAGCTGGCAATAAAGATCTTGAAGAGCCTTAGTTCGAAGATGTACTCCAAACCAGTGCCTATCTTCGTACTTCGAGCTTGACTCAGGGTATCTTCGAAGATGGACGTCTAGGAACCTTCGAATCCACTATTCGCTTTCATGCTGTTGCGGCAATAACCCCGAAGATGAGATATTTTCCCCCAACAGAAGGTGTACTGAGCTCCTCATAGAAAACTTCTTCTGGGACATCCACAGCTCCGGCTGCAGCTTTTGCTAAGATGTCCGCTTGCACATTTTCTGTTCTCGGTATACTCCGAATGGAAATACCCTTGAAGTGTGCTTCGATTTTACGGATTTCTTCTAAGTACTTTGCAAGTTGTGGATGCCGAACTTGGAAACTTTTATCCACGTGCCCTGCTACTATCTGAGAATCTGTCTTTATAATAATTCTTGTAGCCCCTAGAGCACGTGCTTTTCGGAGTCCCAATAAAATCCCTTCATACTCCGCTATATTATTGGTAGACTTAAAGTTGAGTCTTGTAGAGTACATTGCTCTTTGCCCTGAAGGCGAAATTAATACTGCTCCAATGCCTGCTCCGGATGCTTGGAAAGCTCCATCGGAATAAACAGTCCAAACTCCGTCACTTGACTTCTCCGGAACCAAATTTGCAGGTGGAGTCCATTCTGCTACAAAATCTGCTAAGACTTGCGATTTGATTGCTGTCCTTGCCAGGAAAGATATGCCGAAGGGTGCTAGCTCAACTGCCCACTTCCCAATCCTTCCAGTGGAATCCTTGCTTCGAAGCATATCTCCTAAAGGATACGAAGTTGGTACAATTACATTGTGTGCCCAAAAATAATGTCTTAATTTCCTCGAAGCCATTATCAGAGCATAAACGAACTTCTCGAGTTCGGAGTATCTTGTCTTCGCTCCTGATAATGCTTCGGATACAAAATAAACAGGGTTTTGGACCAACTTCCCATTGAATTCCACTTCTCTGACAAGGACTGCACTGACAGCAGAACCTGTTGTTGCAAGGTAAAGGAGTAGGGTTTCGTCCACAGTAGGCACCGTGAGTGTAGCAAGATTACTGAGATACTCTTTAATATCTTCGAAGCTTTTCTGACACTCCGGTGGCCATGCAAAATCTTCGGACCCTTTCAGTGCTTTAAATATAGGCAAGCTCCTTTCCGCAGACCTTGATAAAAACCTGCTAAGTGCTGCCAGACACCCAGTCAGCTTTTGCACTTGCTTTAAATTCTCCGGAGGAGCCATCTTTTGTAGCGCAGTTATTTGAGTAGGGCTAGCTTCAATTCCCCTGCTTGAAACTAAATACCCTAACAACTTTCCAGCCTTAGCTCCGAAGATACATTTTTCGGGGTTAAGACGGATCCCACATGCCCGAAGGCTATTGAATGTTTCTGCTAAGTCTAGGCTATGTTGGTGCTTTAAAGCACTCTTTATTACAATATCATCCATATAGGCCTCCACATTGCGACCTAGTTGATGACCTAGAACCTTAGCAACTAACCTCGAAAAAGTAGCCCCGGCATTTCTTAAGCCAAAGGGCATTCGTACATAACAAAAGACTCCCGAAGGAGTTACGAAGCTTGTCTTGATCTCATCTTCGCGCTTCAACCATATTTGATGATAACCAGAATACGCGTCAAGGAAGCTTAATAACTCCGAACCTGCGGTGGAGTCGACAGATTCATCAATTCGGGGCATGGGGTAGGGGTCACGAGGGCATGCTTTATTCAAGGATGTGAAATCAATGCACATGCGCCACTTCCCGGAAGACTTCTTTCTAACGAAGACTAGGTTGGCTAACCATTCTGTGTGAGCCACTTCTCTGATAATCCCAGCCTTCAGTAATTTCTCAACTTCGTCTTTCGCTAGAGCAACTCTTTCTGTAGACATTTTCCGGAGTCCTTGCCGAACAGGGTGGGCCTTCGGGTTTACAAGTAAACTATGTTCAATGATATCCCGATCGACTCCGGTGATATCTTCGTCAGACCAAGCGAAGACATCCAAATTCTCTTCTACCACCTTTTCCAAGGAAGTTGCAACTTCTGGAGGTAAATCTTTACCAAATTGAAATGTATACTCTTTACCATCTTTAACAATGACCTTCGCTGCAATCTCTCCTTCAGGACTTGGTCTCGGAAAGGATTTCTTTGAAGCTTCGGAAGGGGCTGAAAAAATTTCTTCATTATCTTGTACATTGTTTACTTGTCTTGGATCAAAAGGGGGACCATGACCATATTCCGCTCTCCGAGCGATAGCTTGATCTCCGAAGACAGTAAGGACTCCTGCTTGTGTGGGCATCTTCATGCACAAATAATTGTGATGCGCCACAGCTCCGAACTGGTTTAGCATGCCTCTTCCAAAGATGACGTTGTAAGCATATGGGGCATCTACGACATCGAAGATTACTTCCTCAGTTTGGGCCAACAAACCTTCTCCGAAGGTAACTTCCAGGCCTATTTGGCCAAGTGCATCAAGCGGAGGTCCTGCGAAGCCTTGCAAAGGACGAGCCGCTGGAAGGAGATGCTTCCTGGAGATGCACAATTGATCGAAGGCTTGAACAAAAATGATATCTGCCGAACTACCTCCGTCAATCAACACCCTTCGAACTTCAGTGCCCGCAATATCAGCAGTGATAACAAGTGGGTCTGCATGCGGGAACTTAATGCCAGCTGCGTCCTCCGCAGAAAAGGATATCGGTACATGAGACCACTCCGGCATTGCAGCTGCAGACGACGAAGTCCCAATATGGCCTACTTCTCTGACGTAGTCTCTTCGCTGTCTCTTTGACATGCTTCCGAGCGTACCTCCTCCGGAGATGGGGAGGACTACTCTTTTCCCTCGATCTTGCCCTTCCTCTTGCTTCGGAGGTGGCATAACATTGGCCACTGGAGGGTGTCTTGTAGCATCAAAGTTTTCTATCTGCGCCACATCTTGGACCGGCTCTGGGCGCGTTGCAACTGGAACTCGGTCGGTAGTACCTCGACCCGAAGTTCTTTCTAGATACTCTCCTGTTAGAGTAAGTATAGCCTTGCAAGTATCAGTTGCATGGCTTCGATTTTCACCATGGATGCAGCAGAAAAGGGTCTGGCCCTTGCCAGCCGTTTTCCCTGGCGGCCTCCAGCCGCTGGCCTTGTTCCCCGAAGACTGTGGAGCTCTTTGTGTAAACTTCTGTGGGGGTGCAATATTCATGACTTCCGAACGAGGGTGCTTTTGCCCTCTTCTCCGTTCATGTTGAACTTCGAAGACTGGTTCTTGCAGCTGTGCCGAAGTTTTTACTTCTACTTTAACTTCTTGCAATATGGACGAAGTAGCTGCAGTTCTTCGGAGCCAACCCTCTTCTGACCTTGCATACTCCTCAAAGTAAGACATCAGCTGAGAGACCGAGGAGATGCTTTTCCGATGAAGCTTATCCAAGAGGCCTTGATGAGTGACGCCTTCCCGAGCTGCATCAACTACCGAAGATGCAGACAACCCCCGGATTTGCGACTTCGTATGAGCGAAGCGCTTAAAATATTGCCTCAATGTCTCTCCGGGAAGCTGTTTCACCTGGAAAAGGCTTCCTGTTGACATGGGAGGCACGAAGGTGCCTTGAAAATTGCTTACAAACTTCTTCTTCAGCTGCCCCCATGAATTAATTGATCCTGGCTTCAAGGACCAGAACCACCTTAATGCCACTCCTTGAAGAGCTAAAGGGAAGCACTTTGCCATGGTGTCTCGAACTCCTCCGCTAGCTTCAATTGCTAGGGCATAAGAACGAACAAACTCTCCGGGATCTTCATCTCCAGCATACTTACAGAGCTTCGAAGTCTTAAACTTCGGATCAAAGCGAACTTTCTGCAGCTCAGGATGCAGCGGAGATTCATTATCGAAGGAGGCATTCTCCGGGGCTTCGGGATAATCGGGTTCGTCGTCTTCGGGCACTTCTGGGATAGCTGGGGTGGCTTGAGAGCGAAGCCTGTTCGCAGCTTCTTGTCGCCACCTTGCTACTTCAGCTTGAAGGTTGGCCATTTGAGTGGCCATATCTCCAAGATTGTCTTCATCTCCTCCGGAAGGATCTTCCGGGTCTTGAGGACTAGTAGGATCAGTTCGAAGTGGGATGGAAGGTGGAAGAGGGATTCCAGGTGGTCGAAGTATGGAAGGAGTTGGCGGAGGAACTCCGTATGATCGTGGGATGGACACTCCTTCCGGAGTTTGAGGAGGAGGGAATGTCGAAGGCCCTCCAACCTCAACCGTGTCGGATGGAGTTTCTTCGGAGATCCGAGAGGACCTCCGAACAGGGTTACGAGGTGCGCTCCGCTTAGGAGGCATGCTGTAAGAAGTTGGTAGAGAACGAAATTTTTCGGACTAGGTTCCCCACGGACGGCGCCAACTGTTGGCGTAAAAGATTACGCTAACAGGTTTCTGTAGATTAGAAACTAACAAACGAAGTGTTTGCGAAGTGAACTGTTCTAAGCCTCTGAAAGGATAATAACTTAGAATGGTTCGGATGTGTGTATTGAATAACTTGTATTCGGTCCCTATTACAGGGTGAAATGGGGGGTATTTATAGGCCCATATATTAAGGAAAAGACCTATTTACCCCTCTATTACAACTGACATAGTGGAAACTATTTGGTACCCTTGATAGGGCTAAAATGGTAAAAGACTAATCTAATGATATAAAAGATAAATCTTCCATCTTAGCTGGCAGTAAAGATCTCGAAAAGCCTTAGTTCAAAGATGTACTCCGAACCAATGCCTATCTTCGTACTTCGAGCTTGACTTAGGGTATCTTCGAAGATGAACGTCTGGGAACCTTCGAATCCGCTATCTGCCTTTATGCTGTTTCGGCAATAACCCCGAAGATGAGATATTTTCCCCCAACAGCAGATAGCCCCTTAATCCGAGCCTTAGTATGGGTGAAGCGCTGAGAGTACCGGTGGAGCATCTGTCTAGGTTGTTTCTTCACCTAGAAAAGGTCCCCTAAAAGTTGTTGACGAACTTCTTATTCAACTGTTCCCAAGACCTGATGGACCCTGGCTTTAGTGACCGAACCACTAGAGGGCGATCCCTTCGAGGGCAAGGGGAAAACACTTTGCCATCGTATTCCACTCCCCTCTGCAGTATTCTATCGCCAGGGTGTAGGATCAGGAAAATTCCCTCGGGTCAGATTCCCCGGAGTACTTCAGGAGGTTTGCCGCACGGAACTTCGAATTGAACCACACCCTTTGCAGGTCCGGGTGTAGTGGGGATTCTTCGTCGAAGGAGGCGTTTTTCTCCCCCCTCCAGGCTTCTTTGTCCTCTACATCACTTATCGTGACGGCTTCGGATTTCGGTGCCCTCAGCGGCATAGGGGCTGGTTTGTGGCTGCCTGCCGCCACCACATGAGCTCGGCTCTGAGCTGTGCATTCTCGGTGGCCAACGCGTCAGACTGGATACCGCTCCCTCTGAAGTGGGTCTCCAGATCTTGCGAGCGGGCGAAGTCTATCTGGAAGACTGTAGTAGGAAGGTCTTCGAACGAGCAAAGGCCTACGAGCTCCTATCCCACGGGGGCCTGAAAGTCTGCACACAGATTTGCGGAGTTAGAGGGGTCTCCTACTCTCGGCGCCATGCCAGGGTTCCAAACCAGGGTGGCTTCGGTCGTCGTGGCGATGTCTTCTTGAAGGGGTTCTGTTGGCGCAAATGTTACGCCAACAGGTTCTCGGTAATCAAGAACGGACAAACAGGAAGTTTGTGTTTTAGGACTACCTTGAGCCTCCGAAATGGATAATAGCTCAAGTGATCCAAATAAATGTAGATGAACAACTTGTTCTGCCCCCTCTTTTACAAGGTACAATGGGGGGTAATTATAGGGGAAAAAGCATAAGGAAAAGACCTATTTACCCCTAGATTACAACCGACATAGTAGAAACTATTCGGTATTATAAACAAGGTTATACACGGTAAAGTACTACAGGGTAGATGGATAAGTTGGACATCCAATCAATCATGTCCTTCAGCTTCGAGGCCTCCATCCTCCCTTCGGAGGGTTCTCTAGGGCTTCGCACCGTAGCATCCTCCGGTTGTGGCGACGTATGCTTCGAACAACAGTCCGCCGGCTTCGGGGTCCTCATCAGCCTTTGAAGGGTTAATATTTAAGTCTTGGAAATAGAGTAATTTCCCCCAACAGTAGCCCCTCGAATACGCCTTTCTGTAGTTAACCTGTTTTAGAAAGAAGGCAGTATACGAAAAGAACATTTCTAATTTCTGAGGCTTAAAGAGGATTTGAGGATGCTGTAACTTAGCCGAGGATTTTGAACCCAACGCCTTCGAACCTTCGCCTTCGAGTTCTTGATATAGTGGGAACGCACGTTGGGAAGGGAACGATTTCAGAGTGCGAACGTCGTGGAGACAGTTTCGGAGCGTGCACGTCGTGGAGACGGTTCCAGAGAGCGAACGTCGTGGGGTGCCGTCGAAGTAGCCGTTACAGCGCAAGT
This sequence comes from Zizania palustris, assembly GCA_019279435.1. NCBI lineage: Eukaryota > Viridiplantae > Streptophyta > Magnoliopsida > Poales > Poaceae > Zizania > Zizania palustris. The sequence goes on from JAAALK010000079.1 coordinate 28,209,793, forward strand.
AGCCGTTACCCTCTGTAAAAAAGGTAACGGTCGATTTTTACAGCGGTTGTACGCCGTTCCAATTACCGGACCCACTTGTCGGTGACGGAATCCGAACCTGCAATATGAAATCAACCGAAGAGTAGTACTGGTCGCATGGTTATAAAAGGGGGAGACGTAGATTAACCGATATTTTTTACCGCATTCATCACCTGCGATTCACCTTTCCCCCAATCCTCCAAACTCTTGAACACTCGAGCACGATGGCGAGAACTAGCCACACAACCCCGGCGGCGGCCAACACCCTGGCGCAGAGGCAGGCGTGGGCTGCTTCGGCAGCGGCGGCAATGGCAGGGGCTCCGAGCGGTGCCTGGCCCAAGAATCCTCGGGCGCTCCGTCCGCCCTCCAAGAAGAAGATTTCTCAAAGCTTCATCATCGGCCAATCCTTGAGCACCGCCGAGTCCATTGAAGAAGCGGTGGACGGGAAGTTGGGCGCTGGGCTGAGGACCCGAGTCCCCGGGACGGAGTCGACTCCAAGGCCGCGGAGCGGAGAGGCGGTGGTCTTCGAAGCATTCTTCGAAGCAGGCCTGGGGCTGCCGGCCGTAGACTTCTTGGCAGAGGTGTTGGACTTGTTCCATATCACCCTGCCTCAACTGTCCCCCAACGCCATCGCCCGTTTGGCCATCTTCGAATGGGCGCTCCGGGCAGAGGGGTGCGAAGGACGCTCCGAAATCTTCGCCGCGACCCACGAAGCCCTATGCCAACCGAAGCCACAAGACGGGCCAGGGGACTCCAAGGTGACGATAGCCTTCGGCAGCGTCAATTTCCAGCTGCGGAGGGAGCATGCCCTCCACTTCCCTGCAAAAGCTATAAACGACAGGTGGTACACCAACTGGATACTTAGATGGTTTTATGCGAAGTCGGAGAGGATTCCCCCCTCGCTGGTCCTCTCCAGGAGATTTGGTACCGGAAGGAAGCGGACATCTCTCCGAACCCTAGCCTGCTCTTGACGAGGCTAGGGTTGCTCACATCGGTGGCTCGTCGTATGAGCATGCGTGACTTGGCCGAGGAGTTCGTCGCCCTTCGGATCCCTCCCCTCGGAGCCAATTGGCCGATAGTGTTCCCACAAGCCTCGGAGGGAGACCTCCGAAACTTAGGTAAACCTTCTCCTTGCTGCATCATATTTAAATGAAGAAATCAATTATACTCATATTCTCATACCTTTTTTCTTTCAGCGGCGCCTCTGGCATTGGCTCCGGAGGACATAGTTCGGGCCACCAAACGAGTTCTCGGAGCCCCTTCGGTGGCCGAGAGGCAAAGAAGATTGGAGCTGGTGGGGAGCTGGGAGCGATCCAACAGAGTGTGGAGAGCTCTCGGCATGGAGCCCCCGAATCTTCCTGACTCCACCCCAACCGGAGCGGTTGGCCGAAAAAGGAAAGCCGCTGCCGAGCCCTCCAAGAAAGCCGGTAAGCAGCCGCTTCGGAAGAAGAAGATAGCGAAGCACCCTTTGCAGTTGGCGCCAGCCTCGTCTGCTTCGTCGCCGGGTGCTCAAAGCTCGGCCTCCGAAGAGGCAGAGGACTCCGACGGCCAGACAGCGGCAACCTTCGAAGCCTACCTCCTGGACGACGAAGATATAGGGGAAGCCCCCCCTAACGCCTCTGTTAGGGAGGTGGTAAATGTGACTCCGACTGCTCCTCCTGCCCCCGCCGTCGTGTAGGTGGAATCAGACTCCCCTAATCCCAACTTGCCCGCACCATAGGCGGTCCCTGCGGAGGTCGTGGCTCCGACGGGAAATGTTGAGGGCAGGACCTCGGGGGATGACTTCGCTGACATCCTCCAGATGTACGAAGTCTTGGAGGGCCCAGCAATCCTTCCCCACGAAGCTCCCGGAGGTTCTTTCCGAAGCTCCTCCTTTTTTACTTAATACCTGCCTGTTGTCTGTGAAAACATGCTTATTAATTTTGTTATTGAATAGGTACCTCTTCGGGTGCTGATGCTTTGGTGGCGTCCGAAGCCACTGCGTCTTCGGAGGCTGTCATTCGAGCGGACCCCTCCGCGCCTCTGGAGGCTTCGAATTTGGCGGTGGAGAATGTGTCTTTCGGGGCGGACGACGTGCTCGCCGGGACGGAGTTGGCGACGGAGGTCACTCCTGTAGTGGCCGCCTCGGCCACCGAGGTTGCCTCCGCCGCTGCGGTTCTGCTCGAAGAGGTGGTTGCCGATGGTCGGAGTACTCCTGCTTCGCCCTCCTTCGTACCGGGGAGGGGCAAGAGTATTTCTAGCCTCGGTCTTCTTCCTGGCCAGGCCGCACCCTCCGTTGGTAATTCGGAGGATGAGGCCGTGGCGGATGATGCTCATGCTTTGTCTTGGCTTCCTCTGCTGGCTCCGTTCCTGGAGCACCGGAGTGGCCTCCGAAGACTCATGGAGCCCCTGGCTGAGAGAAGCCAGGACATTGCTAATTCGGAGTTGATCTCCGTTTTGAGCGAGGCCAGGGCTTCGACACTCAACACGGCCCTCGAAAGGGCTGCCCTTCAGGTATGAAAAAGACACCATAGCTACTTCGCATTAGTGGTCATAAATACTTCAGTACTTACTTAGTTCTTTTTGCAGCAATTTGTCCTTGCTAGATCGGCAGCGACTTCTAACGAGGTCGAAGTTAATCGACTTAAACGGAAGGTCACTACCCTCCAGACGGCCCTTAACGACTCCACCGAGAGATCCCTCAGGCTGGAGGAAGAAGTCTTGGAGGAACGGAGGGCTAGGGCGGCGTCTGATGAAGCCCTCGGAGCCCTCCGTTCGTCTGCCCAGGAGGTCGATGCCGAGCGCGTTGTCCTTCGAGCGGAGGTTGAAAGACTCCGCCAGGAGGCCGCTACCTCAAGTGCGCAGCTGGTGGAGCTTCAGGGGGCTCTTAGCCAGGCGATGGCCCTCAAGAGTTCTTTGATGCTCCTGGTGGCCGAAGTGGGTGCGACTGCTGCAGGCCTGGAAGCAGCGGAGAAGAAGAACTCTAGTACTGCGGATCGTACCTTGGAAGCCCTTCAGGGTACGCTGGAGTACTTCGGCACCATGTGCCCTTCGTCTTCTGCTGCGACCCACGAGCCCCTTCACCGGAAGCTGACGAGGATCCAGGTCGCTTCGTCGTTGATGAAGAACTTCGGTATTCGGTACGGGGAGATCTCCGGACAGTGTGCTGGTATCGGGGTTCTTCGTCATCTTGAATCCCTTCGGATCCCCCTTGGCTCAGTCGGAGGCTCGTCTCCTGGAGGCTTCGTGGACGACGACTTGCTACGGCCATCTTCGGAGGTGGCTTCGGCCTGGGAAGCCTTCCGGTCGACCTGGAAGACGGACCATAAGGTCGCAGCTAAGGCCTGGATTGACGAGGCCCGTCGGCAGAAGCAAGTGCAAACAAAGCCACCACTTCCTGCTTCGCCAGCCCCTTCGGTCCCTGCTCCGCCGACCGACCCGCAGGTCTAGCCGCTTAGGACTGCTATGTATATGAAGCCTTGTAAACCCTGTTTTTATTAATGAAAAAGTTATAAACGAGAACTTGTCTTGGGTGTTCTGCTCTTTTTTAGGTTTTGTCATGCCCTTCGAGCCCTGACTTCGAACTTCTGGAAATTACCGACGAGCTCCAAAAGTAGTGGGCAAACCTCGAGGGTTTGAGGCCTTACCGCCGCTCCCGCTTTTCTGTTCCTCGCGGAAATGGGGGGGAGATCACCCTTGAAGTTCGAAGGGACGTCTTAGCTTATATTAAAGAGGAAGATAAGACGGAGGGGTCCTCGTCTTCCGAACCTATTGACTGGTCCGACTCGGAGTACCGAGCTGAAGACCCTACGGAGGCTAACTCCGAAAGGCTCCTGACATGGGCTAAGCTTCAAGAGGAGCAGAAGAAACTGCGAGCCTCAAAGAAGAAACTGCGAGCCTCGAAGAAGAAGAGAAGCACCCGGACTAAAAGGACGACTTCGGCGGCTTCGAGTTCCGAAGGACGAAGTAGCCGTAGGGGTAGCTCTAGGGGTCGAAAGGGTCTCCGATTTTATTTAGGCTTAGACACAAATTTCTCTTGATGTACAATTATAATGATGTAATGTGGAATGCTTCGAAAGTATGCTGTGTGACTCGTACCCTCCAACCCCCCTTGTGGGTGGCGGAGCCTTTACCATAGAAAAGGGTTCGCTAGGCACAATGACTGTCCGAACACCTGCTTCGAACCTTGTACTTATCACTTGCTTTCGAAGACTAAAATTTCTCGCTTTTTTTGTACTTAACACCGGAGCCTAGAATCCGTAGGTTGGCCACCTTCGGCTCTTTTACAGATACTTCGCACCCGGAGGCCGAAAATATCTTTCTTTTAAGTCCTTAGACTCTTCTACGGATCCTAACAAGCCAGAGCCTGGAATCTGTAGGTGGCCACCTTCGGCTCTTTTACAGATACTTCGCACCCGGAGGCCGAAAATCTGTTTTTCTTTAAAGTCCTTAGACTCTTCTACGGATCCTAACAAGCCAGAGCCTGGAATCCGTAGGTTGGCCACCTTCGGCTCTTTACAGATACTTCGCACCGAGGCTGAAAATCTATTTTTCTTTAAAGTCCTTAGACTCTTCTACGGATCCTAACAAGCCGGAGCCTGGAATCCGTAGGTTGGCCACCTTCGGCTCTTTTACAGATACTTCGCACCCAGAGGCCGAAAATCTGTTTTTCTTTAAAGTCCTTAGACTCTTCTACGGATCTTAACAAGCCGGAGCCTGGAATCCGTAGGTTGGCAACGTAGCCCTTGAACCAATGGTTCGAAGGCGGCTGCCTGGGTCTTGAGAAAAATGCTTGGCTCTACAAGCATCTCTGTCCTCCTAATGCGTCCATCAGGAGTAAGGGATATTCGAAGAGCAAACAAAATTCGACCCTTATCTTTATTCATAGAAAGGGAAGATTTTACAAATGATTACAAGGGGTCCCTAAGCAAAATAACGCTTAAGGTGCTCCGCATGCCATGCATGCTTCAATTCTTCTCCTTCTAAATTGGCTAATTTAAACGACCCGGGGCATCCTGAGCGTAAGATAACATATGGTCCTTCCCATTTGTTTCCTAGCTTCCCCGGAGCTATTACACTGCGTAATACCAGATGACCCGGTTTTAATTCATTTAGCTTTACCTTCGGGTCATACCATGTCTTGGTGTGCTTGTGGTACTTAGTTAGGTTCGCGACAGCGCGGAGCCTTGTTTCTTCTGATAAGTCCAGCGAAGTGCTCCGGTCACTGTCGTCCCCAGGCTGTACTACGCGAAGCGATCCACCTCTGAGCTCCGTAGGAGTCATGGCCTCATCTCCGAAGAGTAATCTAAACGGTGTGAACCCCGTTGACCTGGTTTGAGTGGTTCGAATGGACCACAAGATTTTGGGGAGCTCTTCGACCCACAGGCCCTTGGCCAATCCAACAATTCGGCGATTCAGCCCGGAAAGGATGTTCCCGTTGGCTCGCTCAACAGCTCCGTTGGACTGTGGATGCCGTACTACTGCGAAGCACAACTTAATGCCCAGTTCTTCACAAAATGTTTGGAAAGTATCAGCTTCGAATTGGGTTCCATTTTCCACCGTCAACTCTCTTGGAACTCTGAACCTGCATACGATATTTTGCCAGAAAAATCGTTGCACATTCTTCGAGGTGATAGCTGTTAGCGGCTCCGCCTCAACCCATTTTGAGAAATATTCGATTGCCACCACCGCAAATTTCAAGCCGCCTTTTGCCACTGGGAAAGGGCCTATGAGTTCCATGCCCCATCTAGCCATTGGCCATACTGGGGCAATAACTTGAAGCTGAGCTGGCGGGCGATGGCTCCGTCTGCCCATCCACTGGCAGCCTTGGCATGTTCGAACTAGTTCTTCCGCATCTTTTACTATTGTTGGCCAATAAAACCCTTGCCGAAGCGTCTTGCCTGCTAGCGCTCGAGGGGCTAAATGACCTCCGCATAGCCCTTCGTGGATGCCCCGAAGTATGTCCTGACCTTCGGGCCATGAGATGCATCGAAGCAGGGGTGAACACACTCCGGCCTTGTATATTATTTCATCAACAAGCTTGTAATTTCGCCAACAGGTTCTCGGTAATCAAGAATGGACAAACAGGAAGTTTGTGTTTTAGGACTACCTTGAGCCTCCGAAATGGATAATAGCTCAAGTGGTCCGAATAAATGTAGATGAACAACTTGTTCTGCCCCCTCTTTTACAAGGTACAATGGGGGGTATTTATAGGGGAAAAAGCATAAGGAAAAGACCTATTTACCCCTAGATTACAACCGACATAGTAGAAACTATTTGGTATTATAAACAAGGTTATAAACGGTAAAGTACTGCAGGGTAGATGGATAAGTTGGACATCCAATCAATCATGTCCTTCAGCTTCGAGGCCTCCATCCTCCCTTCGGAGGGTTCTCTAGGGCTTCGCACCATAGCACCCTCCGGTCGTGGCGACGTATGCTTCGAACAACAGTCCGCCAGCTTCGGGGTCCTCATCAGCCTTTGAAGGGTTAATCTTTAAGTCTTGGAAATAGAGTAATTTCCCCCAACAGGTTCCTATCGTGAAGTCTGACCAGACCTTCGAATAGGAACCGTGCTCGCTCTCTTCTTGGGAGGCACGTTTTTTCTAGAGGGTGTATAGTGGAAAGGACGCTAGCTTTTGGAACTAGGATCCCTACGGATGGTGCCAACTATTGGCGTAAAGGATTACGCCGATAGGTTTGAATGGATTAGGCTAGGTGGATAGGTTTTCTTTGGGCAGTGCTTCCGAAAAGGATAATAACTCTGCTGCAAAGTTGTATTTCTTACTTCGAGAAAGGATGATCCTTGTATAATACAAGGGAAGGTATTTATAGGAAGGACCCTTGCAGGGAAATACCTTTTTACCCCCCAAGTTACATGCATCATTACAGACCCTGTATTCCTATCTTAGTAGGGGTACAATGGTACCAATTTTATACACCTGCCTAAGTAGAGCTAACGTATGGTAGGTGTGACAGCGCACATATGGTCCTATCGTACTCTTAGTCATGACCTGACTAGTACAGATCCCTCATGTCCTATTCAATAGGAGTCGCTCGGCACTGTATCCATCACGTAATTACTTTAGTGATTACTGTCTGTAGGATCGATGTACTAACTAGAGAGGGGTGAATAAGTGGTTTTTAAAACTAATTCTTCTTTAATTAGCACTAGACAAGTTTTAATAAATTTTCTTTTCAAGGCGAATGACTCTAAAGATAAAAGGAGTTTGATCTAAGTCTAAAGGTTTGCAACCTAGGGTGACAAGATTGAATTACTTTAGGAAAGTAAATTGCTCAAAGTAAAGGGGACAAGAGACAACCGAATTTTATCCCGAGGTTCAAAAATTTGCCAAATTTCCTACGTCCTCATTGAGGCGAGCTTCACTTGACCGCTCTCTTCACCAAGCCACCAGATTTCTCGGGGAGGAATGAGCTTGATGATGAGACGACACCGGAAGTGCAACTCTCGGGCCTCTATTACTAGTGGTAGCTCTTCTCCACTCTGGATAGGCGAGCTCCGACCTACACAATCTTCTGGGTCTTCTCCACAACATTCTTGGAGAGATCACTAGGTTCTCCTCCAATCCGTCTAGGAGGTGGCAACCTCCAAGAGTAACAAGATGCAATCAAAGCTAAGAGGAAACAATGAAGTGCCAAAAATGCAAATGCAACGCAATTAACCGATCACTTGATCACCCTTTGCTTCCCAACCACACTAGTGCTCAATTTTGGTGCTCAATGGTGGGAGAGACTCTCTAGTGCTCAAGTATGCTCAGATGAGTGCCAAAAGTCTGGCAAAGGAGCTATAGCAAGGGTTTATAAGGCCACAAACACATTTATTTGCCGTTACAAGGTTAGGTGGCAAAACTGCGCAATGTCGGTCTGACCGCCCATCTTGGGCCAGTCGGACCGAACCCCTTTGCAACGGCTAGAAAACTAGCCATTTTGCTGACGTAACAGGGTGGCCCGGTCTGACCGGCCATCGGCTCAGTCAGATCGATAGTCCATGTTTCGGCTCTGTATCGATGCACTAGGAATTCATGTGTGCCCCGATTAGACCAGCCCCTTGGCTGGTCGGACCGCCCAACACGAGCTGGTCTGACCGGACCCCCTTGGTCGGTCAGACCGCCAGGTGCTAGAAAATCATCAAACACACATTTTTTTGTAGATTTCATGTTCTAGCAATTTTGTAACTTTTGCAAATTCCACACATGACCAAAAGCTACTATATGAAATGCAAATTGGCACTTAAATATCAACTCAAAACCAAGATGCAAACCCCTCTTGATAGTACAACAAAAATAAAATAAATACTAGCCTAATTGATCGCTCCAGACACCTCGATCAATTTCTAATTTCCTCAAACCTTTTGCTTTCACTTTTCACCACGTCAAATTTCCGGGGTTTTCCATCTTGTGCTTCATTTGTGTGGGACCTAATCATCTCCTTCACACTTAAGAAAAATATTAGTCCACAAGCGCATGCTTTTCATTAATTACCAAAACTCACATGGGGCCTAGATCTTCAATCTCCCCCTTTTTGGTAATTGATGACAAACACTTCAATAGTAGAGAGATATTTTTATAAAGTTTCAATAATTAAGCGCAAAAGCTCCCCCTAAATGTGTGATAGGGTGAAAGCGATATGGAACAAAATATGAGTTATGAATATTATGGATAAAACACATGGGCCCAATTAGAACAAAAGTTCCATGACTATTTTTATACAGGCGAGACAGAACTTAGGCTTTCACACTTGACATCGGTCAAACAAAAATCTAGTGAGAGTGTCGCTAGGTACGTCAAGAACTTTAGAGACACCAGGAACCGATGTTTTAGTCTCAATATTTCAGAAAGAGATTTGGCGTATCTAGCTTTTAACGGATTATGTTCTAAAATTAAAGAGAGGTTAGACAACCAAAACTTTTCATAGGTCAACCAAGTCCTGCAGCAGGCTCTGGTCCAAGAAGGCCGAGCAAAGGATAAAAAATTCACTAAAACGTTTAATAAACATAGAGCTGAAGTTCACGGCATGGATTACTCCAACGAGGAAGAGTCGGAGGAAGAGGACGATTCGGCCAATTGTATGCGGCCGAATGGGCCTGGAACACTAAAACCCAACCTATCACCTGTTCTGAGCTACGACCGTCTCCCACTAAGAGTCATCCCAACGAGGTTAAATACTCTTTTGATGTGACTAAATGCGACAAAATATTTGATTTCCTCTTGAAGAACCAACTTCTCAGATTGCCCAAGGGCTAGGTCATCCCGGCTGCTGACGAACTAAAGAAGCGCCCCTGCTGTAAGTGGCATGATTCACACTCTCATTATACTATCGATTGCAATGTTTTCCTTCGGCAGGTTCAATCGGCCATCGAAGAAGGATGATAGAGAATATATTCTAGTCCAAAGATGAAGTTGGACAAAGACCACTTCCTCGTGAATACCGTCGACCTCGACGAGAAGAAGGTGTTGATTCGGCTAGAGCAGGCCGAGTCATCTGAAGGGAAAGCGGTCGATATTGGAGAACCCCGCACACGCACACTCGTACCAAAGAACCCTGAAGTAGGATTGTGGAAGAATAACATCAACACGTCTTCTTCGGCTAGATCTCGTAAGAAGCCAAAAGTAACATACTAGATGTTGTTGAATAAACACCAGAAGAAAGCCGAGAAAACAGGCACTCAGCCAAAAATGCCAAGACATTTGAACCCTTCGAAGGGTGAGTTAGGACACCAATAGCCGAGCCCCCGAAGGGTGAGTTCGGACCCCAATGGCCGAACCCTACGCATAGTGGGTTCGGACCCCAATGGCCGAACCCTCCACGTTGTGATTTCAGACCCCAATTGCCGAACACACCTCCGCTCTAGGCGAACCCCCCAGAGGCAGAGCTCGACCCATAGTGGCGGAACATACCTCCAGCTAGCGGCACCCTTCGCTGACATGGTCTGAAATGCCTTCGTCGTGGACGAACCCCCTCCCAAGTAATGGGTTCGGCCCTGAGTGGGCGAAGCCACTGGAACCTCCGATGCCTCCGCCGTACTACTGGATAGGGTCCTCGTGGGCTCTAAACTACGCTTCACCGCTGGAGTACCCTTCACAACATGATGTTACCCCCTTGTTTCCCTTGGAGTGTTATGATTGGCAGGGGCAGATGGATACGGTGAAGGGGAATGTTTTCCACAGGCTATCCGTGGTGCCTCCAAGATGACTCACGTAGGACGAAGCCAAAGAGTATGGGCACGAAGAGGTGAGAGAGAGGGAGTCCAAAGCTATCACATTCAAAGTAGGGTCTCAGGAGGTCCCAATCTTGAAGCCCCCTCACCAAAGCACAACGAAGGTAAGTCCCCTAGTCCAGCCGAGGCCATCACAGAGGCCGGGTCCAATTAGCCTAGCGAGGCTAATCCGACCGATAGGGTATAGGGAAAGGTTCTCGCCATGCGCAACGATTACGATGCCGACCTGGGTAATTCACGTTCATCCAAAAATCACACGAACAAGTTGGTGGCGCCTGGTACTAAGCCACAACCATCTTGGGCACCTCCGGACATGACCAAATCATAGAAGAGGTGCCTACAACGTCTGCGGTCATAGGAGATGCGTGAGAAGAAGGCCAAGGATGAGCAAGACACCATCTTCGAGGAAATCCGCCCTCGACCAATCGTGAAGCAACTATGGAAGCCCAAGCCAGCTGAGGCGAACAACCCGACTCCCATTCCGAGCGATGACATGCTCGACGACGACTACACACCTGTCTCTGAGGGGCCCGCACATCGTCATACTCCCCGCCGAGTTTGCACTTCCACAAGACGAGGACGAGGTCTCTTAGTTGAGCCTCAGCCCATGAGATGCTATTTTCGAGAAGCCTGAGGATACGACTCATCACTTGAAGCCTCTCTACGCCAAGGGGCACATCGATGGAAGGTCGATCTCCTGGATGCTTGTTGATGGTGGTGCCACTATCAACATGATGCCATACTTTCTCCTAAAGAAGCTCGTCAAAGGCAAAGAATATTTAAAAAATACTAACCTCATGCTCAACGGTTTCAATGGCGAGAGCTCTGAAGCCAAGGGAGTACTCTCTCTAGAGCTGATAGTGGGCAACAAGACATTGTTGATGGCGTTCTTCGTCGTCGATGTGCAAGGTAACTATAGTGTGCTACTTCGGTGTGATTGGATTCACGCAAATTACTGTATTCCATCTACTTTGCACCAATACATGATACAGTGGGACGGCGATAACGTTGAGGTTGTACTAGCCAATACTTTGGCCCAAGTTGCGTTGGCTGATGTATCTATGGACGCCGTCCATGATAAGGTAGAGTGTTTGTCAGGTAGAGATCTCTTGGATTATGACTTCATTAGCGTATTCGAAGGATGTTTCATGCTCATGTCTATGAAGCTGGCTGGTGTAGCACGACTATTTCTAAACTAGTAGCCATGTCTAGTAAGAGTAATCTTGATTGGCTGAAGTCTCATGTGGAGCACTATCGGTCTTCTAAAGACGGTATTGCCGAAGCCATTGAAGATTTTAGCGAAGTAGAAAAGTTAGGTCAAGGTTTCGCGTCGGCCGATCCTCTAGAAGAGGTCGATATAGGCAACAGTAGCATTCCAAGGCCGACTTTTGTAAACAAAAACTTACAACCTAGCGAAAAGGCCGAAGTAATAAATTTTCTTCGGTCCTATGTTGATTGTTTTGCATGGGAGTATAGCGAGATGCCCGGACTAAGCTGTGAGCTCATGGAGCATCGGCTACCTATCAAACCCGGGTATAGGCCTTATAAACAGCCCCCTCATCGCTTTAATTCGGCCATGTACGACCGAGTTAAAGAGGAGATAGAACGATTACTCAAGGCTGAATTTATTAGGCCGTGCAGTTATGCTTAATGGGCTGCTAACATTGTGCCTGTAGTGAAGATGGGGAGTAGCAAAAAATGAGTCTATAACTATTTCAGGGATCTGGACAAGGTCACTCTGAAGGATGAGTATCATATGCCGATAGCCGAAATGTTGATCAACGATGCTTCAGGACATAAGGTACTAAGTTTTCTTGATGGCAACGCTGGTTATAATTAAATCTTTATGGCCAAAGAGGACATCTACAAGATGGCCTTTTGATGCCTTGGTTTTGTCGACTTATTTGAGTGGGTCATTATGACTTTTGGTTTTAAGAATGCTGGCGCTACATATCAACGTGCTATGAACCTGATCTTTCATGACTTGCTAGGAGTTATGCTAGAGGTCTATATCGACGATGTTGTAGTCAAATCATATGCTATGGGCAACCATTTAGCCGATTTGAGTGTTGCTTTTGATAGAATGCGTCAGTATGGCTTAAAAATGAACCCAATCAAGTGCGCGTTTGGTGTGTCGGCGGGTAAGTTCTTAGGATTCATGATTCACGAAAGAAGTATTGAGATTGATCCTAAGAGGCTTGAGAAGATTAGGAACTTTGAAGCGCCGACATGCAAAAAAGATGTGCAAAAGTTGCTAGGCAAGATGAATAATTTGCGTCGCTTTATATCTAACTTGTCTGGCAAGATCGAAGCTTTTATCCCCATACTCCGGCTAAAGAATGAAGTCGAGTTCACTTGGGGGGCAAGTCAGCGAAGTGCTTTTGAGAAGATTGAAGAGTGCTTGTCATCACCGCCCATGGTAAGAGCACCGAAAGCTAGGATTCCATTTCGGTTATGCATTGCTGCAGGAGACAACGTGATAGGAGCCGTGCTAACTCAAGAAGTTGAGGGAAAGGAGTACATCATCACATTTTTGAGCCGCTGCTTGCTGGACGCCGAGACAAGGTACGTGTTTGTGGAGCGCTTGTGTTTATCACTTTATTATGCATGTTACAAAAGCCGATTCTAAGTGTTAGAATCAGAAAGTGGGATTATGCTTTAATTGAATATGATTTGGCTTATGAACCTTTGAAGCTATGAAAGGCCAAATCATCGCTAACTTTATAGTTGATCACCACAAAGACGTCAACTGGGTAGCCACGTTGCTCTAACTGAAGTAGTGCCATGGGAACTTTACTTTGATGGGTCATCTTGCAAAAGTGGCCAAGGTATTGGAGTGGTTCTCATATCGCCTAATGGTATGCGCTTTGAGACCTCGGCCCGTTTAGAATTTTCTTCTACTAATAATCAAGCCGAGTATGAAACTTTATTTCTAGGACTTGAATTGCTAGGTTCCATGGGCGTTAAACATGTTCATGCGTATGGTGATTCTCTATTAGTAGTGCAACAAGTAGCTAAAATTACTCAATGTTTTAATGGTTTGCTAAATAGCTAATTGGATAAATGTTTAGACATAATTGCTACTTTTGATGACTTCAAAATTTCCCACATGTCCAGAGAAGCCAATTCAATTGCAAATGATTTCCCACGTGTCAGCCGAAGCCAAAGACTTCGGACTGATGCGCTGCCCACAGGATCCTCCGGATTGGACCCCTTCGCCCACCGAAGGGTGTCGCATGTCGGAGCCCCCGTGCCAGATCCCTTCATATTCCGAAGGGCTTTGCGCACCGGACTCCTCATGCCGAAGCCTTCCAAGTGTAAGGGGCCTTCGTGCTCCGGACCCCTCCGTCGAGGGGCTTCGGACTGATCGGCTCCGAATAGCCGATCCGACTGGCCCTCGTCAGGAATAGGAAGGGCTCAGTGGCACTTCGAAGTTTACAAATTAAACGTAACTTCAGAAAATGAATTGGCGAGCCCTCCGAGAAATCCATAAGGTTGATTGGAGAATTTCAATCGTCCAGTATTTGAAAGATCCTAGTCAAAGAGTTGATCGGAAAGTTCAGCGACATGCATTTAAATTTGTGTTGCTTGATGATGTGTTGTATCGCCGAACTATTGATGGAGTACTTCTGAAGTGCTAGGATGCTGATCAATCCAGAGTGGTTACGGGGGAAGTTCATGAGGGACTTTGCGGCACTCATCAGTCGGCCTATAAAATGAGTTGGATGCTCAAAAGAGCGGGTTTTTATTGGCAAACTATGACTGAGGATTGTTTTAAGTATTATAGAGGGTGTGAAGCATGTCAAAAGTTTGGTAATATTAAGTTGGCTCTTGCATCACTACTTAACCCTATTATCAAACCATGGCCGTTCCGAGGATGGGGTTTAGACTTCATCGTCCAAATTCATCCTCCCTCTTCAAAAGGGCATCGGTTCGTGTTGATGGTGACATATTGTTTCACCAAGTGGACCGAGGCCGTGCCTCTCAAGAACATGACTCATAATGAGGTAACTGATTTCATCATGAAGCACATTATACATAGATTCGGTATCCCCAAACTCTCACTACAGATCAAGGTACTTCATTTATTGCTAAAGAAGTGAGAGACTTTGCCGAATTTTATGTTATTAGGTTGATAAAATCTTCACCATACTATGCTCAGGACAATGGTCAAGCCGAGTCTAGTAATAAAACTGTGATTAAGCTAATAAAGAAGAAAATGAAGAGTTCCCTAAAAGGTGGCATGAAGTGCTTCTTGAGGCATTATGGGCTTGTAGAGTTGCGAAGCATGGTGCTACCAAAGTTAGTCCACATGAGTTAGTATATGGACAAGAAGCAATTCTACCAGTGGAGATAGATCTTGGTTCATTAAGATTTCTTAAGCAAGATGGCTTGTCGGTCGATGAATATGAAACTCTTTTGAAGGATAATTTGGAAGAAGTGACCGATAAGAGGTTAAGGGCTCTAGAGGTTATAAAAAAGATAAGAGGAGAGTGGATAGAGCTTGCAACAAAAGAGTCAAAGCAAAATCGTTTCAAGTTGGTGACTTGGTTTGGAAGATGATTTTGTCATTAGGCACTAAAAGCCCAAAATTTGGTAAATGGTCGCCTAGTTGGGAAGGCCCTTTTAAAGTATCTAAAATCGCTCCAGGCAATGCATATTTATTAGAATCTCTACAAGGAGAGCGATTTCCCAAGCACGTGGCCAAGTGCTTGAAGTGTCAAAAGGCTGATATGGAGCATATCGTCATTAGCCCGTTGTGATTTTAGCTCACTAAGTTTGCTAAAAGGTAGGGGACATGTGTTGATAGCAAAAAATGGCATTAATGGTCGAAATTGTCAAAATATCAATCTTGGTAATTTTGGGTCGAAAATATGCAATTTCTGGCATAGGCCAAAGCTCTGAAGTGCCGAAGGCCCATCCACATGGGCCTCAGTTGTCTTTCAGCGGCCTGCTTCACAAGTTAGCTTCGGCCCGAAGGGCCCCTTCAGCGGCCTGCTTCGCCGAAGCTTCGGCCTGAAGAGTCTACTTCGGCAGTGTAACACCCCAAGAATTAAAAAGAAATAAAATACAAGAAAAATATTATTAAATGAGTATCTGAATTTTAATATTAAAGAAAACCCTAAAAGAGCCCTGTTTAAGCCAAACAAGGAGGAATATTCCAAATATAGACTTGAAAAATTTATGAGATAAACTAGAAGCCAAAACACAATTTCACGAATTTTTACAAATTTTTATCAACAGTGATACCCCCTTAATCAAATAAACGAATTACTGGAATTATGTTAAATTAGAAAACATTTACAATTCTAATGGGCCTCGACCTTCAAAGTGCCCCGAGCCCGGCCCAGTCCAACCGCGTGTCACCGACAGGTGGGGTCCGCCTGTCGGCACCAACCTCCCTCCTCTCTCTCCCGCGCTCATCCCCGCCTGGCCCCACCAGTCAGCCTCCGCTGCGCCCCTTCCTCCCTCTGGCAGCCGTGGCCATCTGTCGGCCTTTCCTTTTCTGCTTCGCCCGCTGACAGGTGGGGGCCACCTGTCAGATTCGTCTTCCCCAATGGAAGGGGATCATTCCCCTTTCCTTCCGGCGACCCCCTTCCTTCCCTCGCCGTTGGTCACCCGCGATTGCCTGGATTAGCCTCGGATCACCTTCCCCGACCACCTCCGACCTCTTTCCATCGAAACCCGACGCGTTTTACCATATATGGAAGCATGGCCGTGAGTTTGGAATCCCTCACCGGAGATCATGGGAAGCCCTCGGTCCCCTTCCCATTTTACGCCGGCGAGCCTCTATTTAAACCCTACCCGAGCACCGCCCTCTGCCCACACCACCGCAGCCAAGTCTGAGAGAAACCAGAGCGCCCCCACTCGGTTTGAGAGTTTCTCTCCTGCTCCACCTCCGGCCGCCGATCACCGCCACCTCAGACCCCCTTCGTCCTAGCCGTCGCCACTGTCGTGATCGCCAGAGTCCACCCGTCCTCAGCCACCCCTCGGTTGGCCGTAGGATCCACCGGAAAGCCGTCGCCGTCGAGCACCCAAGAAAGCCTCTGCCGTCTACCCCACCGTCGGTCACCGTCCGTTGATCATCATCACCGCCGAAGGTGTGGTCGAGACCGCCTTGACCTCCGCTATCCGTTTTCGCCTAGAGCTAGGACCGTAGGCGCCCTCTGCCGCCATCGCCACCGCGCCCGAACCCGCCGGAGCCGGAGACGAAAGGGGGGCTGAGTACCCCTTACGCCTGTGCCGTGTTGGATGGCTCCCTGGCCGTCCGATCACGATCGGAGGGCTAAGATTAAATCCTTTCGGGATTTAATCCAGGCCCTCGGATCTAGTCAAACCGGTATGTTTTAATCCTGGCCGTTGATCATAACTTAAATGCTTGGATCAATCTGGTGCGTCCACGTCATAACCCTTCGCACGTTTTAATCACAGCCCTCCATTTTCACTTAAACCACCCGCCTCGCATCTGGCCGCTGGATCTAGATCCAACGGCTCAGATCGCTCAGGTCCACGTGCAAAGTCGCTGGTCCACCGTGGGCCTGGCTCACCGTGGACCAGAGCCCATTTTCCAGTTTAAATAAAATTCCAGAAATAAGTTTAAACTTTGAAAATTCATAACTTGCTCATTTTAAC
Source organism: Zizania palustris (assembly GCA_019279435.1). Classification (NCBI taxonomy): domain Eukaryota; kingdom Viridiplantae; phylum Streptophyta; class Magnoliopsida; order Poales; family Poaceae; genus Zizania; species Zizania palustris. The sequence continues at coordinate 28,226,659 of JAAALK010000079.1, forward strand.
TCCAAATTTCACCATTCAAATTTTGTTAAATTCAGCATTTTATTCTCTACACATTAATACCATAAAACAGTATGTAAATATTGCCCAAAATAATCTTATTAATTAAATGAATAAAAACCCCTTAGGGATAAAATTATTAATTCAGAAAATAAATTAGGAGAAACCTTAAAATATAAGCTTATTGTTTTTCACCAACCTTCAGAATATTAAAACCTTAATTCACCCATAAACATGTATGTTTATTATTTGGTGGATTTTTATCTGTTTATTGAATGTATTATTTATTTTTCCATATCGAGAAGACTACGAGTTCATCGAGGAGCCGGAATTCTATCCTGAGGTTTCACCTTCACCCTTTGCTGATCAAGGCAAGTCATCGACCACTCCTATGGAAATAGTTGATCATTATTGAGCCCATGTTTTAATAAATTATCGCTATAACTCATAGGATAATATTGCATTAGTCAAATATCAAGCCCTACACTTATCACTACAACAAAACAGGCAACTTCCGTCGGCCAAAGCCGACGGAAGTTAGCCCTTTCCCGACGGAAGAAGCCAACTTCCGTCGGCAAAACGGAAGCGACGCGACGGAAGTTAGCTAACTTCCGTCGGCCACCGACGGAAGTTAGCTAACTTCCGTCGGCTTGACGTGGCCGACGGAAGTTAGCGCCAAACACTGCCACGTCACCAGAGGGGCACTAACTTCCGTCGGCCAGCCTGGCCGACGGAAGTTAGGGTCAGCTAACTTCCGTCGGCTAGGGCCGAAGCCGACAGAAGTTAGCCTTTCTGCCCACGTGGCCGAAACCAGCTAACTTCCGTCGGCTATGGTCAAAGCCGACGGAAGTTACCTGGTATTTTTTTTTATTTTTTCCTGGTTCCCCTACTCACACTCACATCCAACCACAATTTCAATCACATTCACAATACACATCCAAAATCACATTTCACATCCAAAATCACATTCAAACTTCACATATATCATCCAAAATCACATCTCACATCCAAAACTTCACACATCACATCCAAAATCACATAACACAACTTAATTCACAATCAAAGTCACAATACACATCCGCATTCACATATACCATCCAAATTCACATACAAAGTCACATAACATATCGAGATTCAATCCAGGTTCATTATACACATCCATACTCACTGATCGCCCACATTTGGGTCGTGGGCGCCGCCGCTGCCTCCCGCTTCGTCCACATTTGCCCCGGAGGCTCCATCTTGACCAGGCGTACGGAAACACTGAAGAAATAGACAAAATTAGAAATGAACTCAACTACCCTTCTAAACGCTAACTTAAGTATTTAGGAGGTACCTCAGGTGATGTAGGAGATAGTGGTGGTGGCGGGGGAGGTAGTGGTTGGAACATGGACATGTCAAATCCACTGTTTTGCTGGGCTAGTTGCTACACATGTTGTAATGTAATCAGTTAGTTCTAAACCTATTTCTGAATACTTTTGAACTGCAACACTCTAAAGTAAGCTTACTTGGATCATCGCCTACTGTTGTGCTAAGCAGGCGGTATAGTACTCTTGTTGTTTCCTGTAGTGCTCGTCGCGCCGCCTCATTTCCTCCCTCATCCGAACCATCTCCGGGGTTTCTTCTGAGCGACGACGGCTGGAGCCAACTCCGACGGAGCTCTGCGACGACTGAGCTGACTTCTGAGCTCTCACCGCTCTCGAGTCAATAACTCCATTGAACATGGAGTACCTGCAACATTAACAGGGGTTAGTTACCATCACAATACCATACACAAAACATTAATAAAAACACTGTCTCACCGTCCATGGCTTTTGCCACCTCCGCTGGAGTACACAGCCATTTGGTCCACAGGTTCTCTCCGCCAATCATAGTCCTCTCCATGGAGTCGAACCATGTGTTCACCATACTGCGCCTGCAAAAAACATGTCCGATTAGCTAGACGCAGAAAAATGAAATTACGTCAACTCTTAATAACATCTCACCAAATGGTCCGTGGCTGTCTGGCTACACAAGACATCTGGCTGTGTCGGATCGCTTCCTTTGTGACCAGAGGTATACAACTCTATGTCACTTGGCACGTTGCCAGATTTAGCTTCCTGTACATTAGAAATGAGTTAGTCGCATTACAATGTATCTATAGATAGAGAGTGACAGATCGGTCTTACCAAGCGTTTAGCGTGGCGAATATGTCCGTCGGCACCATATCTGTGCTTCGGATCCGTCCCGCGGCATTGTCTTTTCTGCTCGGAAGTCTTCTTAAATGCGGCTGAAGACCAAATCTTGCAGAATTCGAAATAGGCATCCTCGCGGTTTCCAAACCACGGAATCCTCACCTGAACAGAGATGCTATTTGTATTATATGACAACAAATCTCAACAATCGAAGAGTAAAAAGTTAGAATTGTTTACCGAACGGTATTCTTCTTCAGTCAAATAAATTGACGATGAGCCCATCGCCTTGCTCATTCGTTGCCCTAGCTTCTCCTTGTAGTAAGCATTGTTCGCTTGAATGCGGGCATACGAAATGGCGTCCTTCACCACCTTATGTGCATTGTTGTTGAAGACTTGAAGCGCATGGTTATGGTGATTGCCGACTTCTGGCAAGCAAAAGCGTAACTGCAAAAGTAATGATTAGTACAGTGTTGTAACTCGAAAAGCCTAAAAGTATATTGAAAAAACACTTGCATACCCAGAAGTCATGAGACACCAACCCCTGAGCAGTTCCGTGGCGCCCGTCAGGAGCGAACCGGTACTGGTCCCATGTCTGGCATAGAACCCGCTCACCGGTCGGCATTGTCAGCACCCCTGGGTAGTGCAGACGGCACAGGTTACCCAATATCTGGTTAACCTGCCTGACCCTCGAAGTGCCGTCGAACCGAGAGTCAATCCAAGATCTAGAAATACATAATAAATAAAGTTAATTAGTTTAGTGAAAGAAATTTTTTGAAAACAAAAGCAAAACAACAGAAGAGTATTACACTTACCCGTCACCAACAGGCGTAATCTCGATCTTGGCTCCACCGGAAGAGACTACTGGTGGAGCGACCAAGTGGCTCGTCCTGAAAGATACCGAGGACCCGCCGGCAGCCTCAGCACCTTCCTCCTGACCCGCACCCTCCGGGAGATCCCCCTGCCCCGCACCCTCTGGGTCATCCCCCTGCCCCACACCCTCTGGGTCATCCCTCTGTGCCGCACACTCTGGGACATCCCCCTCTTGCCCGCCACCCACCGGATCATCCTCATGACCCGCACTCTCCAAGTGTTCTTCCTCCTACAAAACAGTATTGAAACAATTAGTAATAGTTTATAACTGGCATAAAAAACAATCTGAAAGTTACCTCCTCATCTAGTTGAAATGCAATAGGCCGACCAATTAATGTCGGATCTATGCATCTCAGGAGCTGCTCTTGACGACGTCTGTTTGAAGAAGAGGAACTACCCTGGAATAGGGTGTCCTCCTGACTCGTCGGTGTACTCGCCGGAGTACTCGCCGATGAACTCCCCAAGCGGAAGAGCTTCCTCGTGACACTCTTCATCTTTTTCGACATCCTGTTCAAAATAAGCACAAACAAGCATTTATTAGTAAAGAAGGTTTGTACATATGAAAAAATATGTAATATGAAGTATATTGCATATCCATGTATGAAAACAATTACTTGTCAATTATCATCAAAATCAGGATCAATTTGTCCTTTTCTCCCCAAAGCACGCCATGTTACTTTTTTCTTCTTATGTTGGTGTTTCCTTTTCTCGGGAACTGCCACATCATTAGAATCGCCGAGAAAAGAATCTGTCGACGATTCTGACTCTACATTAAACGAAGTCGGCAATTCATCATCTTGATAAACCTCATCGACCTCTTCAACCTCCAATTGATAAGCGTCATCACTAGGGGTGTGTAGACGTTCCCGAGGATTCACTTTGTAGACTACCCACCAAGCACTTAGTTTTTCACATGGGTAGGGCATATAATACACCTGCTCGACTTGATGAGCAAGGACAAAATTGTCGCAACTAGATAATCGTTCCGCGTGTTTGACTTCAACCATCCCAAATTGGTTTTCACGAGTACCATGTTTAGGGTCGAACCAATCACAATCGAAGAAGACTACTTTAATCTCCTTATTCCCGGCAAATTTGTACTCGATTATATTTTTGATGATTCCATAATACATAGTTTCGTGTCCTTGTCCATCAACGACCCTTGTAACAACACCAGTATTAGTTGTTGCCGCTAGAGGTCGATATGCTTCAAATATAGTTGAACAGAAGCGGAAACCATTAACATCATAGCGACCGTAACTTTTGGCACTAATACTCCCGTAAGAGAGCTGTCGCAAGTCTATATGTACATTGTCAGCGAGCACGCACTGCAAATCATAAGAGATTATAAGATAATTAACCCAGTAGAGTAAAATAATACGTGTCAGAAAAGGTAAGGATTTACATGTTCTCTGAACCAAGTGAGAAAACTAGGCCCGCCATTTACTCCTTCTCGACGCAATTTATCTAATTGCTTCTCCGTTGGTTGACGACCAGACGTCAAGTATTTCGAATCAAACATACTGTCAATGTAACGAATAGGTAAACAAACGGGTATAAAATTTGGAGGTAAAATATAAAACTAAAACGAATCACTTACGCGAAATATTGTTCCATCTCTTCCATATTTGAGTACATGTAGAGCAAGGCATTTGTTCGTTCTTCCTGAGTTACATAATATGTCGTGGAAACACCAACAGTTATGCCCTTCCACCCAAATATTTGGAGATCACTACAAGGATGGTCTTCATCCATATGGTACCGTGTAGCAGGTGTGGTAACATTGTGATGCTCAGCGAAGTATACACTAGTGAAGTATGCTATCTCTTTCAATTTAAATTCTTCTGCGATGCAACCTTCAACTCTGGCCTTATTACCAACCATCGCTCTAAGCTTCTTTAGGGACCTTTCAATATGATACATCCACCTATATTGCACAGGGCCACCTACCTTAGCTTCATATGGCAGATGAACCAGTAAATGTTGCATTGGATTGAAGAACCCTGGAGGGAATATTTTTTCCAGTTTACATAAAAGCACCGGGATCTCTTTCTCTAGCATCTCCATCATATCTTTCTTAATTTCTTTCGCACAAAGTTGTCTATAAAAATGGCTCAGCTCAGCTAACGCCTTCCACACATCATCATTCAGGTACCCACGAAACATTACAGGAAGGAGTCTTTCCATTATTATGTGGTAATCGTGACTTTTCAATCCATTTAATTTCCCTGTCTTCAAGTTCACAGCTCTTCTAAATCCCGCGGCGTAACCATCTGGGAATTTCAAATTTTTCAACCACCTCATTACTTGTTTTTTTTCTTTAGGTTTTAAACAAAATGGGGCACGTGGCTTGCCACCACTATTCGTCAACTCAAGGGTTGGTCGATTACAAATCTCAGCTAAATCTCTTCTCGCCTTTACATTATCTTTTGTCCTGTCAGTAAAATCCATACATGTACTTATAATGCTTTCACCAACATTACGTTCCTGATGCATAACGTCAATGTTGTGCATCAGAATTAGTGATTTGACGTACGGCAGTTCCCATAAACCACATATGTGGGTCCAATTATGTTCGGTTCCGAATCCTACAAATCCATCCTCATTTTCATTAAGGACCAACTCATTCAGCATATCAGCGATTTCTGTACCATTTAAACTCCTTGGTGGTCCCTTTACAACAATGTTGTCCTTCTTGAAATTGTTCCTCTATAACCTAAATGGGTGATTCATGGGCAAAAAGCATCTATGGCAATCAAAGTAACAAATCTTTCCCCCGAAGTTCAGACGGAAACAATCTGTGTCCTTCGCACATATCGGGCATGTCAACCTTCCATGACAACTCCAACAGAAAAAATACCGTATGCCGGAAAATCGTGGACCGACCACAGATACGCAACTCGAAGATTGAATTTTTGTTTCTGGTCATAGTCATATGCTTCAACTCCTTTCCACAATTGTTTTAACTCTTCAATTAAGGGCTTCAACATCACGTTTAGTCATGTTCCAGGATGATCTGGACCGGGTATAATGAGACACAGGAACATAAATTCATATTTCATACAAAATGAAGGTGGAAGGTTGTATGGAATAGCAAACACGGGCCAACAAGAGTACGACGATGCCGTTACATTGAAAGGCGTGAATCCATCAGTTGCCAACCCGATGCGAACATTCCTTGCATCACTAGCAAAGTCTGCATCAAAATCATCTAGAGCCTTCCATGCCGCACCATCAGATGGGTGCACCATTACTTGATTATTCTCACGTACACCTTCTTTATGCCATCGCATATGTCTAGCGGTTTTCTTTGATAGAAACAATCGTTTCACCCGAGGTGTAAGAGGCATGTAACGAAGTTGCTTATGAGCAACCTCTGTCGTCACCTTCTCTCCGTCTTCATTTATGACCTCTACGAATCTCGGTTTACCACATTTTAAGCATTTCACCTCATTACTATGTTCTTTACAGAACAGCATACAATTATCTCGGCACACATCAATCTTCTCATACTCCATACCGAGAGCAGAAAGCATTTTCTTTGACTGATACATGTCTTTCGGCACCTTATGGTTCTTAGGAAGGATATCGCTGATCAGATTCAAGAGCTCCTTATAACAATTGTTTGAAAATGCAAACTTTGACTTAATAGCCATAATACGAGTCACGAAAGCGAGAACGCTTACGGTGGTGTGCTCATGCAATGGCTCTTCTGAAGCTCGAAGGATGTCGAAAAACTTTTGAACCTCCGGTGTTGGAGGATCCTCAGGGTTTGATTCAAACTCCGGTCGTATAGCATCAACCATCTCATCCATCCTATCGTCAGCAACGCTATCATCTTCTTCTTCCACTACTAATACCGTTTTTTCAAGGCCTGTCTCGCCGTGAAAAGACCAAACTTCATAACCTGGCACGAAACCATATTTGCAAATATGCAATGACAATGTCCTCTTGTCTTGCCAACGAGAATTTCTGCACTTCATGCATGGGCACCTCGCGCCAGTGTTTGTTGTCAAAGCGAATGCACGATCAACAAATTTCTCAGCGTTGATTACCCACTCCCTCGTGTGAGCTCCACTTTTCATCCAACCACTATACATCCACCGTCGGTCGTCCTCAGCCATTCTATATGCAAAACATTCATTCAATCAAAGGGCTCGCAACAAACACACACCCTGGCCACCCCCCGCCTCCGCCTCCGGACAACGGAGGGGAAGTAGAGGCGGCCGGGCGGCCGACGACACAAGGGGAAGCAGAGCCCACCGGCGACGCGATTCACCATGGCGTCCGGCGGTGACCGCCTGGACGCCTAGTCGACGCAGGCGATGCCGTGACAACCATGGTCTATAGGAAAAGATAGGTCCTAAACCCACCCAAGAGTGACCGACAAAACGTGGTATTTATGACGAGCCATGAGTCCGAACGAAATTTCAGCAGCATAACCCCGCTGTTCTCCAATTGCACGCCTGATAGTGGTGCAATGGAGAACAACAAGGTTATGTTACTGAAATCTCATTCGGACTCATGACTCATCATAAAACCACGCTCTGTCGCCCACTCTGAGGCTGTCCAAAAAGGGACAATTCCGGACCTGCACATCTCACACGCATGACACGTGTGAGACATGTTGGTCCGAAACGGGTGACGCATAGGTTTCGTTACACTATCTACGTTGTTGTCAAATAAAAAATTGCATACGAAAAGAAATATATATAATAAAGTATATATATGTAATACTAATCACCCAATGAAATCATTAAAACTATATGCATATGTAGAATAATATAATTAGAATCATATATACATAATATCACAACATATATTGCATATAAAAATAAAACATCGCATATATATGAAACATATTTAAAAGCGTGAAACATACGTAAAATCACATATCTTCTAACCTTAACAACTATATGTATGTGACACATATCTTCTAACCTTAACAATTTATGTGACACACAATTCACAAATAAAAAGTGAAAAAATAACATATATTGCATTAACAATTTATCTTCTAATAACACATTAACAATTTATGTGACACATAATTCACAAATATAATAAAAAGTGAAAAAAAAAGCCGAAAACATTACTTCGTTGGACGACGAGATAGGCGGCGACGACGGGCGGCGGCGGCGACGACGGGCGGTGACGACGGGCGGCGGCGGCGACGACTTGGGGGCGGCGGCCGGACGGTCGGGAGGCCAGGTGCGCGGCGGCGGGCCGGCGGGCGGGAGGCGGCGGGCGGGCGCGGGAGGAGGCGGCGCCCGCGGGAGGCGGTGGGCGGCGTGCGGCGGGCGGGCGGCCGGCGGCGGGCGGGCGGCCGGCGGCGGGCGGGCGGCGGCGGCCGCGGGAGGGGCGGGCGGGCGGGCGGCGGCGGGCGGGCGCGGGAGGAGGCAGCGCCCACGGGAGGAGGCGGCGGGCGGCGGGCGGGCGGCGGCGGCGGCGCAGGCTGGGCGCGGGAGGAGGTGGCGGCGGGGCTACTGTGTGCGCGTACAGGGAGTTAGGGATCCCTGTACGCGCGCGGGGTTGGGGATAAATTCCCTAACTTCCGTCGGCCAGCATTGAAGCCGACGGAAGTTAGCTAACTTCCGTCGGCTTCAATCCTGGCCGACGGAAGTTAGGGGGATCCGAGCGGCCGCGGAAAATTCCCCGCTAACTTCCGTCGGCCCCTGTCAGAAGCCGACGGAAGTTAAAAAGGCCGACGAAAAGTTCTAGTTTTGTTGTAGTGTATATTTATTAGATCCCCGTCCTTGTGTGCTAACCCAAGCCATGCTTATTGAGCCTTAACTCCTTGTCACTCTACAAATATTATATTAGCTAGTGCCCAACGTACCGGCACAACTGCTATAGGATAAAAAGAATGAGTCGTAGATAGATGGATTCTACTATATGAAATTCCCCGTTTTTCTTGTCTCTGAACTCTGTTGGAATTGGCTATGTTGTAGGTATGGTGGGTTCCGGGTGCAAGCTAGGGCATTGGTTGGTCGCACCCGGGGCACTATAAGGACCGGTCTACGGGATCTGTTTCAAAGCATTTCTGTACCAACCACAAGTCTAATGGGTAAGTCCTAACTGAAAGTATGGAACAATCTGACTCGATGCACCATAGTGGAGGGGGCAAGGGGCAACCTGCGGGTGACTTGTACCGACGTGGCTCAAGGGGGGGTATGGTGAGGCTCGACGCGTCGAGACACGATACGAAACCCATAAGAGGGTGATGTCGGGTCGAGGAGGACCATATGGAAGATTTTGGCATGAGTTCCCGTGGAATGGGTCATCTCGTTACACTTTGGTGTAAGTGGTGAGTGCATGCCTTGTGGGTATAGTGGTACAACTCTGATTAGAGTAATTAATCTTTTCGAAAAGCCGAGCCCACGGTCAAGGGCGGGTTGTGTGACTACTCGCAGTTAGTTTACTATTGTTTGAATGGTTGAGTTATTCATGGCATGTAAGGACTATTGAGCGAGGTGGGGCTGACTGTACCCCTCGAGTTAGAGGATGATGATGCATACACATGGTTACATTTCAGTACTAATAACTTGCTCACATTTAATTGCTTTACAATTATGCTTTTCCGCAAAAATTAGCCACTATTCCCCTTGTTATTACTTTGCATTGTATTTGCATTCGGTGGCTTGCTGAGTACGTTTGTACTCACCCCCGTTGACTTACACCACCAGAGCCCATCTATTACGAGGAAGATGAAGGTCTGGAGTAGCGACCCAGTCAAGGAGAGACTGGAAGGAGGCGTTCATCTAGGACCCTTTATTTTATTATTTTCTCTTCACCTTTATTCACTTTTGTATTAATACGGTCTACGAACCGTGAATGATTGCTCGTATTTGTACGTGGTCGCATGATGAACGTCTTGGTTTATTGATTTTCTATGGAATTTCAATAAAGGTCCTGATTTATTAAATCGGGGCGTGACAGGCAGGCTTTCTGAAGGCCCACTTCAAGTAGGCTTCAGATGTGAATCTGATAAGGATTCAGGTTGCTTTTATCTCTAATCTTGATTAGGGCAAATCTTATCAGATTAGAGTTAGAGATAAGAAGACTAGCCCCTATAAATATAGGGGTGAGGCCGGTTCATAGGACCCCCGACACAAATCAACCATAAAACCCTAGCTTTGAATCGTACCTTTCTTTTTATCTACTTTCCGCATTAGATTAGTACACCTTCGTGGGTTTACATTGGAAGCCCCCTGTCGGTCATGCCGTAATTGTGGTAAACCTTGTTGGCTCGCTTGTGAACCATCCGTTAATCTACGTAACAGATTGCTACCCTTTGTTTTGTCTACTGCTACACTTGGTAATTCAGTCTACAGTCCGAATTGGTACTTGATCTTCGTTTTGCTACAGGATTCACATTCGAAGCCCCCTTTGCTGAAGGTTTTCGGATCTAGGAAGCTGGTTTTGGAGGCTACCGGAGCACCCTTCGGTGGGTCTTCGCTTTGTTAGTCCATGCCGGATCCGTCACGCTGTTGTTGGTTTGGTCAGATTCCGCGTGCTAGAGCTACTTCACATCGGAGGTGCTTCGCGCCGGAGTCACGCCAGAACGCTCTGCATCGGATTTCGTCACGCAATAATGCTCCACATCGGACTTCATCACGCCATAACACTCCGCATCGGACTTCATCATGTCAGAACACTGCAGTAGATCTCGTTGCATCAGAGAATTTGCGTCGAACCCTATCGTTCGGAGGTGTTTTCGTGTCGTGATCTTTTTGGAGCCTGTCTTTGGTGATCCTTCGGCGCATACTTCACATCAAACGCTGAAGGCTCCTTCAGTGACCCTTTGCACGGTAGACTCCGAACAAATATGGCTCTGTTCGGCCGATTGGATTATTTTATATCTATATTTCACCTAATTGAACTTTATTTCTTAATATTTGTTTGATTACCCGGCGACTCCGTTTTTCCCTTACCACTAATTTAGGGTTATCGGAACGTGACGTCAACGTCTTGCAATGTTTTTGGATCACCGAACCGGCCAAGTACGGGGGCACGCTTTCGTGTCAACAATGCCAAATTTCAAAGCTCATGTCCTTGAGGTGAGCGGCCATACGAATTTTCCATATAAAATAATTTGTGCCATCAAAGAAAGGACCCTTGCCTACGTTGTGCACCACCTCGTCGGACATCTTCTCTCTAGGCGGTAAAACCTGAATTGAGAGACCAAACTCAGATACCACTTGTAGGATCGATGTATCAACTAGTGGGGGGTGAATAGGCGGTTTTTAAAACTAATTCAACTTTAACTAGCACTAGACAGGTTTTAATAAATTTTCTTTTCAAGACGAATGACTCTAAAGATAAAAGGAGTTTAAGCTAAGTCTAAAGGTTTGCAACCTAGGGTGACAAGATTGAATTACTTTAGGAAAGTAAATTGCTCAAAGTAAAGGGGACAAGAGACAACCGAATTTTATCCCGAGGTTCGAAAATTTGCCAAATTTCCTACGTCCTCGTTGAGGCAAGCTTCACTTGACCGCTCTCTTCACCAAGCCACCGGATTTCTCGGCGAGGAATGAGCTTGATGATGAAACGGCCCCGGAAGTGCAACTCTCGGGCCTCTATTACTAGTGGTAGCTTTTCTCTGCTCCAGATAGGCGAGCTCCAACCTTTACAATCTTTCGGGTCTTCTCCACAACCTTCTTGGAGAGATCACTAGGTTCTCCTCCAAGCCATCTAGGAGGTGGCAACCTCCAAAAGTAACAAGCTGCAATCAAATCTAAGAGGAGATGATCAAGTGTCAAAAATGCAAATGCAACGTAATTAACCGATCACTTGATCACTCTTTGCTTCCGAACCACACTAGTGCTCAATTTTAGTGCTCAATGGTGGGAGAGACTCTCTAGTGCTCAAGTATGCTCAGATGAGTGCCAAAAGTCTATCAAAGGAGTTTTAGCAAGGGTTTATATAGCCACACACACATTTACTAGCCGTTACAAGGTTAGGTGGCAAAACTGCATAATGTCGGTCTGACCGCCCATCTTAGGCCAGTCGGACCGACCCCCTTTGCAACAGCTAGAAAACTAGCCGTTTTGCTGACGTAACGAGGTGACCCGGTCTGACCGCCATTGGCTCGGTTAGACCGATAGTCCCCATTTCAGCTTTGTATCGATGCGCTAGAAATTCATGCGTGCTCTGGCACACCGGCCCCTTGTTCGGTCGGACTGCCCAACATAGACCAGTCTGACTAGACCCTCTTGGTCGGTCAGACTGCTAGGTGCCAGAAAATCATCAAAAACACATTTTCTTTAGATTTCAGATTCTAGCAATTTTTTAACTTTTGCAAATTTCACACATGACCAAAAGCTACTATATGCAATGCAAATTGGCACTTGAATATCAACTCAAAACCAAGATGCAAACCCCTCTTGATAGTACGGCAAAAATAAAATAAATACTAGCCTAATTGATCGCTCCAAACACCTCGATCAATTTCTAGTTTCCTCAAACTTTTTGCCGTCACTTTTCATCACGTCAAATTTCCGGGGTTTTCCATCTTGTGCTCCATTTGCGTGGGACCTAATCATCTCCTTCACACTTAAGAAAAATATTAGTTCACAAACGCGCGCTTGTCATTAATTACCAAAACTCACATGGGGCCTAGATCTTCACCGTCCGGAGGCCACTGGGGTCCGGAGAATCCCGCATCGAGCCTTCAACGTGGCTGTTTTTGGAGCCACCTCGGAGGCCTTGTGCCTCCGTTGGGGTCTTCATCCGGTCTTCGATGGGGTTCCCCACGCGACTACCTTCGGCATGCCTACGGGGACCCTGGATCCTTGCAGGGCCTGCCATCAGCCACAGAGCGCTTCTGGTACTTCGGGGACGACCGCCCTGCGGCTCGGTATCCGACAGCGGATGACTCCGTAAGCATGGGCTTCGTAGCCGTTTCCGGGACCTGTGATCCTGCCATTACTACTGACGGGATTATTTCCCTCAACATTATATATACAATAGAAGCTTCTCTGATCATGCTCTTAATTATCAATTTTGAATGATAAATTATTATTTTAATTGATTATGTTTTCGATATAATTGTTATTAAAGATTTGCATATATATCTTTTACCGGTTGATTGTTATTTGTACATCACTCGTTTATGATTTTGTCATTTTCTAAATTTTGCTAACACTGACCCAGATAACAATATAAATCATTTATGGAAGTAGATATTGAAATTCATTCTACTGCCAACACAATTCATCATAAAATTACTCTGTGTAGAGACCCTTTCTAAATTATCGCAATTTTTTTATCAATTTTCAAGTATTAAATATATTTTTTGAATGCTTAAATAACTGTGATATTCATCACTTTTCATATTAATTTTAGTCGTTAAAACGTAAATAATTATGATAAAAGTCATTGGTGTCTATAATTCTCGGCTACTCCCTATATATTTTGAACCGAACAAGGTGCGGCGGCCGGTGCACGCGCCGCCTCCTATTTTCAGTTCAGAACTTCAGATCAGCCGTCGCGCTCAGCAGGGGCACGCTCTCGTCTTTGCCATCCAGCCCGGTCACGGAGGTTATGGCATAGAGGTTAGATGCTAAGCCGTATATGATTGGTGCTAATGGTTCTGACACTGACATTGAGATTTAGATTTAGGTTTACTTCTAAAATAAGTTTTTTAAACATTACAAATATTTTTTTAAAAAAAAAACTAAATTATATAATCTACCGCCGCCGTCGCCATCCTTTCCCGGCCGGGAAAAATGTGTTCTCCATCCGCCGCCCGGCCGCTGCCGATGGAGCTGCCGCGCGATTTCCCCGGTGCAAGTGTGCAACGCGTGGCGAATGTGGCTCGCGTCTCGGCTTGTCCACCCGGCCGCCGGCTGCTCGCGATGCACGAGGTTAAAGAGTTGGATGGAAGAGGGATTTTTGTTGCTCGTGCGTGGCCGTCCGGAAGAAAAAATTAATTCCGGTGATGATTTGAGGGCCACGGTGGAATTGAAAGCCCTGCACACTCTCGTACTCATCTCGTGGAGACGAGAACCAGCGCCTAGCGGCTAGCGGTACGCCGGTAAGTCCATTGATGTACGGGCGTACCGCGATAGAAAGTACCCAATGCTTGTGTGAAACTGTATATTCTTTTTATTTATTCTGAACTACGGCTGGAATAAAAATGGAATACTTAAGGTTAATCTGAAACGACAATCCACCTTTTAACTGAAAAAGAACGGGGCATCGGAGAATATATTCAGTTTTCGTGAATACCATGAAGAATGCGATTTTGTGCATGTTTAACCGCACTTTCGAAAGATTTTTTTTTGCCGGCCCAAAACAGAAATGTGAAATTAAGAGAAATTATGCAACTAATAAATACTCCATCTGTTAAATATTATAAGTTGCTTGACTTCTTTTTTAATTTTAGCTATTTTTATAAAAAATATCAATAATATCAAACTAGTTTCATTCAATAGGTCATTAAATATGTTTTAAAAGTGTATTTATTTAAAATTTTAAATATCAATATATATATATTTATTTATTTAAATCTGACCAATTTTTTAAAAATGACTTTAAAAAAGGTAAAAAATAATTTGAAATATGAAATAGAGATAATAGTATAACTGAATTAAAAGTGATTCCACTTTTAAGTACAAGTGACTTTACACATGTCTAGTCTCCAGGTACCGTTGCTTCATTGGATTCCAGCGTGTATCAGTTAGGGATGGATATGAATGTCGGAATATCCGAATTATTCGTATTCGTATTCGGATTATTGTAAATATGGATATCCGTATTCATATCCGAATTAAATATGGATGACATTCGGAAATATCCGAATTCGTTTTACAAATGTGGATATGGAAATGGATATCCGAATTCTGCTGAATGTGGATATGGAAATGGATACATCCGTATTCGTTTTAGGATTTCACACAGATTAAACTTAGACTCAAGATAATATATTATCACTATATTAATGGTTTATTTATTATTTATATAATTATGGAATACTTAAGTTAGTGAATATTAATAAGTTATGGTTTAAAATAAATTGATGGTTAAATATTTGTTTGAACTTTAAATTTTTATAATCAAAATGCAACATATATAATTTCATATAATTGTTTTGTATTTTTTTAGATACATTTGCTATTTTTAACTCATTAATTGTGTTTCTAGGATTTAAATTGAAATATGTGAAATTTGAAATGCAAGTACCTAAAATAATGCACTAAAATTTATAGAAAAATTTCATTCACTATTTTGTGTCCATTTATAGTTCTTATCCAAGAAATTTAAAGAAATATTAAAAAAATTATGTTACGACACTTCATCGGTAATGTGGAGCTTAAGGGTTTTTTAATTATAAAAAATCAATAAAGTCTAACAAATACGAGAATTATCACAGTGTTATAATATTATATGTAGATACCATGATAAAATTTTGAAAATGTTTCGAGAAATTTATCATATAGAATGTTAAGAAATGTGAGATTCTCTTAAGAGGAAATAGAGTTTTGAGAAGGAATAGGAAATGGTTTAAAATAAATTTATGGTTAAATATTTGTTTGAACTTAAATTTTTTTATATAATAAAAATAAAACATATCTCTTTCACTATAATTTTTTTGTATTTTTCTAGATCTATTTGCTATTTTTAACTCATTAATTGTGTTTCTAGTATTTAAATTGAAATATGTGAAATTTGAACTGCAAGTACCTAAAATAATGTACTAAAATTTATCTAAAAATCACATTCACTATTTTGTATCCATTTTTATTTCTTATACACTAAATTTAAAGAAATGTTAAAAAATTTATGTTACGACACTTCATCGGTAATGTGGAGCTTAAGGGTTTTTTAATTATAAAAAAATCAAATAAAGTCTGAAAAATACGAGACTTATCACAGTGTTATAATATTATATGTAGATACCAATATAAAAGTTTAAAAATGTTTCGAGAATTTTATCATATAGAATGTTAAGAAATCTGAGATTCTCTCGAGAGGAAATAGAGTTTTAAGAAGGAATATGTTATGGTTTAAAGTAAATTTATGGTTAAATATTTGTTTGAACTTAAATTTTTTTATATAATAAAAATACAACATATCTCTTTCACTATAATTTTTTTGTATTTTTCTAGATCTATTTGCTATTTTTAACTCATTAATTGTGTTTCTAGTATTTAAATTGAAATGTGTGAAATTTAAACTGCAAGTACCTAAAATAATACACTAAAATTTATAAAAAAATCACATTCAATATTTTGTTTCTATTTTTAGTTCTTATAAACTAAATTTAAAGAAATATTAAAAAATTTATGTTACAACACTTCATTGGTAATGTGGAGCTTAAGGTTTTTTTAATTATAACAAAATCAAATAAAATCCAAAAAATATGAGACTTGTCAAAGTGTTATAATATTATACGTAGATATCATGATAAATTTTTTAAAATGTTTCGAAAATTTTATTATATAGGATGTTAAGAAATGTGAGATTCTCTTGAGAGGAAATAGAGTTTTGAGAAGAAATAGGCTATGGTTTAAACTAAATTAATGGTTAAATGTTTTTTAACTTGAATTTTTTATATAATTAAAATACAACATATCTCATACCATATAATTTGTTTGTATTTTTCTAGATCTATTTGCTATTTTTAACTCATTAATTGTGTTTCTAGTATTTAAATTGGAATATGTGAAATTTGAACTGCAAGTACCTAAAATAATACACTAAAATTTATAGAAAAATAACATTAACTATTTTGTGTCCATTTTTAGTTATTATCCACTAAATTTAAAGAAATGTTAAAAAATTTATGTTACGACACTTCATGAGTAATGTGGAGCTTAAGAGTTTTTTAATTATAAAAAAATCAAATAAAGTCTAAACAATATGAGACTTGTCACAGTGTTATAATATTATACTTAAATACCATGATAAAATTTTGAAAATGTTTCGAGAAATTTATCATATAGGATGTTAATAATTTTATGAAAATGTTTAATTTTTAAAAACAATAAAATTCAGCCAATTCTTTCCAAATTGCCTCCTGTTTTTTCTGCATTTGCGTGTCTGGACTCAATTTGTGTGTTCTTGTTGGTTGAAATGTATGATGAATTTCGGTTCAAGACTTTATGTAGTTCTTGTTGGTTGTTGTGTATGATTAATTTTAGCTAGTGTTGTTTAAAAATTTAGTTTGTGCATGGTTTATTGTGTATCATTCTTTCTTATTAACTATTATTCTAATTTGGTATATTGGACCCTTTAGAATTTTAAAAATTTTGTGAAACAACGAACATTTGGAGTTAAACCGAGTAAACATCCGAATAAATATTTGTATTCAAAACATCCATTTTGTATTCGTATTCGAGAACATCCGAATCCGTATTCGTATTCGAATTAAAATGTGGTAAATAGTGCTATCCGGATTCGTTTCCATCCGTATCCGATCCGAATCCATCCCTAGTATCAGTTCAGTATTTACTAGATACTGTGCTAAATGCCTGCAAGCAACAATTCAAAGCACAATCCCTCCCATTAGAACGAAGTAAATTCCACAAGCATACTAATACTAATGCATTCTATCTCGACTCTTCAATTACGAACACATGGTACTTAAGGCATATGCCTTAATGGCAATGTTTTGCACATCTTCAACTCTGAAAATCGTATTGATGCTAGATGAGTGTTCATATAGTATAACAAAATAATGTAAACTTTTATTTTTAGTCAAAAATAAATTAAATTATGCAACTAAATATTCTCAATCCACAACTCTATATCTATGATTTTTTAAGATTAGACCGGCTAAAAACAATGTATCTAAATTGTGCCAAATGGAGCCTCAGTGCACGCTATCTCGACCCGTGGTGATGAGGCAAGTGTATCTCGATCTTTCAGTAAGAAAAGGATAAGTCAAATTTGATAGAGTGATGTTGGTGATCTGACTACAACCGTTAGGGACGTTGCGCCTTACCAATTGTTACACCAACTCTAGAGGTAGAAAAAACTCGACGAAGGCACGACTAGCCCAACCATGAGGGCAATCCCTGCAAGCAATCGATAACTAGTAAGAACAAGATGAACAAGCACTGGTAGAGTTCTGTAATGTGTATCCAGTGAACTAGACGGTCAAGGGATTACATGGCAAAGTAGCGAGGCTAAACTTTGATCTAAACAAAACTCCTCTACAACAGAAATCTCTAGGAGTATTTATAGTCTTAGGAATGTTCCCAAAGTTTAAAAACTTATTACATATGGAAACTACTAAATATTACCTAAACAGATTAACTAGAAAAAAAGCAAACACACATTTTTTGTGATTACGATAACCTCGGATGGAATCTGGATGTGTAGTTTGATCCATTGGAAAGAGGACGTCTCAACCTTTCCAAAAAGTCTAAGATCATCGAAATTGGAGTTTCCATGTAAAAGTTATGCACATTTGAATTTGGTGTTATTCTTGTAGTCCGAATCCAAATCCAATATACTCAAACATGAAAAACTTTATCTCCACTTTCTCTTGGTATACAAGTAACGTCCCAAACATGTATAAGTCAATTTTGATGGAGCGACATTGGTGATCCGACTATAAGCGTCCAAGGACATTGCACCTTAGCAATCGTTACACCAACTCTAGATGCGGTCAGAACTCGACGGAGGCATGACCAGCCCAACCACGATGGTAATCCCTACAAGCAATCGAGAACTAGCAAGAACGAGATGAACAAGCACTGGTGGAGTTCTGTAATGTGTATCTGGTGAACTAGATGATAACGGGATTACACGGCAAACTAGCGAGGGTAAACTTTGATCTAAACAAAACTCCTCTACAACTGAAGTTTCTTGGGGTATTTATAGCCCTAGGGATGTTCCCAAAGTTTGGAAACTTATTACATATATAAACTACTACTTATTTCCTAAACAGTTTGACTAGAAAAAGGAAACACACATTGTTTTGGGGATTGCGATCTCCTTGGATGGAATATGTATGTGTAGTTGGAAATAGGATGTCTCAAGCTTTCCAAAAAATCCAAGATCATCGAAATTGGAGTTTTCATGTAAAAGTGATGCACGTTTGAATTTAGTGTTGTTCCTGTAGTCTGAATCTGAATCCAATATTCTCAAACGTGTATTCAATGAAAAACAGACTAGACATGCAAATCATGAAGTGCTAGAAAAACATTCATCAATCACATGTATTTCATAAAGCTATCTGAAAATAACTTGCTCACGGTATTGAATCAACCTCAGAATATTCAATGAAAACTATTGTATTGCACACAAAACGAGGAAGATTACCGTGTGTTGGAAACAGAAGGTGGCAACTTCTTCTCTTCCTCGTTGGCCTCCACACGGCGCTCCACTTCTGGGCCTCCCACAACAAGCACCAACCCGCACTCATTGCGATCCCCTCGTGCAACTTCACCTAGTGGTGGCCTCGGCTCCCAGCGGCTCCTCTCGACCGAGCGACAACGCCTGCGTGCGTGGAGATCTGGTATACCGAGTGTCGATCTAAGAAAAACCGAGCAGCACTGTCGCATGCAATCAATCCTTAGCCCGCCATCTCACGCGATGAGGTGAAATCGTGCCGAAGAAACTAGAGTCCGGTCGACACAATGATCCCCGGAGAAAACCGGATCAAGTGCTGGCAAAAACCATCGATCACTTCTCTGTTCGGTGGTGGCTAAACAGGAATAAGAAAATGGCGGCTGTGGTTATTGGAAGAGAGACAAAATTTCTGAACTTGGATTTTTTCCATTGGATGAGTTGGTGAAACCCTAGGGTCTAGGGGGCCTTTTATAGGCAATTCAAAAATAGGAAAAGACGCAAATACCGCTAGGATTTTTACAAACTCGAAGGCCCACATTGCTAAAAAAATAAAATCCTATCTAAAGGTACTTCATCCTGATTTGAACCTTTCGTAGCGACTATGGTTTCGCCTTAAAAGCGTTTGATCTTGATCTGAAAGTTTTGAGCTGAAACCGATAAAGCCTCTCCCAATCGCCAACACATGTCACCAATCCACGAACTCGACCACCAGCAAGTCTCTTCTGCTCTTGATCCCTCAAGACATCTTGTCACTTGCACCGGCCTCCCTTTCGCTGACCAGGTCAACACATTGTCCCAATCATCCGTCCGTCCATGTCTTGCTTCATCTTCACATGTACGTCTGAGATCTTCCTCAACTTCACCCGACACCCTTGATCCTCTGGCATCAAGCTCCCCGCTTGACCCTAATCACCCACCATTGATAGTTGACTCACATCTCAACGCAAGCACACATCTCAACACACATTGATCCCTTTGGTGAACTCAAACAACCAATCACAAATCCAGACCATTAGGTCAGGCAAACTTGTCAATCACTGATCACTAAGATAAAACAACATTGCAAACCCTACTTGGTTTCTCAATACCCCCTTGATGAATGCATTGACAACTCCTAAAAGAAATAAGATGAATGTTGAGGTTCAACACACAAGTGACCATAAATAATCAGAAAAGAGCAAAAACATGTCACTTGGTTTTAAAACACTTCCCCTTGACAAAAGATCGACAAAAGATCCTTCCCTTCGACAGAAGAAAGACACTATTTCTCCCCCTTTGGCAATGCAGGCATCAGGATGATAAAAATGATGCAAAGAGAGATGTGAGGGTGAATGTATATGCAAGCTTCAGAAACATGATTAGTAGCAATTGCAGTACAAAAACAAGCATTTGCCTTGAATATTGTCTCAAAGTACTGTATGATAAGCTCAGATGAATCATATCCAAAGAAAATCAAGAGGAAGCATTTTCAGAATTTAGCAGACAAAAGCATCACACTCAAACTAGCAGACTAGACATGGTAAAGCATGGAATGCAAAAGCTAGCAAATACTACCTAGATATGCATAGTCAAATAAAATGGAGCTTCAGCAAACTTGTTATGCAATATTTTTAAACTTTTTGTTTCCTTTTTCTTTTGATTTCAGTGCCAGGGATTATTTGCATGTGAACATTATGCTAAACGACCAAGCCAAACCTAGGTCAAGCAAAGATCAAAAGAAGCTTAAAACATTAGTCATGACATACACTAAAATGTCCCAGTTCATACCAAAGTGCTATGGTAAGTAGTCTAGAACAAAGCAGTGCGACAAAGAAAATCCACTTGGATCTTTTTAATGCCATCACAAAAAATGAATATCAATTTCATAATTTTTTATCAATTTTTAGTACAAGATTTCCATGAAAAAACATTAAAATGTTTAAGTTGCATGTTTGCACCCAAGTGTAAAGGACTGAGCTACCAGGCATATAAAATATAGAAAAAGCATTCAACCTACTCATGCTAGTTACCAGACTAAGAAGTGATCATGTTTTAATTTTCAGAATTATAAGCCATGCTCATGACAGATACTAGACATATTTAACAGAGTAAAATCACCATGATTAAAGATAATAATTCAAAGACATATACAGTCAAGTACATGTAAAAGCAGTTAATCATATGACATAAGCTTATGCAATGACACACAACTCCCCCTCAAAAAATGCCATAAGGATGACACACACTAAGCTCTCATCTCAAAAATGCAAAATGAGAAGCATCAAGAGGCTTGGTAAAAATATCAGCAAGCTGGTTCTAGGTATCAATGTATCTCAATTCAATATCACCCTTCTCATTATGGTCTCTCAAAAAGTGATAACGCACATCAATGTGTTCGGTTCTAGAATGTTGTACTAGGTTGTTGGCTAAGCTAATGGCACTAGTGTTATCACAAAGTAGTGGAACACCCTTAAAATCCAACCCCAAATCCCATAAATTAGAAACCATCCACAAAATCTGAGAGTAACAGCTAGCAACAACTACATATTCAGCCTCAGCTGTAGACTGCGCAACGCTAGACTGTTTGCGAGAAGACCAACAAACAAGAGAGGAACCCAGAAAATGACAAGTACGAGAGGTACTTTTCCCATCAATTCTACATACAGCAAAATCAGCATCGGAAAAACCTCGAAGGCATAAAGAGGATGATGTAGAATACCAAATGCCAAATTAAAGAGTGTGTTTTAGGCACCTCAGTATGTGTTTTACCGTTTGACGATGTGAAGTCCTTGGAGAAGCTTGATCATGCTCTAGAACTCCTTCTGATCCACCTCTTCTCCATCTTCATCTGGGTCAAGTGCTACTTAGGTAGCCATTGGAGTGGCAAGTGGCTTCGCATCGCTCATGTGAAAACACTTCTACAGGTCCTTGGTGTACTTCGTCTGATGAATGAAAATATCTTGTTTGTATTGCTTGATTTGCAAACCGAGGAATAAGGTCAGCTCGCCCATCATCGACATCTCGAACTCCCTACTCATAGAATCAGAAACTCAGCCACAAGTGCATGAGAAGAGCCACCAAAAATGATATCATCGACATAAATTTGAACAAGGAGGAAATATTTGTCATGCTTCAGAGTAAATAGGGTTTTGTTAATAGAGCTCATTTTGTACCCATGCTCAAGCAAAAAGTTCCTAAGTCGGTCATACCAGGCCCTAGGAAGTTGCTTGAGCCCATACAAAACTTTGTAAAGTTTTAAAAATCTGAGAAACCAAGGGTTGGTTTCGAAGTCTGTGATGAGTGATTGACAGGATTTACCTTCTAGATTTGAAGGGGTCCCTCCGAAGGGGGTTTAGAGGGTATTTCACCGAAGGGTTTGGTGGGTCTGCTTGTTGCGGGTGTTGCAGCGGAGTGTGACTGTCGAAGGGGTCCGACAGTACACGATGACTTGGTCGTACCAAAGGGTTCGGTACTTTGGGCGATACACCGAAGTGTGTGCTGAAGGTTTTTTATCGGAGAGGTCTCCGGGGTACTAGAAACACATGTCTGTTTGTCTGTGGTGTGAAGGTGACTTCGAAGGCGATGGACGGTTCGCAGTGAGTGAACCTGGGTCAAGCGGGAGGCTTGATGCCAGGCGAGCGGGGAGCTCGGTCATGAAGGCTGCGTGGGGTCGAGGTCAGTCCTCGGGTCAAGGTGCGCTAGGCGAAGGCAGAGAGTGTGGAGTGTGGCTCTGGCTGAAGGTACCTTGAGATGAAGTCCTCGAAGGCGAGGCACTTCGAAGGGTACTCCAAATGGAGTGACTTTGGAGTATGGTGGACGAAGTCCTCAGCATTGAGGCAAGGCGTTCGAAGTGTATTCCGGATGGAAGCACTTGAAGGGACACCCAACGAAGCTCCCAAAAGTTGAGGGGGCATTGAAGGCATGGTCCGGGTGAGGTTCGTCGAGGAGTGTGCTCAGGGAGAGACATTGTGACGAAGTGCTCATGGAATGCTTCATGCGGAGGCCTCGGACGAAGGAGGGACTTTGAAGGGTGGTACTCCGAAGGTGGGGCTTCGGAGTGTGGTTGACTGAGGTACTTCGGCCATGCATGGCTTCGGTATACGGACTGACGGAGTTTGAGCTGGGAGTTTGAGCTAGAAACATACTATTCATTGGTTTGAGTAGGAGTGAGTTTGATAGGGTTCAGCACCTTATGACAGCTAGGGAGATTTGGAATACACTCACTATTTTTCATGAGGGCTCTACACATATTAAGGCTAGGCGCCAAAGCATGTACAATCAACAGTATCAGCTGTTTGTGCAAGCGCCTGGTGAATCTATAGATGCCATATTTTCTCGCATTGATGCGATAGTGAGTAACTTGCAGTCCAACAGGACGCTTGCTTACAATGATCATGATAGGGCTATCAAGATTCTCTATGCTCTTGATCATAGCATATGGGAAGTGAAGATATCCAGCATTGAGGAGTCCATATGATACGACACATTGACATGTGATGAGCTCTTCAACAAGCTGAAGTCCATGGAGATTGCCAAGGCATCTCTTGCACGGCACAGAAACTATTTGCCACAGCCATTGGCACTAGTTTCTAGCTCTAGCTGTGGCACCACTGCAGAACCAAGCTCATCTGACACATGTGTTCTAGCAGGTGGTTTTGCTTTGTCCTCCCTAGTCTCTATCACTAAGGAGCAGGTGGATACTCTGGATGATGAAGAGCTTGCTCTCATTGCCAGAAGATTCACCCATTTTTATCATGTGAGACGGGATCAGAGGAGAAGTGGATTTAGTGGTTGTTTTGAGTGTAGCGACACTTCTCACATCAAAGCCAACTATCCTAACCTCAAGAAGAGAGATGAGAGTGAGTGCCCCAAATACCACAAAAAGGAGAGGAAACCCTTTGTGAAGGGCAAGCACGGCAAGGTGGCTAAAAGGGTAGCAAAGCCGCTTCCAGAGCATTTGTTGCTTCTCTCAGTGACATCGACACTTCCTCAACTGAGGAGTCGAGCTCTGATGAGGAGGAGTCCCCAAGGAAGGAGGAGAAGAAGGACAAAAATGGACGAGATTTCACCGGCCTTTGCTTCATGCCCGACAGCGATCATAGCGGCTATGAGCTTGACTCATCTGAGGTACCTCTTTCCTATGACCAGCTTTCAATTAAGATAGATGAACTGAATGAAGTAGTTCTTGGTCAGGATAGATTGCTTGTGCAAGCTGCTACAGATAGAAAAGACCTTAGACTTAGGCTAGAATCTGTTTCTACTGATTATGCCATGCTTAAGTCTAGTGTTAATGATGCTAAATGTGAATCTTGCTCTGTTGTCATGGGTGAGCTTGCTCAGTTGCGTTTTGTGCATGCTCAAACTCTTTTGGAGCTTGAGACTACACAAAAGCAGCTTTTGATGGTCGATTCTAGTCCTCATGATATAAATGAATGCATGAACTATTCATTATTACGTGAAAGCACTGATTTACGTGATAAGCATGTTCAGGATTTAGAGGCTAGATTGGAGAGGGCCGGTAGTTCTAAGGATGTGCAACCTGTGTGTGACACTTGCATAACCCTTAAGGACCAGCTAGGCACTGTTAGAGAGCAAGTTGAACAACTCATGACTAAAAATGAATACCTTCTTTCTGTGGTTAACAAATGCACTGAGGGAAAGGGTAGGAAGGACTTGCTCTTGGCCAAGACCAAGATGTGCGCTGACAGGGCAGGGTTAGCTCTGAGATTTGGTTTTGAGAGGATTTCTTTAGATAATAAAAACAAAACTATTTTTACCTCACCCACTACCTTAGAGAAAGAAAGAGTCCAGTTAGACACTCTGTAACACCCCAAAAATTAAAAGGAATAAAATAAAAAGAAAATATTATTTAAATCATTTCTGAATTTATTATTAAAGAAAAATCACCAAAAGAACCCAAATAAAGCCAAACAGGGAGAAATACTCAAGATCTGGACTTGAAAATTTTATGAGATGAACTAGAGGCCAAGATATAATTTTAGGAATTTTTACAAATTTTTATCAACAGTGATTCAACCCTTAATCAAATAAATGAATTACTGGAATTATTTTAAATCAGAAAAGAATTGAAAAGCTTAATGGGCCTCAACCCCGAAACCTCCCCCGACGGCCTTTTTGGCCCAGCCCGTTGCCACCCACCCACTGACAGGAGGGGCCCGCCTGTCGGCGCCGCCCTCCCCTCTCTCCTCCCGCCCGCGCCCCGTCTGGCCCCACTCGTCAGCCCCCTTGCGCCCTCTGACCGCCCGGCCCCGCCTGTCTGCCCTTTCTTTTTCCGTCACTCACTGACAGGTGGAGCCCACCTGTCAGATCCATCGTCTCCGATGGAAGGGGATCGCTCCCCTTCCTTCCCCGGCGATCTCCTTCTGTTTTCTCGCCGCCGGCCGCCGGATCGCCTTGGATCCCCTCCGATCGCCTTCCCTGGTCACCACCGCCCCCTTTCCTTCCATAGCCGACGCGTTTTCACTTTTTTGGAAAGCTTCCCGAAGCTTTTGGTAACCCTCGCCGGAGCTCTCGGGATCCCCTCGGTTCCCTGCCATTCTGACGCCGGCGACCCCCTATAAGAACCCTCCTCGGCCACCGCCCTCAACCCACACCTCCTAAGCCCTAACCGAAGCCTTCCGGAGCGCCGACGCCTCTTCTTCGAGTTTCGGCACTGCTCTGACTCCGGCAAGAGATCGCCGTCGCCTCGGACCCCCGCTGCCCTAGCCGCCGCCACCGTCGGGTCCGTCGTCGACCACCCCACCTCGTCCACCCCTCCGTTGGTCGTGGACACCGCCGGACCGCCGTCGCCGTCGAGCACCCGTACGCCCTCCGTCGTCTACGCTCGCCGCCGGTCACCTCCAGGCCCCATCGTCGCCGCCGAAGGTACCATCTTGACCCCCTTACTCCCTGCGTTCCATTTTTGGCCCTAGCTAGGTCCCTAGGCCCTCGCCGTCGCCGCCGTGGCCGCACCCGAGCCCGCCGTCGCCGGAGACGAAGGGGGGTACGTGCCCCCTTACGACGTGCCGTGCCGGATCAAGCCACAACCGTCCGATCGCGATCGGAGGGCTAGGATTAGATCCCTCCGGGATTTAATCTAGGCCCTCGGATCTGGTCAAAGGGGTATCGAGGCCTCTCGGCCGTCGATCACCACTTAAACCCCAGGGCTGATCTCGAGCGTCCACGTCATACCGGTTCGCGAGATCTAATCGTGGCCGTCCAAGTTCACTTACGCCTCCCGCCTCGCTCCCGATCGCCGGATCTGTATCCAACGGTCCTGGTTGATCCGGTCCACGCGAATAGTCACGGGTTCACGGTGAACCTGGTTCACCGTGGACCAGGGACTGTTTTTGGTTTAAATAAAAATTCAGAAAATAGTTTAAACTTCAAAAATTCATATCTTGCTCATTTTAACTCTAAATTTCACCATTCAAATTTTGTTAGAACCAGAACATTATTCTCTACACATTAATGCAATAAAAACAGTATGTTTCTGTTGCCCAAAATATTATTAATCAATAAATGAATAAGAACCCCTTTAGGATAAATTATTATTCCAACAAAATAAATTATGAAAAATCCTAAAAAGGTTAAAATTCACTATTATATGTAAAGACTCAGAATAATAAATATTACTTCACCCACAACAATGTATGTTCTTTATTTGGTGAATTTTATCTGTTTTATTGAATGTGAATATATTGTTTACTTTTCCGTATCGAGAAGACTACGAGTTCGTCGAGGAGCAGGAGTTCTACCCCGAGGTTCCTCCATCCCCATTTGCTGAGCAAGGCAAGTCATCGACCATCTCTGTGGAAACAGTTGATCATAATTGAGCCCATGTTTTAATAACTTATCGCTATAACCCATAGGTTAATATTGCATTAGTCAAATACTCAAGCCTTACACTTATATTTATTAGATCCCTGTCCTTGTGTGCAAACCCAAGCCATGCTTATTGAGCCTTAACTCCTTGTCACTCTACTATAAATATATTAGCTAGTGCCCAATGTACCGGCACACCTGCTATAGGTTAAAAAGAACGAGTCGTAGATAGCTGGATTTCTGTATATGAATTTCCCTGTTATTCTCGTCTCTGGACTCTGTTGGAGTTGGCTAGGTTATAAGTATGGTGGGTTCCGGGTGCAAGCTCGGGCACTGGTTTGTCGCACCCGGGGCACTATAAGGACCGGTCTGCGGGATCTGTTGCAAAGCACTTCCGTACCAACCACAAGTCTAATGGGTAAGTCCTAACTGGAAGTATGGAATACTCCGGCTTGATGCACCATAGAGGAGGGGGCAAGGGGCTAGCCTGCGGGCGACTTGTACCGACGAGGCTCAAGGGGGGGTATGGTGGGGCTCCGATGCGTCGGGACACCATATAAAACCCATAAGAGGGTGCTATTGAGTCGGGGAGGACTATATGGAAGGTTTTGGCACGAGTTCCCGTGTGATGGGTCATCTCGTTACACTTCGGTGTAGGTGATGAGTGCGTGCCTTGTGGGTACAGTGGTACATCTCTGATCAGAGTAATTCAATCTTTTCGAAAAGCCGAGCCCACGGTCAAGGGCGGGTTGTGTGACTACTCGCAGTTAGTTTACAATTGTTTGAATGTTCAAGTTATTCATGGCACGTAAGGACTGTTGAGCGAGGTGGGGCTGACTGTACCCCTCGAGTTAGAAGATGATGATGCACACACACATGTTTACTTTTCCGTACTAATTAATTTGCTCACATTTAAAGCTTTACAATTATGCTGCTTCCGCTAAATTAGCCACTATCTCCCTTGTTATTACCTTGCATTATATTTGCATTCGGTGGCTTGCTGAGTACATCTGTACTCACCCCGTTGACTTACCACATCAGAGCCAGTCTACTACGAGGAGGATGAAGGTCTGGAGTAGCGACCCAGTCAAGGCGAGACTGGAAGGAGGCGTTCATCTAGGACCCTTGTTTTATTAGTTTCTCTTCATCTTTATTCACTTTTGTATTAATGCGGTCTACGAACCGTGAATGATTGCCCGTATTGTACGTGGTCGCATGATGAACGTCTTGTTTTATTGATTTTCTATGGAATTTCAATAAAGTCCTGATTTATTAAATCGGGGCGCGACAAGATGGTATCAGAGCCGACTTGACTGTAGGAAGCCAAACAGACCTGACCTTAGGACTTATATATATTCACTATATTTTACAAAAGATTACTTATCCTCTCATCTTCTGAGATTTTCACAAAAATTTTTCTCTCTTTTGTAGATGCCGGTCCGTACCGTGAATGGGAACCTTCGTGACGAGGCCGGATTCATCCGCGAGCTACGCATGCTCGTCAGTTTCCTCGGATTCGAGCATGAGCCGATGTACCATGGAGTCTTCCCCGACGAGGAAGAGAGCTTCTGCGAGGTCACCGTCGTCGTCCAGCCCTCCCCTCAGACAGCTCACACCTACCGCGGAGGAGGACCTACCTTCCTGGTTGCCAGCCAGCGCACCGCTCTCCAGGCACTCACGGAGCTCCGGATGATCTACGACAGCGAGCTCTACGACACGGACTTCCGCTTCGTACCTCTTCGCACCCCAGGGAGTCCACAAAGTGTCTTCGTCAGCACCCTCTCCCAGCGCCATTCGGCGATTGGTCATACCATGCGCTTGTTGGAAGCCATGGATGATCTCCACTACGAGGCGCTGCAGGACGCCAATGGACAGCGCGACACTATCAGCTTCTACCGCCATTCTTCCGAGGACCTGAACCGCGAGAACGGAGAGCTTCGTCGCCGCATCCAGCAGGGACACCGCTTGGCTGCCGAGGCAGAGGAGTTGCGGCGCCAAAATGAGCTCCTTCGACAGCGTGTCGCCACCAACCCACACCTCCGCTACCAGATCGAGGAATTGAAGAAGGACATAGAGGAGATCGCGCCTCTTCCGCCTCGCAGGAAGAAACCCCTTCAGACTCCCACAGTGAGGCCCAAGAGGATCTCCCGCAGTGCACCACCCGCCGGACCATCCAGTTCCTCGACCCCGCCCGTCTCCCACGAGCCCGAGATCGAGCCGTCCCCCGAGCTGCCTTAGACGTAGTATTACGATTGATTGTTTTTCTTTTTATTTTGATTGCTTGTATTCAACATTCATGTCAAAATATAAGGCATTAATGAGGAAATAAATAAGTGTAACCGCAAGAACGGTATTCTTTTGAAATAAATATAAAGAAGTTCACCCAAAATAAATGTGTGTACATTGGAAATTCCAGGATGACCAACACCCAGGGATCAGACGCTCCTCAGAACGGAGGGGAGAGTGGCAACCTGCCACAATGGGGAGCCACCGGACAAAGGCAGGCCCCGGTCGCCAACCACCCCACCGTGGCTGAAATGATGGCCACTCAAAACCAGTTGGTCTCAGCCCTCCTGCACCAGATGCAGCAGCAGCAGCAGCAAATGCAAGAGCAGCAGGCTCACTTCTTCCGCCTCCACCAACAGCCCGAGCTGCCCCGACCCGCCACACCAGCTCCCGCTCCCGCAACTCAGCTCTCGGAGTTCCTCCGAGTCCGCCCACCGACCTTCTCAAGCACCACCAACCCCATGGAGGCTGGGGATTGGTTGCGGGCGATCGAGAAGAAACTCGATCTCCTGACCTGCACTGAGCAGGAGAGGGTGGCCTTCGCCACCCACCAGCTGCATGGTCCCGCCGCTGAGTGGTGGGACAACCACCGCGAGACTCTGCCCGAGGGCCACGCCCACACTTGGGCAGAGTTCTCAGCTGCTTTCCGTGCCGCCCACATCCCTGACGGCATCGTTGCTCAGAAGCAACAAGAATTCAGAGATCTGCAGCAAGGAAGCAGATCTGTCACAGAATATCTGCATGAGTTCAACAGGTTGGCCAGGTACGCACCTGAAGAGGTTCGTACGGATGCGGCCAGGCAGGCTAAGTTCCTCCGGGGACTGAAGGACGAGTTGTCTCTACAACTCATCTCAGGAGACTTCGCCAACTTCCAGAAGTTGGTGAACAAGGCTATCATGCAAGAAACCCAACAAAATAAGGTCGACTTGAAGAAGAAGCGCATGATTGCCTTCAGGCAGAATCAGGGTATGGCCCAAAGACCCCGCTTTGCTCCACCTCCACCAGCGCCACAGTACCACCCCCGGCCAGTGTATCGCCCGGCGCCACCAGCTGCCAACGCCGGAGCCAGCCAACCTCGTGCCGCTCCAGTCGCACCTACCGCCCCAGTCGCCCCGGCCAAGAAGCCGGAGGTCTTGAGAGACAGGCATGGCAAGCCTGTGGTGTGCTTCAACTGCCGTCAAGAGGGACACTACTCCCACCAGTGCCCCCACCCCAAGAGAGCTCAAGGAGTCACCTCCAACCCCGCCGTCCGCGCCAAAGTGAACCACGTCTCCGCCGAGGAAGCCCAGGCCGCACCAGAGATTGTCATGGGTAAGTTTATGGTTCATTCATCGCTTGCAGTGGTATTATTTGACACCGGAGCTACCCACTCCTTTATATCAACTGCTTTTGTGGAAAATAATGCACTGGACATAAGTGAACTACCCAGGCCAGTACTGATAGCTACCCCAGGAAAGCAAACCCTCGCTTGTTCCTTTAGTCCAAGGATATGGGTAGATATCCAAGGCACGATATTTTGGGCCGACCCCATTCTAATAGAATGTCAAGGCTTGGACCTCATTCTAGGGATGGATTGGCTAAATAAACACCAAGGTGTGATAGAATGTGCCCAGAGAAAAGTAACGGTGACTAATGAAGAAGGGACTATAGTCACATTCCAGATGCCCAGCATGAAGGCCGGAAGGACAAGACTACATCAGATTACCTTGGAGGAGATACCAGTAGTCAGTGAATACCCGGATGTATTCCCAGAGGATCTACCAGGGATGCCACCTAAGAGGGACATCGAATTCAGGATTGACTTGGTGCCCGGAACCACTCCTATTTATAAGCGACCATACCGGATGGCCGCCAATGAATTAGCTGAAATGAAGCAGCAGTTGGAGGAACTCGAGAAGAAAGGTTATATCAGACCAAGCACATCACCGTGGGGTGCTCCCGTCATCTTTGTCGAGAAGAAAGAAGACAAGGCAAAGCGTATGTGTGTGGATTATCGCGCCTTGAATGAGGTAACAATCAAGAATAAGTACCCATTGCCTCGGATCGATGATCTCTTCGATCAGCTCAAAGGAGCTACGGTATTCTCGAAGATCGACCTGCGGTCTGGTTACCACCAGCTAAGAATCCGAGAGGAGGACATACCCAAGACTGCTTTCACGACCCGCTATGGATTATATGAGTGTACGGTTATGTCCTTTGGATTGACCAACGCCCCTGCATTCTTCATGAATATGATGAATAAGGTATTCATGGAATATCTGGACAAGTTCATTGTAGTCTTCATAGACGACATCCTTATCTATTCCAAGGACCAGAAGGAGCACGAGACTCACCTCCGGTTAACCTTAGGAAAGTTAAGGGAACACCAATTGTATGCCAAGTACAGTAAATGCAAGTTTTGGACGGCAGAAGTAAAGTTCCTTGGACACATCATCTCTGCACAAGGAATCGCAGTAGACCCTGCCACCGTAGAAGCAGTTACGGATTGGTTGCCACCCACGAACGTATCTGAGATACGAAGTTTTCTGGGATTGGCCGGATATTACCGAAGATTTATCGAGAATTTTTCTAAGATAGCCAAGTCAATGACCAAGTTGTTGCAGAAAGGAGAGAAGTTTGAATGGACTCCTGAATGCGAGGAAAGTTTCCGCACCCTCAAGACTCGTTTGGTGTCTGCACCTATACTGACCCTACCAGATATCCGCAAAGACTTCCATGTCTATTGCGACGCATCTCGCCAAGGATTGGGATGTGTTCTTATGCAAGATGGAAAAGTCATCTCTTATGCCTCCAGACAATTGAGACCCCATGAGTTGAATTATCCGACCCATGATTTGGAATTAGCCGCCGTAGTGCACGCCCTCAAGATTTGGAGGCACTATTTGGTTGGAAATCGCTGTGAGATCTTTACGGATCACAAGAGTTTGAAGTATATCTTCACACAGCCTGACCTTAATCTGAGGCAAAGACGATGGTTGGAACTAATCAAGGACTATGACTTAGGTATTCACTACCACCCAGGAAAAGCAAATGTGGTAGCTGATGCCTTAAGTCGCAAGGGATATTGCACGGCCATGATGATTCAAGAACACGCACCCTTGTTATGTAAGGAGATGGAAAACTTAAATCTTGGATTGACCACCAGAGCATATCTAGCCACCTTGGAGACCCAACCTGTCCTGTTTGAGCAGATTCGTGAAGCTCAGTCAGAGGACCCGGATATAGCTGCCATTAAGAAGAACATGAGACAAGGAAAAGCCCCCGGATTTTCAGAGGACGAGAATGGCACCATATGGTTTGGAACTCGGATATGTGTGCCGGATAAACCTGAAATAAAGACTCTTATCCTAAGAGAAGCCCATGAGACATTGTACTCCATTCACCCCGGCAGTACCAAGATGTACCAGGATCTGAAGGAACGTTATTGGTGGGTTAGCATGAAAAGAGAGATTGCCCAGTTTGTCGCCGAATGTGACACCTGCAGAAGAGTAAAAGCTGAACATCAGAGACCTGCAGGATTGTTACAGCCACTTAAAGTACCGGAATGGAAGTGGGAAGAGATCGGTATGGATTTCATCACCGGATTACCAAAGACCCAACTTGGGTATGATTCTATTTGGGTGATCATCGATCGGCTTACGAAAGTAGCTCATTTCATAGCCGTCAAGACAACCTTTAGTGGCCCCAAGCTTGCAGAACTATATATGGCCCGGATTGTATGTCTTCATGGAGTGCCCAAGAAGATAGTATCTGACCGAGGAAGTCAGTTTACCTCTCGATTTTGGAAGAACCTCCAAGAGGAGATGGGCACGAGATTAAATTTCAGTACCGCCTACCATCCTCAGACAGATGGACAAACGGAGAGGGTAAATCAGATACTAGAGGATATGCTTCGAGCATGTGTTTTGGATTTTGGAGCCACTTGGGACAAGAGCTTGCCGTATGCTGAGTTTTCATACAACAACAGCTATCAAGCCAGCCTTCAGATGTCTCCTTTTGAAGCCCTATACGGACGTAAATGCAGAACGCCTCTACTTTGGGACCAAACGGGTGAATCCCAAGTATTCGGAACCGACATTCTTCGTGAAGCTGAAGAGAAGGTATGGATCATCAGAGACCGACTCAAGACAGCCCAATCGCGACAGAAGAGCTACGCAGACAATCGCCGTCGAGACCTAGCCTTTGAAGAAGGAGATCATGTCTATCTTCGGGTTACACCTCTCCGTGGAACTCAACGGTTTAACATGAGAGGGAAGTTGGCCCCTCGATATGTTGGACCATTTCCCATTATCCGACGCCAAGGAGAAGTGGCTTATCAGTTGGAATTACCGCCCTCGTTGGCTGGAGTACATGACGTGTTTCATGTTTCTCAACTCAAGAAGTGTCTCCGCGTCCCCACGGAGCAAGTGGATCTTCAGCAGTTGGATGTCCAAGAGGATCTGACTTATGTGGAAAAGCCGGTCAAGATATTGGAAGTCAAAGAAAGGACCACCAGGAGTCGAGTAATCCGCTTCTGCAAAGTGCAGTGGAGCAATCATCCGGTAGAAGAAGCTACATGGGAAAAAGAAGATGAACTCAAGGCACAGCATCCTGAGCTATTCGAGGATTGATCCGAATCTCGAGGACGAGATTCTCTGTAAGGGGGATAGGATTGTAACACCCCAAAAATTAAAAGGAATAAAATAAAAAGAAAATATTATTTAAATCATTTCTGAATTTATTATTAAAGAAAAATCACCAAAAGAACCCAAATAAAGCCAAACAGGGAGAAATACTCAAGATCTGGACTTGAAAATTTTATGAGATGAACTAGAGGCCAAGATATAATTTTAGGAATTTTTACAAATTTTTATCAACAGTGATTCAACCCTTAATCAAATAAATGAATTACTGGAATTATTTTAAATCAGAAAAGAATTGAAAAGCTTAATGGGCCTCAACCCCGAAACCTCCCCCGACGGCCTTTTTGGCCCAGCCCGTTGCCACCCACCCACTGACAGGAGGGGCCCGCCTGTCGGCGCCGCCCTCCCCTCTCTCCTCCCGCCCGCGCCCCGTCTGGCCCCACTCGTCAGCCCCCTTGCGCCCTCTGACCGCCCGGCCCCGCCTGTCTGCCCTTTCTTTTTCCGTCACTCACTGACAGGTGGAGCCCACCTGTCAGATCCATCGTCTCCGATGGAAGGGGATCGCTCCCCTTCCTTCCCCGGCGATCTCCTTCTGTTTTCTCGCCGCCGGCCGCCGGATCGCCTTGGATCCCCTCCGATCGCCTTCCCTGGTCACCACCGCCCCCTTTCCTTCCATAGCCGACGCGTTTTCACTTTTTTGGAAAGCTTCCCGAAGCTTTTGGTAACCCTCGCCGGAGCTCTCGGGATCCTCTCGGTTCCCTGCCATTCTGACGCCGGCGACCCCCTATAAGAACCCTCCTCGGCCACCGCCCTCAACCCACACCTCCTAAGCCCTAACCGAAGCCTTCCGGAGCGCCGACGCCTCTTCTTCGAGTTTCGGCACTGCTCTGACTCCGGCAAGAGATCGCCGTCGCCTCGGACCCCCGCTGCCCTAGCCGCCGCCACCGTCGGGTCCGTCGTCGACCACCCCACCTCGTCCACCCCTCCGTTGGTCGTGGACACCGCCGGACCGCCGTCGCCGTCGAGCACCCGTACGCCCTCCGTCGTCTACGCTCGCCGCCGGTCACCTCCAGGCCCCATCGTCGCCGCCGAAGGTACCATCTTGACCCCCTTACTCCCTGCGTTCCATTTTTGGCCCTAGCTAGGTCCCTAGGCCCTCGCCGTCGCCGCCGCGGCCGCACCCGAGCCCGCCGTCGCCGGAGACGAAGGGGGGTACGTGCCCCCTTACGACGTGCCGTGCCGGATCAAGCCACAACCGTCCGATCGCGATCGGAGGGCTAGGATTAGATCCCTCCGGGATTTAATCTAGGCCCTCGGATCTGGTCAAAGGGGTATCGAGGCCTCTCGGCCGTCGATCACCACTTAAACCCCAGGGCTGATCTCGAGCGTCCACGTCATACCGGTTCGCGAGATCTAATCGTGGCCGTCCAAGTTCACTTACGCCTCCCGCCTCGCTCCCGATCGCCGGATCTGTATTCAACGGTCCTGGTTGATCCGGTCCACGCGAATAGTCACGGGTTCACGGTGAACCTGGTTCACCGTGGACCAGGGACTGTTTTTGGTTTAAATAAAAATTCAGAAAATAGTTTAAACTTCAAAAATTCATATCTTGCTCATTTTAACTCTAAATTTCACCATTCAAATTTTGTTAGAACCAGAACATTATTCTCTACACATTAATGCAATAAAAACAGTATGTTTCTGTTGCCCAAAATATTATTAATCAATAAATGAATAAGAACCCCTTTAGGATAAATTATTATTCCAACAAAATAAATTATGAAAAATCCTAAAAAGGTTAAAATTCACTATTATATGTAAAGACTCAGAATAATAAATATTACTTCACCCACAACAATGTATGTTCTTTATTTGGTGAATTTTATCTGTTTTATTGAATGTGAATATATTGTTTACTTTTCCGTATCGAGAAGACTACGAGTTCGTCGAGGAGCAGGAGTTCTACCCCGAGGTTCCTCCATCCCCATTTGCTGAGCAAGGCAAGTCATCGACCATCTCTGTGGAAACAGTTGATCATAATTGAGCCCATGTTTTAATAACTTATCGCTATAACCCATAGGTTAATATTGCATTAGTCAAATACTCAAGCCTTACACTTATATTTATTAGATCCCTGTCCTTGTGTGCAAACCCAAGCCATGCTTATTGAGCCTTAACTCCTTGTCACTCTACTATAAATATATTAGCTAGTGCCCAATGTACCGGCACACCTGCTATAGGTTAAAAAGAACGAGTCGTAGATAGCTGGATTTCTGTATATGAATTTCCCTGTTATTCTCGTCTCTGGACTCTGTTGGAGTTGGCTAGGTTATAAGTATGGTGGGTTCCGGGTGCAAGCTCGGGCACTGGTTTGTCGCACCCGGGGCACTATAAGGACCGGTCTGCGGGATCTGTTGCAAAGCACTTCTGTACCAACCACAAGTCTAATGGGTAAGTCCTAACTGGAAGTATGGAATACTCCGGCTTGATGCACCATAGAGGAGGGGGCAAGGGGCTAGCCTGCGGGCGACTTGTACCGACGAGGCTCAAGGGGGGGTATGGTGGGGCTCCGATGCGTCGGGACACCATATAAAACCCATAAGAGGGTGCTATTGAGTCGGGGAGGACTATATGGAAGGTTTTGGCACGAGTTCCCGTGTGATGGGTCATCTCGTTACACTTCGGTGTAGGTGATGAGTGCGTGCCTTGTGGGTACAGTGGTACATCTCTGATCAGAGTAATTCAATCTTTTCGAAAAGCCGAGCCCACGGTCAAGGGCGGGTTGTGTGACTACTCGCAGTTAGTTTACAATTGTTTGAATGTTCAAGTTATTCATGGCACGTAAGGACTGTTGAGCGAGGTGGGGCTGACTGTACCCCTCGAGTTAGAAGATGATGATGCACACACACATGTTTACTTTTCCGTACTAATTAATTTGCTCACATTTAAAGCTTTACAATTATGCTGCTTCCGCTAAATTAGCCACTATCTCCCTTGTTATTACCTTGCATTATATTTGCATTCGGTGGCTTGCTGAGTACATCTGTACTCACCCCGTTGACTTACCACATCAGAGCCAGTCTACTACGAGGAGGATGAAGGTCTGGAGTAGCGACCCAGTCAAGGCGAGACTGGAAGGAGGCGTTCATCTAGGACCCTTGTTTTATTAGTTTCTCTTCATCTTTATTCACTTTTGTATTAATGCGGTCTACGAACCGTGAATGATTGCCCGTATTGTACGTGGTCGCATGATGAACGTCTTGTTTTATTGATTTTCTATGGAATTTCAATAAAGTCCTGATTTATTAAATCGGGGCGCGACACACTCAATCAGCCAAAAAGCCTACCCAAATTTCAAAGAAAACCACTCTTTCTACCAAGAAAATTCCTCCTAAGAAAACCACTCAGCATAAGCCCAAGGAGCCTGTGAGGATTGCTCCTATGACCCATGAGAGTGCCCTTAGGAGTGTGTTTCATTGTTCCTACTATCAGCTGGTGGGTCATCTGGTTTGGTTCTATTTTTATCGCATCAAGGATGAGCGACGCTCTCAGGCGATGAGTTTCTAGGACATGCATTACCCATATCTTGGTGTGCATGAGTCTGAGGTCTACTCACATTCTGATTTCGAGGTTCCCTTTACTTCCCGGAGAGGTTTTGCTCCTTGAGGTGTTCACCATGTTCCATATGGTGGTAGACCCCGTGTGAATGACTTTGTGCCTCGACAGGTTAGGAGACCTCGTCATGCTTTTAGGTCGCAGCATGTAGGTAGACCTCGCACTTTGCATCATTTTGATTTTCCTGTGCGTAGACAGTCTATTTTTACTATGCCTACTACTCGTATCACTCACTGCTGGATGTCTCGTCATGCTTTCACTCACCCCAGCACTGAGCGATCGAGATTCTCTTATCATGTGTAGGCACCAGATCGGGGCTTGGAGGGCACGTGGATCATTGACTCTGGTTGTTCGCGCCATATGACCGGAGATGCAGCATGGTTCTCCAGCCTCACCACAACCAAGCAAAAGGAACATATCACATTCGGCAACAATCGAAGGAGTAGAGTGAAAGGTAAAGGTGTGGTAAGAATCAACTCAAATTTCACTCTCAAAGATGTTGCTTTGGTTGAAAATTTGGGATACAATTTGCTTTCTGTATCTCAGTTGCTTGATGAGGGCTTCGAAGTGCGATTTCATCGCGATACTTCGCAAGTACTCAATTCTGATGGTGCTGTAGTTTGTAAGATCTTTAGAGTTGGGAGAGTTTTGGAGCTGATTTTTCTGAGTCATCTGGTTCTTCTCACTGTCTTATTGCTCATTCGACCTCTGAGCTTTGGAAGTGGCATAGGAGACTAGGGCATATGAGCTTTGAGTTGCTCGCTCGTCTGAGTGCCCTAGGTCTTATCCGAGGATTGCCTAAGCTCAAGTTTGAGAAGAATTTGGTTTGTGCTCCATGTCGACATGGAAAAATGATTGTCGCTTCAGACTCGCCAGTCACCATGGTGATGACTAAATAACCTAGAGAACTTCTCCATATGGACACTTTAGGTCCTTCTCGGGTTAGTTCTTTAGGTGGCAAGTGGTATGTGCTAGTCATAGTCGACGATTTCTCTCGCTACTCTTGGGTCTTCTTTCTTGCCAGCAAGGATGAAGTGTTTTCACACTTTTTGAGCTTGACTTTGAGACTTTTCATAGAACTCCCTGGTGCATTAAAATTCATTCAGAGTGATAATGGCATGGAGTTCAAAAACAATCTCTTTGTTGACTTTTGCATGGAGCATGGCATAGAACATCAATTCTCTGCTCCACGGGTTCCTCAACAGAATAGTGTTATTGAGAGAAAGAACCGCACTTTGGTTGCGATGGCTAGGACAATGCTCGATGAGCACACGACTCCTATAAAATTCTGGGCTGACGCCATGAATACTGCATGTTACATCTCAAACCAAATATTCATGCACTCAATTTTGAACTTAACTTCTTATGAACTACGTTTTGGGAGACAACCCAAAGTTACTCATCTTCGAGTTTTTGGCTATCGATGCTTTATCCTAAAACGTGGAAATTTGGATAAATTTGAGTCGCGCTCTTCTGACGGGATCTTTTTGGGATACACTACTCATGGTCATTCTTATCATGTTTTCAATTTGGAAACTAACACTGTCATCGAGTCATGTGATGTGACTTTTGATGAATCAACCCCCTCTATTAGTTCCACTTTTGAACAGGCAAGTGAATACGACATGGAGCAGACCATCTTCGAAGATGAATATCCTAGAGATTTCGAGGATGAACCCCTACTACCCTCGACATCGACCCCCGAAGCCGACCCCGCTTTGACCACTTCGGCACAAGGTCCCGAAGCAACTACCTCGACATCGGTCATCTTGGCCACTCCAACGCACAAGTTGAGGGGGAGACTGCATCTCACCGTGAGGCTCCACACCATATTCAAAGGATGCATCCTCCCGAGTAGATCATTGGTGAGCTTGATCAAAGGGTAACACTGTCTCATGCTCATTTCATTGATCCCGCTTTTGTTGCTTCTTTCGAGCCCTTAGATGTTAGTCATGCACTTTCTGATACTAACTGGATCAATGCCATGCATGAAGAACTTGGAAATTTTGAGAGAAATCAAGTCTGGACTTTAGTTGATCCTCCACCAAATATTCATTTCATTGGAACAAAATGGATTTTCAAAAACAAACAAGGGGAGGATGGGACTATAGTTAGAAACAAGGCTAGACTTGTTGCTCAGGGTTATTCTCAATTAGAAGGGATTGATTTTACTGAGACTTTTGCACCTATTGCACGTCTAGAGGACATTAGGATTTTACTTGCCTTTGCGACACCCCGAGGATTCAAACTCTATCAAATGGATGCCAAAAGTGCATTTCTTAATTGCTTCATAGGCGAAGATGTTTATGTAAAACAACCCTTGGATTTGAAAACCCCAAACACCCACATAAAGTCCTTAAACTTCATAAGGCTCTTTATGAACTCAAGCAGGCCCCTCGGGCATGGTATGATAGACTTAAGTCTTTTCTGCTTGAGCGAGGGTATCTGATGGGATCTGTTGATAAAACCCTGTTCACTCTTAAGCATGGCAAAGATTTCCTCCTAGTTCAGATTTATGTGGATGATATCATCTTTGGTGGGTCTTCTCATGCTTTGGTTGCTGAGTTTGCAGACATCATGAGCAGGGAGTTCGAAATGTCCATGATGGGCGAACTCACGTTTTTCCTTGGTTTGCAAATCAAGCAAAGCAAACAAGGTACCTTCATCCACCAGATGAAGTACACCAAGGACCTACTCAAGAAGTTCGACATGGCTATGCAAAGCCACTCGCCACTCCAATGGCTACATCTGTAGAATTGGATCCTGACGAAGATGGAGAAGCCATAGATCAGAAGGAGTTCCGAAGCATGATCGGCTCCCTCCTCAACTTGACTGCTACGAGGCCAGACATACACTTCACAATGTGTATGTGTGCTCGTTTTCAGGCTTCGCCACGTGCTTCGCACTGCCAAGCAGTAAAGTGCATTCTCAGGTATCTCGAGCATACCCTCGAGTTTGGCATTTGGTATTCCGCGTCTTCCTCCTTGTGTCTTCGAGGTTATTCAGATGTGGATTTTGCTGGGTGTAGAATTGATAGGAAGAGTATCTCCAGTACTTGTCATTTTCTGGGTACTTCTCTTGTTTGCTGGTCTTCCCACAAATAGTCTAGTGTTGCACAATCAATGGCTGAGGACGAATATGTTGCTGTAGCTAGCTGTTGCTCATAAAT
This sequence comes from Zizania palustris, assembly GCA_019279435.1. Lineage (NCBI taxonomy): Eukaryota > Viridiplantae > Streptophyta > Magnoliopsida > Poales > Poaceae > Zizania > Zizania palustris. The sequence goes on from JAAALK010000079.1 coordinate 28,267,500, forward strand.
TTTGTGGATGGTTTCCACTTTGCGGGATTTCAGATTAGATTATAAGGGTGTTCCACTATTTTGTGATAACACTAGCACTATTTGCATTGCAAACAACCCGGTTCAGCATTCCAGAACCAAACACATTGATGCGAGATATCATTTTCTCAGAGATCACAATGAGAAGGGTGATATCGAGCTTCAATATGTTGATACCCAGAACTAGCTTGCCGACATTTTTACTAAACCACTTTATGCCTCCCGATTTGCATATTTACGTGGGGAACTAGGTATTTGTCATCCTTACGACATTTTATGAGGGGGGCATGTGTCATGTGTGTTGCATTGGCTTCCATATGATGAATTGATGTAACAATTTGTTGCTTTTATATGCCTTTGCATTGTTGTTCTTATCATGATGTATCAGTTCTGCTTAATATATCTCACTTCAAGACGAGCATGATTTTCATTTACAAAATTCAAAACATGATCACTACTTAGTCTCGCGTTTAGCATGTGTACTACAGAATTGCCTTATCTATCTTTTATCTGCTTGGTAGCTAGAATCCTTAATTATGGATGCACAATTGAAGCTTGCAAATTATATCGCTATTCATAGAATCATACAACAAATGTTACATGACAAATTTCAAATATCCATGTTTTATGTGCTAAAAATGACAAGATCTAGGTGGGTTTGCTTGTCGCACTTATTTATTCTAGACTGCTTACCATTGCACTTTGGTATGAACTGGGATAACTTAGTGTCAACCAAAATCACTGTCTTAAGCTTTTGATGGTCATTCTTGGCCTAGGCTTGACTTGGTTGGAAAGCATAAGATAGACGAGCAAATAATCCCTGGCAAAATCAAAAGAATTGCAAACTCTGAATCAATTACTAATCAAATTTGATAAACGCACCATGGAAATTGGACTTGCTTTTCTGAGTGGAAATTGTTTAGCTTTTGCAATTCTCGCCTTCTCGTGTATAGATGACTAGTCTAAGTGGTGATGTGTTTATTTTCCAAAATTTGCAAAACTCATGCATCACACATTGAACTTGTAATATATTACCTTGAACTGAGCATCTGATCCTTGATTTGGCATATTTTTGCCCCATATGTTTTCACACTTTTCATCATCTCGAAGCCCTGCATCGTTTCTTGCTCCTTGATTCTTGCATTGCCAAAGGGGAAGAAAAATGCCTGGTTTATTTACCAAAGGGGGAGAACAATGAAACTAAAAAAGGGGGAGAAAATTTCTACTGCCAAAAGGAGGAACTTTTGCAAAATGGCTTTTAGTGACTCAAGTCAATTGAAATCCATTTATCAAGTGACATGTTTTGGCTCGTTTCTGAGTTTTTATGGTCACTTGTGTGCTGAAATTTTTCAAATTTTCTTGAACTTGAATTTGGTTGTCAATGCACTCATCAAGGGGGAAATTGAGAACCCAAGGGTTGGTTTCTAAGTATGTGATGAGTGATTGATATAATTTACCTTCTGGATTAGAAGGGTCCCTCTGAAGGGGGTTCGGAGGGTGTTTCACCAAAGGGTTCGGTGGGTTTGCTTGCTGCGGGTGTTGCAGCGGAGTGTGACTGTGAGAGGGGTCCGATGGTACACGATGACTTGGTCGTACCAAAGGGTTCGGTACTTTGGGCGGTACACCAGAGTGTGTGCCGAAGGTTGTTTATCGGAGAGGTCTCTGAGGTACAGGAAACACATGTCTGTTTGTCTGTGGTGCGCAAGTGACTTCGGAGGTCATGGACGGTTCGCAACGAGTGAACCTGGGTCAAGCGGGAGGCTTGATGCCAGGCGAGCGGGGAGCTCAGTCACAAAGGCTGTGTGGGGTCAAGGTTGGTCCTCGGGTCAAGGTGCGCCAGGCGAAGGCAAAGAGCGCGGAGCATGGCTTCAGCTGAAGGTACCTCGAGATGAAGTCCTCGGAGGTGAGGCACTTCGAATAGTACTCCGAATGGAGTGACTCCGGAGTATGGTGGACGAAGTCCTCAGCATTGAGGCAAGGCGTTCGAAGTGTGCTCTGGATGGAGGCACTCGAAGGGACACCTGACGAAGCTCCCAGAAGTCGAGGTGCATTGAAGGCATGGTACGGGTGAGGTTCATCGAGGAGTGTGCTCGGGGAGAGACACTGTGACGAAGTGTTCATGGAATGCTTCATGTGGAGGCCTCGGACGAAGAAGGGACTTCGAAGGGTGGTACTCCGAAGGTGGGGCTTCGGAGTGTGGCTGACTGAGGTACTTCGACCATGCATGGCTTCGGTATATGGACTTACAGAGTTCGAGCTAGGAGTAGCTGCGAAGCCGTGGTGGTTCACTCCGGAGGTGATGGTGCGAAGGCTCAAGGGCTTTGACGGCTTCGGCTCAAAACCGTCACTATATCGAAGGCTGACTTCGGTGAAGTGAAGGCCGTCTGGCTCAAGGCTTCTCACCAAAGCTACCGCACCCCTCGCGTAAGAAGGGGGGCTTCAGAAGACTCCAAAACTACAAAGGCTGATTGTGTCTGCTATGCAAAAGCTGATGCTATCTCCTTTGCGAAGCTGATAAAAGAAGCCTCCAAATAAAGTAGACTACCATCTGTACCCCTGTTCTACTGAAACAAAAACAGTGTAAACCCTAGGGGTAAAGTAGTCTATTCATAGGGCTGAATAGTGCCTATAAATAGTGAAGGCTAACTAGGCCTATGTAACCCGTTGAGCAGCCATTTTAGAACACCTGTGCTAGCCGTCACACTCATGTACTCAGACCTGTGAGTTCATTTCATGTTCCCTGTTCTTGCAATGAAGTTTTGATTTTGTTCTTCTTTCACTGCTTGAACTTGTATTCTGTGTTACACTGCATGCTTTGATACCTCTGTGCACCATTTCCTTCTGTATTAAGTTTGTGCACTGGTTCTTTTCTGGAGAAGTGTGTGAGAGGTTTGTGCGTGCGAAGTGTATGTTTTTCAGTGTACGTTCGATCTATGTAAACTGAGGCAACCCCTCACTATTACAAGTGAAGCACTGAGTAGTGTGAGCTCGAAGCCTGCTTTCTTCTCTTAGCAAAATCTGTTGTGGGCGTTTTGACCTTCGGAATACGAAGCCTAGTACAAGTTTCTAGTGCAGAGTATCTGGTCGAAGTCCTCATAGGGAAGTCATCTCTTGCGAAGGGTGAAGTGCGAAGTCTCCTCTAAGGCACCCAGTGTGCGAAGCCTGCACATACTTAGCAGAGTTGAGTTTTTGGTTTTGTGGGTGGAGTGAAGTCTTCTTGACTTCGAACTTCTGCTCCTCGCGAAGCCAGGTTTCGGAGCTGTGAAATACCTCCGAACCAGACCTTTGAAGGGTGTGTTTGAAGCCTGTTCCGCAGGAGACTGTTTTAAAACAGAAGGCTATTTTTAGTCTAAAATTTTAAAAGCTCCCATTCACCCCCCTCTGGTCGTCGTTTCCGGTCCAACAAACTCTATGAGGGTACTTGGGATGTTCAAATTATGGGGATTGTCTAACATAAACATCCTCTCCTATGAAACCATTAAGAAAAGCACTTTTAACATCCATTTGATAAAGCTTGAAACCGCGAGAAGATGTAAAAGCAAGCAAAATCCTAATGGCTTCAAGTTGAGCTACTAGAGAAAATTTCTCTCCAAAATCAACCCCCTTAACTTGAGAGTAACCTTGAGCAACCCACCTTGCCTTGTTTCTCACAACAGACAAATCCCCTGGTGATTTTTGAAAATCCATTTGGTGCTAATGATATGAATATTAGGAGGTGGATCTACAATAACCCAGACTTGGTTTCTGTCAAAGTTTTCTAACTCCTTGTGCATGTCATTGATCCAACTCGAATTAGATAAAGCATGACTAACATCTAAGGGCTCAATGGAGGTAACAAATGCAGAATCAATAAAGTGAGTGTGAGAACGTGTTACCCTTTGATCTAGCTCACCGATGATCTGCTCTAGAGGATGTATCTTCGATGTATCTTCTGAATGTGCTATAGAGCTTATCAATGAGATGTAGCCTCCCCAATTCTTGCTGGAGAGTGGTTGAAGATGACCGAAGTCATAGCAGATGCTTTGGGGCCTCTTGCCGAAGTAGTCGATGCTGGGTCCGCTTGGGGGTTGACATCGAATGAAGTAGGGGATCATCCTCGAGGCCTTCACATCCTTCGGGATCTTCTTCTTCAAAGATGGTCTCATTCATATCTTTTCACTAGAAAACTCAAAAGAAGAACTAACACATGAGGTTGATTCATAAAATGTCACATCACATGACTCAATGACAGTGTTAGTCTCAAGATTAAACACACGATATGAATGACCATGAGTGGAATAACCCCAAAAGATCTCATCTAAAGACCGCAACTCAAATTTGTCCAAATTTCCACGTTTTAAGATAAAGCACCAACAACCAAATACTCGAAGGTGAGTAACCTTGGTCTTTCTTAGAAAACGTAGTTCATAAGAGGTCAAATTCAAAATTGAACGCAAAAAGATACGGTTAGAGATGTAACATGTAGTGTTTATGGCTTTAGCCCAAAATCTTCTAGGAGTCCTGTGCTCATTGAGCATCATCCTAGCCATCTCAAACAAAGTGTGGTTCTTTCTCTCAACAACTCCATTCTATCAAGGAACCCGCAGAACAGAAAATTGATGTTCAATGTCGTGCTCAAGGCAAAAGTCAACAAAGAAACTATTCTTAAACTTGTTGCCATTATCACTTCTGATTGCTTTTAATGCACTCGGCAGTTCAGTGAATAGTCTCAAAGATAAGCTCTAAAAGTGTGAAAACACTTCATCCTTGCTTGCAAGAAAGAAGACCCAAGAATAACGGGAGTAGTCATCCACCACGACAAGGACATACCATTTTCCACCTAAAGAACTAACCCGAGAAGGACCTACAGTGTCCATATGGATAAGTTTTCCGTGTTGTTCTGTCATCACCATATTGATTGGTGAATGAGAGGCGACCACCATCTTTCCATGTTGACAAGGAGCACAAACAAGATTCTTCTCAAACTTGATCTTGGGCAATCCTCGGGTTAGATCTAGCGCACTCAGTCGAGCGAGCAAGTCAAAGCTCATATGCTCTAGTATCCTATGCCACATCTAGAGTTCATAAGAAGGTTTAGCAATAAGGCAATAAGAAGAACCAAAATACTCAGAAAAATCAGCTCCAAAGACCCTCCGTATTCTTGAAATCGTATAAACCAAAGCACTAGAAGAATCGAGAACTTTTGAAATATCGCGTCTGAAACACACTTCCAAGCCCTCATCAAGCAACTGAGATACAGAAAGCAAATTGTATCCCAAATCCTCAACCAAAGCGACATCTTTGAGAAGGAAATTTTTATTAATTTTAACCATACATTTGCCTTTCACTCCGCTCCTTCGATTGTTGCCAAAGGTGATGTACTCACGTCTTTGGGTCGAGGTGAGATTGGAGAACCTTGATGCCTTCCCCGTCATATGGCACGAACAACCAGAATCCATGATCCATTTCTTCTCTAGGCCTTCGTCTATTGCCTACACAAGATGAGAAAATCTCGAGTGCTCAATGCTAGGGTGAGTGAAAATCTAACGAGATATCCAACACTAAGAGACTTGAGCTACAGGCAAAGCAGTAGTAGACTGTCTATGTATAGGATTATGAATTATGATAGAAAGTGCGAGGTCTATCTAAATGGTGAGAGCCACAAAACTACGAGGTCTCCCAACCTGTCTAGGATCAAAACCACTAACACGTGGTCTATCACCATATGAGTCATTGTGTATCTCACGATGGGCAAATCCTCTCAAGTGAGCACGGGGAGCCTCAATAAATGTAGGACGAGAGCGAGAAACATACTCATGCATACTTAAAGATGTGTAATACATGTCCTGAAAGCTTATATTTTGAGAACGTTGCTCCGCCTTGATGCGACAACAACAGAAACAAACCAAATGACCAACTCGCTAACAATATGCATAATGAAACACTTTCTTGGAAGCAGGATTATGGGTTTTGGGAGAAATCCTTACATGCTCTCTTGGTTTCTGCTGAGGGACTTTCTTTGGTGGAGGAGGTGTTTTCTTGATAGGCTATGGGGTTTTCTTTTCTTGGGGTGCAGAGACTATGCTAGCTTTATCTTTTTCAAGAGTGGTGGAAGTAGTAAAAACAATCTTGGCCTTCTCCTCAGATGTGGTTCTCTCATAACCCAAACCCAAAGTCAAACTAGCCTTATCAGCACACATCTTGGTCTTGGCCAAGAGCAGATCCATCTTACCATTTCCCTTAGTATATTTGTTTACCACATAAAAAAGGTATTTATTTTCAGTCATGAGATTTTCAACTTGCCCTCTAGCAAAGCTGAGTTGGTCCTTTAGGGTGATGCAGGTGGAATAGACTGGCTGCACATCCTTAGAACTCTCAGCACTCTCCAATCTAGCCTATAGTTCTTTAACATGCTTGTCCCTAAGTTCAATGCTTTCAATGAGCAATGGGCAATTTGAACAAGCATCAGAAACAAGAGGTCTAGACTCCACCACAGTGAGCTCTTTCTATGCAATCTCAAGCTTATTGATAGTTTGAGCGTGCACAGACCGTAGCTCAGTAAGCTCAGTCGTGACTACATAGAAGAACTCACACTTAGCATCATCAAACTTAGACTTAAGCAAAGCATACTCAGTGGAAACGGAATCAAGTCGAAGTCTAAGTTCTTTGCATTCTCTAGCAGCTTTCACAAGTAACCTATCCTGACCAATTGAAGCATCATTCAATTCATCACCTTTAACCAAAAGTTTGTCATGGGATAAAGTTACCTCTAATGAGTCTAGCTCATCGTCACTATGAATGCTATCGGCCATGAAGCAGATGCCAGTGAAGTCCTTCGCCTTTTTCTCCTCCTTCTGTTGTGGTTCATCCTCATCAGAGCTTAGCTCTTCACTTGAAGAAGTATCGATGTCGCTCAGTGAAGCCATGAAATCTCTAGACGCTGCCTTAGCTGCTCTCTTGGTCATCTTGTCGTGATTCTTCTTAAAATAGGTCTTCTTGTCCCTCTTCTAGTGCATGTGCTCATTCTCATCTTTCTTTTTCAATTTAGGGCAGTTAGCTTTAATGTGAGAAAGATCTCCACATTCAAAACATCCATGAGATCCTCCTCTCCTCTGATCCCATCTATCATTATAGAAACGGATGAACTCATTGACAATGAGAGCAAGCTCCTCATCATCTAGAGTGTCCACCTGCTCTTTTGTGATGGAGACTAGAGAGGACAAAGCAAAACCACCAGCAAAGACACAAGACTGAGAAGAACCTGATACAATACCTCTAAATGAGGTGCCACTGCCAGAACTGGAAACTAGTGCCATGGATGGTGGCAAAGAGTTTCCAAGCCCTCGACAAGATTCCTTAGCAATCTTAGTGAACTTTCGCTTGCTGAAGAGTTCATCACAAGTTAATGTGTCATAACTTGTGGAATCCTCAATGCTGGATATCTTCACTTCCCATATGCTACAATCAAGAGCATAGAGAAGCTTGATAGCCCTCTCATGGACAGAATTAGCAAGTACTCCCGTTGAGCGAAGATTACTCACGATGGCATCAAAACGGGAAAACATGGCATCAATAGATTCACCGGGGCTCTACACAAACATTTGGTACTGTTGATTATAAGTTCGTTGACGCATGGCCTTGATCTGAGATGTGCCCTCATGAAAAATAGTCAAAGTGGACCAAATATACCTAACAGTATGATGGCGCTGCACCCTATCGAACTCATTTCTACTTAGGCTAATGAATAGTATATTTCTAGCTTTGCAGTTAGCAGTATACTGATCTTTCTCAGCCTGAGTAGTGCGAGTCTCAAGGATGGAGTATTGTGAGTCCACAATCTCCCAAATTGCAATTCCTTGTCTTTGTAAATAAGCCTCCATGTGCACCTTATAATATGCAAAGTCCATCCCATCGAACGGAGGGATTTTGTTAACTTTGTCCATGTCGCCTATGGATCACAAAACCGGTTAAGGTCAACTGGTGATATTAATTTGCTCTGATACCAATTATAGGACTGAAACAGATGACTAGAGGGGGTGGATAGGTGCCTCAATAAATTCTTTCGAAATGATGGCCTTTTCTAAACACCCAAAGCTCCTCTAAAAGAATAGGCAGAAGCAAATAAACTTTCATAGAGATATTTCAGAGAAAGTTAGTGCTACCACTCTCCTGTCATATTTGAAATAATGTGATAGTCTGAGAGATCATAAGCACTAAAAATAATCTAGAATTCAAAACAATTGTTGTCCAGATTGAAAAGACATCGGTACAACACACATAAGGAAGATTTATAAAGCTCATAGACTAGAGAGGAAAATCATCAAGTGCTAGAAAAACATTCATCAATCACATGCATTTTATAAAGCTATCTGAAAATAACTTGCTCACAACTATTGAATCAACCTCAGAATATTCAATGAAAATATATTGTATTGCACGCAAAACGAGGAAGATTACTATGTGTTGGAAACAGAAAGTGGCAGCTTCTTCTCTCCCTCGTTGGACTCCACCCCGCGCTCCTTGCGATCCCCTTGTGCAGCTTCACTTGGCGGTGGTCCCAGCTCCCAGCGGCTCCTCCCTAACGAGCGACACCGCCTGCGCGCATGGATATCTAGTATGCCGAGTGCCAGTCCAAGAAAAACCGAGCAGCAATGCCGCATGTGCTTAGTCCTTAGGATTCCGTCTCACGTGATGAGGCAAAATCATGCCGAAGAAACTAGAGTTCGGTCGACACAATGATCCCCGGAGAAAATCAGATCAAGTTCTTGCAAAAACCATCGAGTACTTCTCTGTTCGGCGGTGGCTAAACAGGAATAAGAAAATGGCAGCTGTGGTTGGTGGAAGATAGACAAAATTTCTGAACTAAGATTTTTTCCATTGGATAAGTTGGTGAAACCGTAGGGTATAGGGGGCCTTTTGTAGGAAATTCAAAAATAGGAAAAGACACAAATACTCCTAGGGTTTTTTATGGACTCGAAGGTCTACAGGGCTACCAAAATAAAATCCTATCTAAAGGTACTTCATCCTGATTCAAAGCTTTCGTAGTGACTACGGCTTCGCTTTAGGAGCATTTGATCTTGATATGACTGTTTTGAGGCGAAACCGATAAAGCCTCTCCTAATGGCCAACACGTGTCACCAATCCACGAACTCGACTACCAGCAAGTCTCTCCCACTCTCGATCCCTCGAGTTGCCTTGTCACTTGCACTAGCCTTCCTTTCACTGATGTGGTCAACAGACTGTCCCTTTGACAGTTGACTCGCATCTCAACCGTGCAGAACATGAGACAAGCAAAAACACAAATCTCCACGCAAGCGCACATCTCAATACACACCGATCCCTTTGGTGAACTCAAACAACCAATCACGAATCTCCACACAAGCATGCACCTTGTGTTGTTTATTGTAAAGCATAAATATGATCATATCCAAACCATGATGTCCTCATCATTATCTCCTTCTTGACTGTGAACCATCCTCGGTTTGTTTTTTATTCACAATCATTGTAGCTCCTAGCAAAATAGATATCATTTTGCAATATCACTTGTTCTTTTGTTACATTGAGAATAGGAGGAAACCAACTCATCTTAGCATTTAGTTTCTCAAGTGTCAATGAAAAACCATCCATAATAAAAGGAGATGAAACTATGGTGTTGTTGAATAGATCAGCACACTCTCCTTCTTGAAAACAAACCTGTGTATTTAAATTAAAACAAGAGACTCTCGAGATAATAAGATTAGTTAAAACACCTTCCTCGATATTATTATTTTCAGTCTTTAATTGCAGCTTCAAATCTGAACATATGTAAACTTCATGCACAAAGTATACTCCTTTATTATTATATTTTCCAACTACATGAAAAGGGATATGAATAGGACATGACAAGTTAGTTATAGTGAATAATTTCACATTTAAAGCACTAAGTTCATAACGATGATCAAATTCAATATAACCCTAAGTATGTAAAGAAGATAACAATTTTTGTTCTTCCTTTTCACTAGCAATGTGAACAACATGTATCAAATCACTTAAAGGTTTAGTAGCAAAATCAATATGTTCATTCACTAGTTGTGGGATATATATAAGTGAAGCATTGTACAACTCTTCTTTATCATAAGGAATAGCATCACAATCATCTTGTGACGTGAATTTTAGAAATAGGTTCCACTAATGTTTTCTCTAAATTAGCATGATAAGTGGACAAATGTGGTTCAAAATAAGTATACTCACCTTGGTTTTTCTCAATACTACCTTTAGCGACCTCAAAATCTAATGGGGTGTCTACCTTCTCAAGTGATGGAATCAGCATAGTCACCATCATATTTTCCTCGTTTAGGCTTATGCCATGAACCTCGTGCAAAACTTTAGTAATAGGAGGCATAAGGGATTGATGCTTCTTTGATTTCTTGTCATCTTTGCGTAACAAAACTGGAGATTCAAAACCTTCATCATCAAATAATTCACAATGCTTTTGTTTTCTATCATTGCACACCCCTCAAGCAAAATCTGACTCTCAACATTACAAGCTAGAAAAATCAATTGGCCTAAATAATTATACATGGTATTAGCCAGCAAAAGTTGTATTTCTAAATTAAGACCTTTCAAAAATATAGTCATTGTTTTTATAGCATTCTTCTAATCCACTATACATGATGTAGATTTTAAAGTCATGTTAGTACTCTCTAATGGTTCTATTAGCTTGTTTCAAATTTTCTAATTTCTCATAAAGAACACGCTTGTAATAAGAAAATACATATCTCCTTCTCATCATTATTTTGCATTCATGCCATGTTTCAGGTCTGTTTTCCATATAAGTTCACCAAAAAGATGCAGAACCAGTAAATGTTTTGCTAGCGGCCCTAATAATTTGAACATTATAAAATCATATTTATCAAATTATTTATATACTGCTATCTCCTAATTAACATATGCTTCAGAATCATACTTACCATCAAACAAAGGTAGACACGCTTCTACTTTTGCTAGATAATATTTCAATATATCACATCCTTCATGTTGAGCACTCTCCATATTGTGGAAAATCTAACTAGGAAGCTGTAGAGCATGTGCATTCTCGCAAACACGAGCAAACTCTTGGAGAAGGTATATCGTCCTTACTTTACATGGTTATCAAAAAAATAAAAACAAAAGCTAGATCGTAGTGGTTAGCACAAAAGAGTAAGAAAGATCTACAACAAATGAGAAAGTGGTCTTATCGAGTCTCTCACTCACAACCTTGTACAAACAAGTTCTTAACAATTCTCACCTTACTCAACAGGGGGTGATGGCAACTGTCGAAGTGGACAACCCTAGAGGAAGGTGTAACGATACTTTGTTGCTAGCCTTGTTGAGTGGTTGTCGAGTATGTGGAGCTATAGGTAGGCTAAGAAACTATCAAACGAAATAATAGAATCACATTAGTAAATGTAAGTTGAATGATCGTTTAAAATTGATACTGTGTCGGTCCTAGGCTAGAACGTGCTATAGACGTGAGCCTACACACAAACAATACCACCAAACCAATAGGTAGAACTAGCTTTCCTCCTCTTTTCTCACAAGTTTTCTCTCTCTCTTTGTGATGTTTTTCCTTTTTGAGTACCCTTATGCCTTTTTTGTTCTTATTTTTTCTCCCTTTTTTTAAAGAACAACAAATGATAAGTGTTAGTATACACAAAATCGCGGCGTCGAGCACCGCCTCAGTATGGAGATCGTCCATAGCCTGAAGAAGACGCGACTACCGGGCCATGACCGGATCATGCACGGAGTGAACTCCGAGGTAGATGCTACGGTGGGCGCCGGGAGTACGCTTCGGCACAAGCCGGAAGGACGAGTTCTGAAGACGATCATCGTAGATCATCCTCAGCTCCATGAGGGCCTGGAGGGCGACTCGTTGGCACGCGACATCGAAAGTCGGGCCCCCAAGTGCGGTGGTGTAGGGTGGCAGGTGCTCTCCGGAGCCGTGGACGGTGAGGGAGACGTCACAAGGTCCGGCAAACTCGTCGGGGTACACTCCTTGGAATTCGGGCTCAAAGAGGAACCCGAGGAATGTGAGCATCATGCGGAGCTCCCTGATGAAGCCCTCGTAATGGCGGCAGTAGCTGTGCACTTGGTATACTGGCATCTACAAAACAGCAAGTTGAATAAAAGTGAGAGGAGAAACAAAGTTTATAAAGTAGGTTTTCGAGAAATAATTTCCTGCGGCTAATGGCTAAGCGGGTCTGTTTGGCTTCCTACAGTCAAGTCGGCTCTGATACCATCTTGTGGCGCCCCGATTTATCAAAATCGGAACATTATTGAATTTCCAAAGAAAAACAATAATACAAGAGGTTCATCATGCGACAATCGTACATACGACGGTATTCATGGTGCGCAGACCATATTTATTACATCAGAGTTTAATAAAAACGATAAAAATAATTAAAAAGCATGACGAACGCCTTCTTCAGGATCTTTCTTCTTGACTGGGTCGCTACTCCAGACCGTCTTCATAGTAGGCATCCTCTGTGGGGTCCAACGGGTATGAGTACAAAAAATACTCAACAAGCCACCACAAATGCAACTAATAATGCAGGATAATAAACAAGGAAGGGTAATGGCTAACATTGCGGAAAAGTACATTTTTCAATTATTGCATTTAGTGTATTCAAATTTAATCATGCGGAAAAGGAAACATGTGCATCAACAACATCATCTAACTCGAGGAGTACGTTTTACCTCCTCGCACAACAGTCCTTACATGTCAAACCATCATGCACATACATATTCAAGTAATCTAACTGTGGGATGTCACGCAACCCGCCCTTGACCGTGGGCTCGGCTTTTCGAAAAGATTTATGATTCTGATCAGAGATGTACTACTGTACCCACAAGGCACGCACTCAACCCAAACGAGATGACCCATACCATGGGAACTCATGCCAAAACCTCGGCATGAAATGCTCCAAGTGATAACCACCCGCTCTAGGTTTCGCTGGCGCGCCGGGCCGCATCCCGGCTAACGTCGCACCCCCTTTTGCGCCACATTGGTACAAGCCACCAGCAGGTGCTGCTTGACCCATCTCCAAATGGTGTCCTCGGTTTGGAACACAACATACCTTAGTTAAGACTTACCCATTAGACTTGTGGTTAGTACGGAAGTGTATTGCAACGGATACCTCAGACCGGTCCTTATAGTGCCCCGGGTGCTACCGACCAATGCCCTAGCTTGCACCTGGAACCCACCATGCATCCACTCACAACCACAACTCATCACCGATAGAATTCCATAGATAAGAAACAATGGGGATCATAGGCTTAAGTTGGTTTGATTAAAAATAAATCAAGTTGTTAAGGTTCTGAAATTCACTTAATAAATAATCCTAAAAGAAATCAAAATGAAGGGTTGTCCTTTGAAAAAGGGTTTTAAAAGTGATTATTCTTATTTTTAAGTTCTCTAATGAGTTTAAAAGGAAAGGTCCATAGAAAACTTAGTGGTTTTCAGTTTATGAACAGAAAGGAATTAAATATGAATTTTACTAAAATTTAAATAATTGAATTTTCATTTTTGTCCTAAGGGTATTTGAATACCTATTTAAATAAACATGAAAAAGTCTAAAGTAACATATTGTTTTTATTGAACTAACGTGTAGAGAATAATATTATAGATTTTCTGGAATTGAAATGACAATTTTTAGAGTTCAAATGCGCCAGATATGAATTTTACAAGTTTAAAAGCATTTTTGGAATTTATTTTCAAATTTAAAACGCCTCGGGTCCACGGTAAACCCGCGCACTGTGCGCGTGGTCCGGCCCAATCTGGACCGTTGGATCCAGATCCAACGCGCGCTGGCGAGGTGGGGCGCGTAAGTGATAACGGACGGCCAGGATTAAAACGCGCGAAAGGGTACCACGTGGACGCACGAGATCGAACGCGGGTTTTAAATGGAAATGAACGCGCGAGATTAAAACGTACCGCTTTGACCAGATCCGACGGTGCGGATTAGATCGCGCACGTGGAGCAACTAGCGCCGCTCGATCGCGATCGTGCGGTCGGGATTGAATCCGACACGGCACGGGTACTCAACCTGTGCCGGTCATCTTCTCCAACGACGGCGAGCGGGCCAGGGGCCACGGCGAGCGACGGCGGCCCTAGCTAAGCCTAGAAATGGAAAGAGGACGCTATGGCGGTCACGACGGTACCTTCGACGGCGATGAAGGATGGCGGGCGGTGATCGGCGGTGAGGGTAGACGCGGTGGGCTCCTCGCGTACTCGACGGCGACACCGATTCGGTGATCTCCTTGGCCAGCGAAGGTGTGGCCGAGGTTGGGGCGGTCCTTGCGGTCGCAGCGGTGCGGTCGGCGAGGACGGAGGGGGACTCCGGCGACGGCGAGCGACGGCTGGAGTGAGGGTGGTGGTGGTGCGCTAAAAATCGAAGCGAGGGCGCTCTGTTTGTCTTCACAGCGAATGGTCGTGGGGGTCGGACGCGGTGGAGGCCAGGGGGTTAAATAGGGGTACTGGCGAGGGCTAAAGGGCGTCGTATACAAGGAAAGCCGAGGGGGGGATTTACTCGCCGGCGAGGGCTCGGCCATGAACGCGCAGCGTTGATCCCGTGGCTTAATGGCGTGGGTTAACGGGGGGAAACGGCCGGGAGAACGCGGGGGACCGATTAATGGCATCGAATTAAAGCGGGAGGGGCCAGCGAGGTGGATCCGAGGCGGGGGTCATCGGCCGGTGGAATTTGGGGGCGGAGGCGGGAGGTAGACGACTGGTCTGACAGGCGGGGGCCACTGGCCAGCGGGCGTGAGCGCGCGAGCGAGAGAGCTGACGGGTGGGGCCGTGCTGTCGGTCGTGCACGCGAGGGAAGGCGATCGGCGCCGACAGGTGGGGTCGGGCTGTCATCCAGAGGCGGGCGAGGTGACGGGCTGGGCCGGCCGGGAGAGAGAGAAAGGGAGGAGGGAGGCCCGTTACTGTTTAAAACATTTCTGAATAAAAATAATTCCAGAAAATAGATTAAAATCTTAGGGCTACTTCCAAGGTTGATAAAAATTTATAAAAACTCTCAAAAATATTTCTTGGTCTTGGGAGTTTATACAAAAATTTTCAGCTCCTGGTTTGGTCATTAGCTCTATGTTGTAGTTCAAAATGGTATAGAAGGGTATTAAAGGTATTTTTAGAATAATAAATTCAGGAAATTGAATTAAATAATATTTTTATTACTTTGAAAATTTGGGGTGTTACACATCACCTCTGCTAGTGTGGGGTGATTGGCAATGGGGGCCTGCCGTTGACCAGTCGCTCCCCACTGAGGCAGGTTGCCTGAGGTGTTTCCATCGCGCGGGGCTTCAGATCCTTGGTCGTTGGCCATCCTGAAGTTGAAGGGTTCAGAAAGAATGTGCCAAAATTTAAGGGGAACTGATATTGATTTTATTGCTTAATAATGGATATTAGACCTAGATGATTACATCTTTTCTTTTAATCTCTTATTTTTTTAAAGTCTACACTCATGTCTTATATTCTGACATGAGCGGCACTACAAATAAAACAACCAAAAGAAACAAACAACCGTAATCTACGTCTAAGGAAGCTCGGGGGACGACTCGATCACAGGCTCGATGGAGGTGGTCGGTGCAGGGGTGGTGGAGCTAGAGGGTCCGGCGGGAGGTGCACTGCGGGAAATCCTCTTGGGCTTCACTGTGGGAAACCGAAGCGATTTCCTCTTGCGAGGCGGAAGAGGAGCGACCTCCTCGAGATCTTTCTTCAGTTCCTTAAGCTGGTGGCGAAGCTGTGCGGTGACGATGGCGCCCTGGCATAGAAGCTCGTTCTGACACCTCAACTCCTCCACCTCGGTGCTCAGGTGATGGTTCTGTTGAACCTGGCGACGAAGGTCGGCGTTCTTGCGGTTCAGGTTCTCCGACGAGTGGCGGTAGTAGTCGATGGTGTCGTGCTAGCTATCTGCGTCGAGGATGGCCTCCGTGTGAAGATTGTCCATAGCCTCCAACAGTCTCATGGTGCGGGCGATGGCGGAGTTGTTCTGAGGGAGGGAGCTGGCGTACAAGCTGCGGTGACTCCCTAGTGTGCGCATGGGCATGAAGCGGTAGATGGTGTCATGGAGGTGGCCGTCGTAGACCAAACGAAGCTCGACGAGGGCCTGAAGTGCGGCGCGCTGACTGGCCACCACGAATGAGGGTCCTCCGACTCCATGGGTGTAGAAGGGAGGCTGCGTGGGGGAGGAGCGGATGACAACCGTGACCTCGTAGTAGCTCTCGCTCGCATCGAGAAAGATCCCGTGGAACGCGGGCTCATGGGAGAATCCCAAGAAGTCGACGAGCATGCGAAGCTCGCGGATGAATTCGGCCTCGTCGCGAAGGTTCCCAGTCATGGTATGGACCGGCATCTACAAAAGAGAGAATGTTTTTGTGAAAATCTCGGAAGAAGAGAGTATAAGTAATTTTGTAAGAAAGTAGGGTTAATATAAGTCCTAGGGTCAGGTCTATTTGGCTTCCTACAGTCAAGTCGGCTCTGATACCATCTTGTCACGCCCCGATTTAATAAATCAGGACTTTTATTGAAATTCCATAGAAAATCAATAAATCAAGAGATTCATCATGCGACCACGTACAATACGAGCAATCATTCACGGTTTGTAGACCGCATTAGTACAAAAGTGGATAAAGATGAAGAGAAACTAATAAAACAAAGGGTCCTAGATGAACGCCTCCTTTCAGTCTCGCTTTGACTGGGTCACTACTCCAGACCTTCATCCTCCTCGTAGTAGACGGGCTCTGGTGGTGTAAGTCAACGGGGGTGAGTACAAACGTACTCAACAAGCCACCGAATGCAAATATAATGCAAGATAATAACAAGGGAGATAGTGGCTAATTTTGCGGAAGAGCATAATTTGTAAAGCAATTAAATGTGAACAATTTATTAGTACTGAAATGTAAACATGTGTATGCATCATCATCTGCTAACTCGAGGAGTACGTTTTACCTCCTCGCACAACAGTCCTTACATGCTATGAATAACTCAACCATTCAAACATTAGTAAACTAACTGCGAGTAGTCACACAACCCACCCTTGACCGTGGGCTCGGCTTTTCGAAAAGATTAAATTACTCTGATCAGAGATGTACCACTGTACCCACAAGGCACGCACTCATCACCTACACCAAAGTGTAACGAGATGACCCATTCCACGGGAACTCGTGCCAAAACCTTCCATATGGTCCTCCCTGACTCAACAGCACCCTCTTATAGGTTTCATATGGTGTCCCGACGTGTCGGTGCCCCAGCATACCCCCCCTTGAGCCTCGTCGGTACAAGTCGCCCGCAGGCTTGCCCCTTGCCCCCTCCACTATGGTGCTTAGAGTCGGAGTGTTCCATACTTCCAGTTAGGACTTACCCATTAGACTTGTGGTTGGTATGGAAGTGCTTTGTAACAGATCCCGCAGACTGGTCCTTATAGTGCCCCGGGTGCGACCAACCAATTCCCGAGCTTGCACCCGGAACCCACCATACTTATAACATAGCCAACTCCAACAGAGTCCAGAGACAAGAATAACGGGGAAATTCATATAACAGAATCCATCTATCTACGACTCATTCTTTATATCCTATAGCAGTTGTGCCGGTACATTGGGCACTAGCTAATATAATATTTGTAGAGTGACAAGGAGTTAAGGCTCAATAAGCATGGCTTGGGTTTGCACACAAGGACAGGGATCTAATAAATATAAGTGTAGGGTTTTATGTTTGACTAATGCAATATTATCCTATGAGTTATAGCGATAGTTATAAAAATTGGGCTTCAATGATGATCAACTATTTCCACAGGAGGGTCGATGACTTGCCTTGCTCAGCAAAGGGTGAAGGTGGAACCTCAGGATAGAACTCTGGATCTTCGACGGCGTAGTAGTCTTCTCGATACGGAAAAGTAAATAAAACATTCAATAAACAATCCAAAACAAATCAACCATACCATCATAAATGTTTATGTTGGATTAAGTAAAGGAGATAGAGTCTTAAAGTTTAGGGAATTGTTACTTAAATATTTAGGATTGATTTCTAATGAGAGTTCTGAATTTTATGACTTGATGTAATTATTTTTCCTAGGGGTTTTTATTTTCCCTTTTTAGAGATGAACTAAAAAGGTATATAATAACATTATTATTGTATTAAAAATAGTGAACTCAAGTTGTTAGGTTTTCTGAAGTTATTATATAAGTTGTCATGACATTTTTATAAAGTGTTTAACTTTTATTATATGAATTACTTAATTATCCTACAAGGGCTTTTGCAATATTAATTAATAGATTAAAGTGGGCAAAGTGAACATGCTATTTTTGTTGCATTAAAACAGTGGAATAAAGTCATTAAGTCCTCTGAATTTATTATATAAATTATTCAAGGTTTTTCTGAATTATTTAAATGAAATATTAATTAAATCCTAAAGGGGTCTTTTCTTTATTATTTAACAAGATTATTATGTGCCAAATAAACATATTGTTTTTATTGCATAAAAGTGTAGAGGATGAAAAGACAAATTTTCCATAATTAAAATGGTCAAATTTGGAGTTAATATGAGCAAGATATGAATTTTGGAAGTTTAAACTATTTTCTGAATTTTATTTTAAATCATAAATCAGGCGGGGGTCCACGGTGAGCCAGGTCCACCATGTACCCGCGCACTGTGCGCGTGGGCCGATCGGATCTGGACCGTTGGATCCAGATCCAACGGTCGCCGGCTGGGCGGGGGCGTTTAAGTGAGATCCTACGGCCGAGAGGCCTTGGTACCCCTTTGACCGAGTGGACGACCTAGATTAAACCCGAGCGGGTTTTAATCATAGCCGTCCGCCTCAGATCGGATGGCACAGGGCCTGTCTGGCACGCGCGCGGCACGGGGGAAGCTGAGGGCTTCGTCCCCAGCGCCGGCGGAGCGACGGCGAGCGGCGAGCGGCGGTAGCGGTGGCCCATGACCCTAAGCGACGGCGGAAATGGAAAGGGGGAAGGGAGGGGAGTGCACCCGTACCGGAGGTGGCGACGGCGATGGACTGGTGGCGACCGGCGACGAGGAGAAAGCGGCGAAGCTTTCGGGTCCGACGACGGTGCAGCGATCTGGCGGTGATCCGGCCCAACGGAGATGGGGCCGGGGTAGAAGGGGCGACGATGGTCCCGGCGGTGGCCTCGGCGAGGGCGGCGGTGGCCCGGAGTGCCGGCGATGGGCTACCGGAGTGCGCACAGAGGAGAATACCCGAAAGGATGGTGGCGGCTCGGGAATGCGATGGCTAGAGCTCTGAAGGTGTGGTCTGGTTGCGGCGAGCACCAGGGTTCTTATAGGGGGCTTGTCGGCGAGGTTATGGCAATAAAACCGAAGGAAACCGAGCGGAATTCCCCAATTACTCCGGCGAGCTTCCATAAGCTCAGATTCCCTTCTATAGGGGCGAAAACGCGTGGGAAATCGAGGGAAAGAGATCGCTGGTGGATAGGGAAGGGAGTCTCGCACTCGGTTTAGCGAATCCGGTCGGCCGGCGGCGGATTTGGACGGGGGGGCGCTGGCTAAAATTGGAAGGGGAGAGATCCCCTTCCATTTGGAGAAGATGGAACTGACAGGTGGGGGCCATCTGTCAGCCGGCGGGCGCGAGAGAGGAGGGGCCGACAAGCGGGCCCGGCGTGGCAGCGGGAGAAAGGAGCACGTGAGAGGCTGGCGGGTGGGGTCGGCTAGGCGCGAGCAGGCGGGGGCGAGAGAGGGCGCGCCGATAGGTGGGTCCCGCCTATCGATGGGCGCGGCCGGACTGGGCTGGGCCGAAAGGCCTTAGAGGGGAAAACAGGGTTGCGGCCCAATAATAATTAAAATCATTTTTCTGTTTAAAATAATTCCAAAAAATTATTTATTTGATTAAGGCTTGTAGCACTATTGCTAAAATCTTGTAAAAAATCTCAAAAATATTTCTTGGCCTCTAGTTTATCACATAAAATTTTCAAGTACAAATTTTGAATATTTATCTCTGTTTGGCTTTAATAGGGCTCTTTTAGGAGTTTTCTTTAATAAAATAAATCCTTTTATTTCAGAAAATTTATTTTCCCCATTTTATTTTATTTTTAATTCTGGGGCTGTTACACCTTTGCACCATTCTAGACACGGATATCCAGCTCGCCACATGCACACTTTCTTACTCTACTCAGCCCCTGCAATGATTTGCAAGTATGAATCATCGATCCGATATCTAATACCCATAAATCATTTGGACAAGTAGCAAAATTAATTTCAATAACATTAATACATGAAACGGAAGTCCCACTTCCCTTCTTGTTCTTCTGCTCTTCTAGGTACACCTTACAATTGTGCTTCCAATGCCTAGGCTTGTGGCAATAGTGGCACACATCAGAGTAGGAAGGACCAGACCTAGACTTTCCAGTCGGTTTAGACTTTGCACTAGAGATCGAATCTGTAGTCTTAGCCTTTTTCCTCCTCCTCTATTTGCCCTCCTTCTGAACCAACATCACTTGATTAGGAGACTTCCTGATACTCTCCTCAGCAGTTTTTAGCATCCCATGCAACTTAGCTAGTGTTTTCTCCAGTCAAACCATGTTATAATTCATGATGAACGGCTCAAAGCTCAGTGGAAGCGACTAGAGAATGACATCAATAGCTAGGTATGGATCTAATGGAGTGCCTAGTCTCTCTAGAGTCTCTACGCAACCAAGCATTCTGATCACATGAGGGCTCATTGGGCTCTCTTTAGCCAGTCTGATACCAAACAAGCATTTAGACACATTGTATCTCTCTGCTCTTGCCTGGTTCTAAAACATGCCCTTAAGACCTACGATCATATTGTAAGCATCACGTTCCCCATATTGTTTCTGAAACTCAAAGGACATGCAGGCAAGCATCAGACAACTGACATCCATGGAATCACTAGCATGCTTCTCATAAGCACGCTTGTGTGCTATAGAAGCATCCCCTCCTGGTTCATTAGGGTGAGGTTCCTCCATAGCATAATAATTTTTCTCTTGTTTAAGGACAATTCTCAAATTTCGATACCAATCCATAAAGTTTGTTCCAGATAATTCCTCACATTCAAGAATAGATCTTAAATTAAAAACTAGAGTGCTCTTAACATTAGAAGTAGTAGGTAACATGATCTACAAAAGATTAAATGCAAGGTTT
This sequence comes from Zizania palustris, assembly GCA_019279435.1. Classification (NCBI taxonomy): domain Eukaryota; kingdom Viridiplantae; phylum Streptophyta; class Magnoliopsida; order Poales; family Poaceae; genus Zizania; species Zizania palustris. The sequence continues at coordinate 28,288,643 of JAAALK010000079.1, forward strand.
AGCACTATGCAGTGTTTATCTTCTATCCAAAAAAATATGTTACACTATTTTAAACCAAATCACATTCCCTCTAATGACTAACTCCTTTTAAGAAAAACTCTTTCTCAAGGAACACACTATTTCGAGCGACAAACACTTTGCCCTCCTCTCTATTATAGAAATAGTATCCTTTGGTTTCCCTAGGATACCCCACAAAGAAGCACTTGTCAGACTACTGAGCTTGTCAAACGTTTGACATATGCCTCGCATCCCCAAATCTTTAGAAAAGACAAATTAGGATGCCTCGCAGACCACATCTCATATGGCGTCTTCTCTACTGACTTAGATGGAACTCTATTAATCGTGAAAGTTGTGGTTTCCAAAGCGTCACCCCAAAAGGATAATGGAAGATCAGTGTGACTAATCATGGATCGCACCATGCCCAACAAAATGCGGTTTCTCCACTCATACACCCCATTCCATTGATGAGTGCCAGGTGGAGTCAACTGTGGAACAATTCCACACTGCTTCAGATGATCACTAAACTCATGGCTCAAATATTCACCCCCAAGATCCGATCGTAGAAATTTAATTGTCTTGCCCGTATGATTTTGTACCTCATTCTAGAACTCCTTGAACTTTTCGAAGGATTCCCACTTATGCCTCATAAAGTAGACATGGTCATATCTACTAAAGTCGTCGGTAAAAATAATAAAGTATTGAAATCCTTTCCTAGCCGTGTGACTCATTGGATCATACACATCAGTATGTACAATGGCCAATAGCTCACTCGCCCTCTCACTCTGTCCAATGAAAGGCGTCTTTGTTATTTTGCCAAGTAAACAAGACTCGCATGTATCATACGATTCAAAATCAAATGACTCCAAAAGTCCATGACTGGAGCTTCTGTACATGTTTCTCATTTATATGACCCAAACGACAATGCCAGATGTAGGTGGGATTTAAATCATTGAGTTGTTGTTTTTTAGTACTAATGTTATAAACGTGTGCATCATCAATACTCAGAATATACAATCCATTCACCAATGGACAAACACCATAGAGCATGCCATTCGAAAATATTGAACAACTCTTGTTCTTTATTACGAATTCAAAACCATCTTCCTCTAAACATGAAGAATATATAATGTTTGTGCCAAGGCGGGAATGAAATAAAAAGTATTTAACTCCAAAACTAATCCTGACGGTAGCGACAGTGAATAGACGTTGATGGCCAACGCTGCAACCTTTGCACCATTCCCGACACGGATATCTAGCTCGCCACTTGAACACTTTCTTACTCCACTCAGCCCCTACAACGATTTGCAAGTATGAATCATCGATCTGGTATCAATACCCATGAATCATTTGGATGAGTAGCAAGATTAATTTCAATAACATTAATACCTAAAGCGGAAGTCCCACTTCCCTTCTTGTTTTTCTGCTCTTCCAAGTACACCTTGCAGTTGCGCTTCCAATGCCTAGGTTTGTGGCAATGGTAGCACACATCAGAGTTGGCAGGACTAGACCTGGACTTTCTAGATGGTTTAGACTTCACACTAGAGATCACATTTGTAGTCTTAGCCATCTTCTTCCTCATATTTTTGCCCTCATTCTAAACAACCATCACATGGTTTGGAGCCTTCCTGATACTCTCCTTAGTAGATTCCAACTCTGAAAAGTTTGCTTCAATCCATAAATGGACTTTAGCAACTTACAAACTTTCCCAGCATTCTTTGGACCATCAAGACCTTCAGGCTGTGTCATATACACATCCTTACTTAGGTTTCCATTTAGGAAAGTCATCTTAACATCAATTTTCCATATCTCATGATCATAAAATACGGCAATAGCTAGGATGATCCGAATAGACTTAAGCATAGCGATAGGCAAAAACGTTTCATCATAGTCAACACCTTGAATCTGTCTGAAACCTTTCGCCACCAATCGTGCCTTATAGATGTGAACATTTCTATCAACGTCTATCTATTTCTTGAATATCCATTTACACTCAATAGTTTTTACACCATCGGTTGATCAACCAAGTTCCAAACTTGATTGACATGCTTGGACTCCAACTCGAATCCAATGGCTCCAAGCCATTTCTTAGAGTCTGGTCTCATCACTGATTCCACATAGGTCTTGGGCTCATCTTTGTCCAACAACAACACGTCGCGATGGCCAGTGGTCAAGAACGTGTACCTCTCTGGCGCATGGACTACTCTCCCAGACTACCATGGGGCTGGCACATCCACAACAAGATCTACAACAGCTTGCGCTTGCTGTTCTGGTTCAGTGAGATCCGGAACACTTTCTAGTGTCTATCTAACCTCTTCAAGATGAACAGTCCTTCCACTAACTCATTTTGAGAGAAACTCTTTCTCAAGGAACACATCATTTTGAGCGACAAACACATTTCCCTCCTCTCTATTATAGAAATAGTCTCCTTTGGTTTCCCTAGGATACCCCACAAAGAAGCACTTGTCAGACTTAGGACTGAGCTTGTCAGACGTCATACATTTGACATAAGCCTCACATCCCCAAATCTTTAGAAAAGACAAACTAGGACGTATCCCAGACCACATCTCATATGGTGTCTTCTCTATTGACTTAGATGGAACTCTATTAACCATGAAAAGTGCGGTTTCTAGAGGGTCACCCCAAAAGGATAATATAAGATCAGTATAACTCATCATGGACCACACCATGTCCAAAAAAGCACGGTTTCTCCGTTAGGACACCCCATTCCACTGAGGCATGCCAAGTGGAGTTAGTTGTGGAACAATTCCACACTGCTTCAAATGATCACTAAACTCATGGCTCAAATATTCATCCCCACGATCCGATCGTAGAAATTTAATTGTCTTGTCCGTATGATTATGTACCTGATTCTGGAACACCTTGAACTTTTCGAAGGATTCCCACTTATGCCTCATCAAGTAGACAAAGCCATATCTACTAAAGTCATCGGTGAAAGTAATAAAGTACTGAAATCCTTTCCTAGCCATGTGACTCATTGGACCACACACATCAGTATGTACCATGGCCAATAGCTCACTTGCCCTCTCACTCTATCCAGTGAAAGGTGTCTTTGTCATTTTGCCAAGTAAACAAGACTCGCATGTGTCATATGATTCAAAATCAAATGACTCCAAAAGTCCATCACTATGGAGCTTTTGTACACGCTTCTCATTTATATGACCCAAACGACAATGCCAGATGTAGGTAGGGTTCAAATCATTGAGTCATTGTTTCTTATTATTAATGTTATAAACGTGTGCAGTGTCAAGGCTTAGAATATACAATCCATTCACTAATGGACAAACACCATAGAGCATGCCATTTGAAAATATTGAACAACTCTGGTTCTTTATTACGGATTCAAAACCATCTTCCTTTAAACATGAAGAAGAGATAATGTTTCTACCTAAGGTGGGAATGCAATGACAATTATTTAAATCCAAAACTAATCCTGATGATAGCGACAATGAATAGATGTCGATGGCCAATGCTGCAACCTTTGCACCATTCTCGACGCGAATATCCAGCTCGCCACATGCACACTTTCTTACTCTACTCAGCCCCTACAACAATTTGCAAGTATGAATCATCGATCCAGTATCAAATACCCATGAATCATTTGGACGAGTAGCAAGATTAATTTCAATAACATTAATACCTGAAGCGGAAGTCCCACTTCCCTTCTTGTTTTTCTGCTCTTCTAGGTACACCTTGTAGTTGTGCTTCCAATGCCTAGGCTTGTGGCAATGGTGGCACACAACAGAGTTGTTAGGACCATACATGGACTTTCTAGTTGGTTTAGACTTTGCACTAGAGATCGCATCTGTAGTCTTAGCCTTCTTCCTCCTCCTCTTCTTTTCCTCATTCTGAACAACCATCACATGGTTTGGAGCCTTCCTGATACTTTCTTTAGTAGATTTCAGCATCTCATGCAACTCAGCTAGTGTCTTCTCCAGTCCAACCATGTTGTAGTTCATGATGAACGGCTCAAAGCTCAGTGGGAGAGACTGGAGAATAACATCAATAGTGAGGTACGAATCCAGTGGAGTGCCCAGTCTCTCTAGAGTCTCCACGCAACCAATCATCTTGATCACGTGAGGGCTCACTAGGCTCCCTTCAGCCAGCCTACTACCAAACAAGTATTTAGACACATTGTATCTTTCTGCCCTTGTTTGGTCCTGAAACATGTCCTTAAGCCCTACGATCATATCGTAAGAATCATGTTCCTCATATTGTTTCTAAAATTGAGAGGACATGTAGGAAAGCATTAGGCAGTTGACATCCATGGAATCACTAGAATTCTTCTCATAAATACGCTTATCTGCTACAGAAGCATCCTCTCCTGGTTCATCAGGGGGAGGTTACTCTAGGACATAATCATTTTTCTCTTGCTTAAGAACAATTCTCAATTTTTGAATCCATAAAGTTCGTTCCAGATAATTTATCTCGTTCAAGAATAGATCGCAAATTAAAAACTAGAGTCCTCTTAACAGTAGACGTAGTAGCTGCCATGATCTACAAAAGATTAAATGTGAGGTTTAGCACTATGCAATGTTTATCTTCTATCCAATAAAAGATGTTCCACTATCTAAATCAGTCACTTTCCCTCTCATGACTAATAGTGGCTCAAGATCCATGGTCAAGCTATCTCCTAGTGAGCTTTGGCATCACTGCTAGAAGCTAGTTGACATAGGTAAACAACTCTTTGCTAATCACATCGTATGTGACTCTTGTCATTGGAGAAGCATCCAATGCTTGACCCCAACTCCTATGCTCCAAGGCCCAAAACCGTTTTGATAGCCTTATAAAGTGAACCAATAATATGCGTGCAGAAGTCTGACTTCTGCTCCAACTGGTCGAGATAAAAGATAGCAACCTGCTTTGGTAGACCCACTATCGATGAGTACGAACCTTGGTGGGTGCAACTATTGGGAAGAGCATCAATACTTAATTTTCTAAGGAAAAACTATTCTAGCATAGTAACATCCCTAGCGCACACGAAACATGTAAGAATAGAATAACATGAATATAAGAAAGTATTATAGGCAATCATATTAACTATGACATAGCATGGCATTCTTCACATGGAGATCTCCATCTCCATGGCTCCCGTCATTGAGTGCATGCTCCCAGCCTCCATGAAGAGTACTAGTCCATCTTGCATAGTCTATACTAATTACATGGGATGAAGCACCGTGGAAACGGCATGCAAGTCGTAATAAATTTTACATCGGCCTTGGGCTGTAAATAACCATGACACGCAGGCCATATTTAATTTACATTTATTGCATGCATCTCATACATCACATTAATCCAAGGCCATGCCATTCACATCATTCTCTACAAAACAAAGTTAGGCGAGCAATCTACAAGTAACTAGATTCTGGATATGAAAACCCGACTCAACAGGCTCGGTTTTTCAAATTCGCGTGGGTCGGAACTTCCGATCTAGTATCGGAACTTCTGATCCCCGGAACTTCCGATCAATATCAGAATACCATACCACAACAATTGCTTTCTGTATCGAATCATTATTTGATATCGGAACTTCTGATCTGCCGTGGATAGAAACAAATTTAATATGTTTTTCCACCATGTATCTCCATACATGAGGGATCTATATCGAACACTACGTACGTAGGCTCTGATACCACTGTTGGGGAATAGGGGAGTTACGCTAGCCGGCAAATTCAAAATTTACGCCTTAATCCCAAGACTCATGCGCATGCGAGATCATGGATCGGTACCTTCTAACACGAGATACGCTAGGTGCAGTGGAAAAAGATATCAGAGTAGCGTGTCAAGCCTATCCTTGCTTCATCCTTGTCATTCCTCGCCGATCCGATCGATGAAGACGACGTAGTCATTCACATGTAGATGTCCAAGAGTGTCGCTATTGGAGCAACGCCTCCACGGAGTCCACACGTATAGGCATGGAGTAACTCCCATGGCAGCGTGCTAGCATCACACGTGCGAGACGGGAATCCTTGACCTCAATGATTGAGATCAAGAAAGGAAGTAGATGAGTCTTTGGTGGCTAGGTTTAATCTAGGTTTATAGGGTTGAGAGCCTCCTAGTCGTGTTCATCTCGAAACCCTCAAAACCGTAACAGATCCAATCTGTTCGTCCACGTCAGAACTTCTGATTCTGGATCAAAACTTCCGACAAGGTATTTTAGGTCTCCCGATATAGTACGACACGCAACAGATCCAATCTATTATCGCCCACCTCGGAACTTCCAATCAATACAAAATTTCCTGATTCCGAATCGGAACTTCTGGCTCGTCAGAACTTTCGATACCATATCAGAACTTCTGAAGCAACATTTGCTCTCTGTGTCGAGACTAGATAATAATCTGAACTTCTAATACTTCCTATCGGAACTTCCGATACACGGAATTTTGTTGGGCATATCCTTCACTACGGGCCCACGGCCGCCGGCTGTGAGGGTAGAGGCGGCATGACGGAGTCGGGGGCTCGGGGCGGGGCGTCGTGTCTACTAGGCTGACTGGAAAATTAGGTTTTCCTGTGCTTGTGTGCTTCTTTGATTGTTTGGATCTTAGGCTTTTCGGTTTTGGGTTGTATTGGCCTTGGGCTAAAAACCTAAATTGCTACGATAAAACGCTACAATATCCTGTATAGTGAGGGTTCCGACATAGCAGTAGGGGGCGTGCGCCCCCTACCCCCTATATTTCGGCCCCTACGTACAGGCATATAGCGATACGATAATGATCAAGGTCATAAGGACTTGTTTGTTTCAGTTTTAGATTATAATAATCCAGCTTATAGAAAAAAGTTGGTTCCACTAATTTATTAGATTGTTATAATATGCATTCTAAATTATAATAAGATGGCAGAATAAGTTACCCCGTGAATCACACCTACTGTGCCTAACCATTTCTGCAATGTGAATACGCAGTCATGCAGGGAGTATATATTTATATACTACCATGTACTGTATTAGACTACTGCAGTACTGCACTACTGTTACTGTGATGTTTGAGGGTTCAATCTCCTACTATCACTGGATAAAATGATGAAATTTACGGGAGAAGCGAGGTAAAAGCTCCGGAAAAAGGAGAGCATCTTTCCGCTGTATTTTCAGCCAGGGAACTCAAACGCGCCAAAACTCGAAAGCTCCCGCCAAATTTTCGTGCGCAAGCCGCCGCCGCCGCCCGCGGGCACGTGTGGCGCCGGAAGGGGGAGGTGAATTGGTCAAACACCCACTCATGTCTCCAGCCACGTCTCTCTCCAACACCTAAATAAAGGTGGTGAAAGATAGAAAAATTATACTTAAATTTTATGTACCATACAATTTAAGACAATTACCTCCGTAACAAGATACCATAAATGGATCTAAAAATAAATAAATTTACTGATGGATTTTAATGTCCTCTCTACGAGAGAACCGTATCTTATCTAATTAACACGTATTAAGGTAATTCAACAATGTAAGAAACATAAAATAAATTTATTATATGCTTTAAAGTCCTCCTATCCTATCTAAATTGATATCACGTAAAGAATTGAAATTAATCTGATTGAATAACCAATGCGTCCTTACATGTTATGTGATTCTGTAGAGAAACGATTTTGAGGCTACGACTACTACTAGAATTTGAAACTTTTTCAAATAGTATAAGTTTATGAAACAGCTATAAAAGTTGAAAATAAACTAATGGATACTTTAGGGAACATGGGTGAGTTTGTTGGATTTTTGCTAGAGGTACGTGGGATTCGAGGGGTTTGCGCCATATGTGTGAAATTAATATGATGAGTAGTGTGGATGTATATGTTTAAATAGGCGGCACAACCCATTATTTTAGCTCGGCCCATTGTCATGTCTAGAATGATGTTGCAACCCATCAGATGGTACACGTATGGTCCGGTTAAATGGTCAACTCGATTATACGATTATCTCTCTTATAATAGTCTTTCAAATCTAGCTTTGACATCGTCTCGATCCACCAAGTTCATCAACACAATCCGGTAATCTTCTTGTAGCATGTTCTGCTAGTGTAGTAAGTTTAAACGAACAGTGCCTAAGTATGGTAAAAAAAAACATCTTCATTGTACTTGTTACTTGACTTGTTATTTTAAAGGGTTTGTTATTCTTCTCTTCACACTTACTACATCTAGCAAGCCAACCAAACTTGTTGTTCTATTGAGCGTTGAGTTTATTTAATTGTTTTCATTTTCTTTGCATGTATATAAATTGATAAAATATAGATACATTCAAATAGAAAGTCATATTTAGTAAGTATATTGAAGTGAATAGCAAAATGACAAATCAATTTGAATAAGGAGGCTTGTTATTGCTATGAATAGCAAGTCAAAAATATCAAGTACAATGGAGATGCTCTAAGAGCATCTCCAAAAAATTATCTATATGACTACTTAAATTTGAATTTAGGTATTTTTGTGAAAAATGAAGCTCCAAGAGTTCCCCTAAATGAGTCTCTTTCCTAATCCATACCCTAAATCACTATTCATCTCTCTCAAATATATGATTAGTTTGACAAATCCCTATTTCTATTTGTACATATTTTTCTTGCATGTGCATTGTTTTTCTTATATGTGTTGTTATAAGTTAATGATATATATTTAAATGCATTATAGTTTTACGCAAAATTATTACATATTATAGACCATATTTGTAGAATTTAAAAGATGGGGTCGAGATTATAGAGAAACTGTTATAGATTGATTAATTTTTAAGAAAAGATAGAGTTTAGGATAATTTTTATATAAAATTTAGGGAATAAAATTTAGAAGTTCTTGGTGCTCTAAGCAAGACCATGCTGGGCAGAGCCTCCCGTTTAGCTATCATATATCAATATGCGGATATGGCGGATGGTGGATAGCCACCTCCAATCCACTGTCATCGACAACAGTCGACAGTATCACGGTGCACTGTGCACTAATCTGTCCGCGGCGTAATACCGGCGGAGGTAGGACGTCATGCATCGTGGAGATGCCGGTGTTCAGGACATCGTCCCATGCGAAAACTGAGCCAACAATGAAGCGCACGGCCCGCTGTCGCGTCAAAAAACTAGCTGGGATTGCGTCTTCTACCGATGTGCAGATCCATGCAAACGCTAGCGGCGACAGGACTGCATCATCAAATTTTCGGTGTCAGATATTCAGATGGATCATCCCGGATCATTGCTGGTAGCATGGGCACCCGCCTCTACGATTGCTGCTGGCATCCCAGATTATCGCGTCATCTTTTTTAAACTTGCGATTTTTATAAAAAGTTCTTTATAAATATGATTCGAAGTTTAAAAAATATATATTGTTAACTTATCGGCAGCTTCATACGGTCAGCAGCGGGGCCAGTAATGGTTGGTTGCCTACACTGCAGTCTGCAGCGCAGCGACGACTGCGTCGAGTGATAAGAATTCTGGAGTGACGACGCCGACCACTGAAGAAATGAAGCGCATCATAACATTTTGTTGCCATCCTAAAATGCAGCCGGCTCTGAAGATTCCGCATCCTTATCGTCTGAAGGGGAATTCATTCAACCTGCAACCTAAGTGATGGAAATCATTTAGAGTTTCAGAGCCGTATTCTTTTGTTTTGTCGCTTTGTTTATTGCCAGTGGGGAAGACAGTAGGAGATCTTGAATGTTCAAGTTATAGACAGGTCTACACCTGGACCGCACTAACCTCACAGGGAGAAACAAATACCCGGAAATGCAGAATGTTTGGTACACTCCGAGATTGATTGTGTGCTGTATCTGGAACTTTTGTTTTTAGTTTAAAATAAAAACTAAATAACTTTAATCGGTCTATAACTCTAAATCTGTGATTTTTTTGCTAGATTAGCTCCAAAAATCATGGACTGTGCCAAACGGCCCAATACAATCGGCATCTTGAAACGGGCTACAGAATTTGGTCCAAATTGGTGTTTTAGGCTCGAATTGCTTAGTCTTGGGCCTAACCGTTGAACGTTTTTTTTTTCGAATAAACCCAAGCAAAGAAGGCCTTAGCTCTCGGATTTTTTCTTAAATAATATATTTTTATTAAAAATTTAAATCTGGTGCGGTTTTCAAAAATTATAAAAATAACCTATTATCAATAGATCTATCGATTTATCCTAAATCAGCATGTGGTCTCCCGATAGATGCCAACGTGACAAAAATTAGCTCTGTACATAGTAGCCCGCGTAGAGCGTGGTGCCAACGCCTGCCCGCACAATGTGACTAGCTTGTACTCCTACCACGTCCGTGCCTTGGGACCATGTCTCTCCTACTCAGCCGCCACGCCCCGCCACCTCGGGATTGCGCTCGCACGCTCGACCTACGAGCAGCATACACTGGCACGACGTGGCGCGCACGTTGTTGATTTGGTCCTCTATTAGCAGGCCATGTGTCGATGCCGACAAAAGCTCTGTTAACAGATGGTCTACCGACAAAGCTATTTTTACCATGCTAGCCTTCGTCTGTTTATTTAAGGTAAATCGGTAGATGGTCTATCGACATTAGCCTATTTTGTAATTTTTTAAAACCACATATTAGATTTAAAATTTTGAATAAAAATGTATTATTTAAAAAAATCTTATCTCTCATGTCCTCGATGGCTTCACTGGCCAGGACAACAGCCCAATGCCATGACAGCACACAACCGAAGCCTCTCATTGTCGGTCCTCTTTGTGACGTCTCTAGCTCTTTGCCTGCGGCGATGCCTCCCACCTCCACACGTCCGCACCCTATCCAAGACCGCAAACTCCTTCGCCTCTTCTTTGCAGTGGTGGCCGTGTTGCTTCTGTCTCCACTATGGCTCTTCCTGTTCACTAGAAGTATCTAACCAGCTAGTTATTTAACCTTATGTAGTATAAAATGATCAAGCCATAGCTTCGCCCTAAGTTGTCAAGAGACCCTCTAAAGACCCGAAGGCATGAAAACCACTTACTGATGGGAAGACCACTCCACCGAAGGGACCGTGTGGCTCGAAACCATCCAAAGGTGACGTGGAAACCATGAACTCTCATGTCTCCTCCGATAACACGTGTACATTTTCATGTTCGTACGGAGTGTTACTAAATTTCCTCTATATAATACATCATGTAATACTATTATATTCGATTGTATGTAGAGGGTAAACTAGTATTACACTGTTGTTACTATGCCTATAAATACGCTCATCCTTATAGGAAAGGGATTGAACACTTGTATTTCTAATCAATACTACTTCTGCACGAAGGTTATTATCCATTTTGAAGGCCTCGGGTAGAGTTTAAACCTCTCTCCACACTTCGAACACTTTGAGGTTTTAACACTAAAAATATATTGCATATTTTCCGATTACGCCAACAAAAATGTAGCCTAAAGTTTAAAATGTCAAATGCTAGATACATGCTATCTTAGAAATCATACACTGCCTTCCAAAAAACTCAACTGGAATGAACATTATGTTCTATGATTTTCATAGGGATGTTAGATAGAATTTCATTTAGAATTTAATACAGAGATGGTGAAGTTGCGAATAGTCTCAATGGTGTAGACCAATAGTTTTGGTTTGTGGAGAAGAGTGTAAGTCAGGTCACTAAGAGGACATTTGATTGTGTGATGTGTTGGTTGTATTACATATTTTGCTTTGACCATGGTTAAGTAGAGTTACAATTGTATTGTCAATGTAGTCATATAGTTATATACTTATGAGTTATTCAAGATGGTGTGCCTGATCTATTTTTTATTTGGAAATATTTTCTTAATTTTATAAAAATATTTCACAATTGGAGATTTTTCTCTAGAAAAATATAGGGGAGAGCATGTCACTCTAAAATCCCTTCCAAAATCCCCTATAGGGATTTTCCCACGAGTTTTTCTCCCCTTCTTTCTCAAGCTAAATTTTTTCATATCATTGTAATTTTCACAGGTTTGCAATATGTCATCGGTGTGTTGTTGATAGATGGGGACCATCATAATCATTGACAGTGATATTTTACAAATTCTTCAAAATTATAATAGCATGTGAGGAATTTTCCTTCTCCCCAAACGAACGAAGGAGAGATCCTTTCACGTGTCTCACGTGTCTCATTCCTCCATGGATCGATTGCCTATTATGCTACTGCAATGATCGGTGTCAACTTGAAACTGCAAAAATGCACAGTATTCTTGGAAGGATCAAGGATGTACTTTTCTTTGCTCCAATGTTGGAATAAAATTATGGTACCATTCAAACCGAAGGAAATGTAGATTAATTAAGTGGGTAGATAAAAAACCCAATTTGCGATGGTCGTTGGTTCTTCACTAGTAAAACAAATGCTAAATATGCTTGGAGGAAGGCAGAATACAAACTCAGGATGAACAAAAGAACTAAAGAACCAATCCAATCAGAATCCCTCAATGCTTCAGCAATCCAAGTGTAGATGTGTAAAGATCATTTCTAGGTGATAACTTTAATGTCATGATGTAGTATCAGAGGAAGATATGTATTTGTCCTAATATCATTGATGACATAGTGGTAAGCTAGTGGAGTATAATAGAAGGCAAATTTTATGACGCACCAGAAAGATTGCGGACCGTTCATCTATTTTGATCTAATGGCTATAATTAAAGACGGTGACCTATTACCTGTTTAGAGGTAAGGTAATAGGTCACCCTTATTTTTTTATAATTATTTTTTATCCAATAGAAATCTAGTGCCACTTTTTAAGGATTTTTTTCAATTTTTATCCAATGAAGCGCTAATTGCTATTAGCGCCTCTTTCCACGCACTAAATTTCGAATATTGCTCAAAATTCTGTTTTTGCTTATTTTCCTTTGCATGCCTCTGTTTATGTTTTATTTAAAAAATTCCGACAAATGATCATTAGTATAAAACGATCAATTTCATTTAAAATTGAAATATAAATTTGAAAAAAATGAAACAAATCTTATAAATTTGTTTAAATACTAGGTGCTTTATGATGATTTACGATGAAATTTCTTTTAAAAAATATTAAAATTTTATATGATTAGTATAAATCGATCAATTTAATTCAAAATTGAAAAATATCTTAAAAATTATTTTAAATACTAGGTGATTTGTGATGATTTATGGTGAATTTTTTTTAAAGATATTAAAATTTCATTTGATTTATCACCAAACATGGAAATCAGAATAATATTTGGCAGATCGGAATCAACAAATTCGGTTTTATTTACCATTTTTGTATAACAGAAGCCGATTTGCAGAAAGAAAATTGCGTGCAGACTGTATTCACCAAAGCAACTGTGCATATCTTATACCGATTTTTGACACCTGTCTATAGCTCACATCCAATGGACACTTGGATCTGCTCTCAAGGCACTGTTTCCTGCTAGGTTGTACGGCTCGGCTCCATAAAGTGAATCGGCTCAGCTCTTTGGGTCCGGCGAAAGCAAATCAACAATTTCGATCCTCGTCAATGTCCTAATAGAAACAGAAAAATCCATCCAGCAATATTCACAAGAAGCAATGTCTGGCCGTGAGTGCGGTCTGACGGAATAGCGTCCCTGTGTGAGAGCGACAGTGACTGTGGTCGTAGGGAGCGTTGTCCTAGAAACTATCACGGCCCAGCGGAGCGGCGTCCTGGCGGCGACACGGCTTTGCGGAGCGGCGTCCGCAGCCCGGTGGACGAAGCATCGTCCTAGCGGTGACCGCGCCTCGGCGGAGCGGCGTCCGTAGCTCGGTGGACGAAGCGTCGTCCTAGCGGCGACCACGGCTCGGTGGAGCGACGTCCGCAGCCTGATGGATGGAGCGTCGTCCTGGCGGTGACCACGCCTCAATTGAGCGGCGTCGCGTCCCAGCAGAGCGTCGTCCTGGTGACGATCGCGGCACGGTGGAGTGCCAGCCTAGCAGCGACCACGCCCAGGTGGAGCGACAGCCGGATGATCTGCAGATACGTGCAACAAGCGATCTGCAATAGGAAATATGTATCTACGGAAGGTGCGCTAGTTTGGTAATCATGAAGCCGAGCCATGCAAGGGAGCCGAACCGTACAACCTGCCTAGAAACAGTGCCCTGGAAGCCAGATCCAAGTGTCTGTTGGATGTGAGCTATAGACAGGTGTCAAAAATCGGTATAAGATATGCACAGTTGCTTTGGTGAATACAGTCTGCACGCAATTTTCTTCCGATTTGCAAGGCCCAGCAGGTCGCCTAATTTTTTTTGAAGGAAAGTGGTGACCGGTAAAAGCCGGTTACCAGTTTTTTAATTTTAATTTATTTTTAATTTTAATTAAAATCAATGGTGTAGATTAATTTGAAGTATTACATCTTGATAGGTAATAGGAGCAACTTAACATAGCCCTTAAGGTATTCATGACTCCACATCATCACCATTAATGGTCGACGAAGACCTAAAATTGCAATTTTCTACATGCCTAGTCCATTTTTTGTATTTTCGAATAAAAATGATTATTTAAAAAATCTCGAGCGGCCCTAATCACCGGCACCGAAGACGGCAGAGCTCGTCGGCAAGGGAACAACCAGAGACATTCCTTCCAACACCTCCGATGTGATGGCCTTTCTTTACGGCCTTCCCCGATGTCACCTGGTAACCCCACCGTCAGACCGCTCTATCTCTACTCCTCTTTCGCGAGATGAAGGGCCGCTCGCCCCACGATAGCTTATTGCTGTGGCAAGTTCACAACACTTTGTTCCACTAAGGCGATTTGAGGATGTACGAGTTCATGTTGTGGATTGACATTGCTAGGTTACCAAAAGAAGAGGGGTCTATAAGGGAGGCCGAGACAGATGAATACATGCGAAGGAAGAAAGAGCACCACCTCAAGGTGGAGAATGCTAACTTGGCATGGAGAACCAATTCTCTAGGAATCACAAATTGGACAAAACACCCTAATTGTGGTTGCAACGATTGGTGCCTTGTTACAATGGCTTCGAAGGAGAGATTTAGGTAAGGTGAAAATCCGCTTGCCTCGACAAAGATGATGAGTATGTTTACCAGCCAACACAAGATATTTTTATCACTGTTTATATTTTTGTAGTATTATTATATTTCGTTGATGATAGGATAATCCAAGAAGATGCGTCTTCAATAGATGGGAAGAATGGTAAGACAACCTACAAAGATAAAATAATAACTAAGAGAAAAATTGAATTCAAGTACAAAGTAAGGAAGGAAGTAATCTAAATCTTTTAAAGCCTCTCCCGTTTACTCTCCCCTCCTTGAGCCACGTCACGACTTTGCGAAAAACACCTTTGGTTTTCAGGTAATTTGTTATGGGCTTGGCGTTTTGGCTGGCATGGCCTCTCCCGCGAGCCGCCACGTAGCCCCCATCCCGAGCTAGCAGTTTTGCAAAACAGCCCTCTTGTTTCTCGATAATCGCGTGAAGAACCAGCGTAGTACTCTCTATTGACTTGCATTTTTTGCGTGTGCGCCCCTGCTTCCTGAGATTTTATATGCGAAGGAGAAAAAATTCCAAAAATAGGAGCATGCTCTAAAAACCAAAAAACCAGGGGGGTTTTTCGAAAAGGTAACATGCATTGGGAGTCAAGAGCCCCGTTTGGCGTGATCCCCATTCACGCACCTTGGCCCCATGTTATAACCCTAGCCGCTCACGGCCTCACTCCTCCCTCTTCGTGCTCGCCGCTGCGGGTCGTTGCTTGGTGTCGCCGGTGCCGCTTCTGAGTCTTCCTCCAGTTTCCTTCCGAGGATCCTTTTCTGTTTCTTCGGTCTCATACTGTTAAAGAAAGATTCCGGAAAAGACGTTGAGCAACCGCTGAACTATAAATAAACGTTACCAATTTATAACGTTCGCACAACATACGGTTTGGTACTGTGGACTTTTTAATTTTAACTACTCAAATTTCGAATGTAATGGGGAAATTCCGATTGAAAAATTAAGAAAAAGTCTCTATGGACCAATATTTGGTCGACAAGTCCCATATCACCATTAATGGTCGACGGAGAGCTAGATTTGCAATTTTCTATAAGCCCAGTACATTTGTTTTTGTATTTTCGAATAAAAATGATTATTTTTTAAAAAATCTCGGGCAGCCCTAATCGCCGGCGTCGGCGCCGGCCGAGCTCGTCGGCAAGGGAACGGCCAGAGACCTTCCTTCGAACACCTCCGACGTGCTGGCCTTCCTTTACGGTCTTCCCCGCTGTCACCTGGACACTTGGTAACCCGGCGTCAGGCCGCTCTCTACTCCTCTCTACCAAGGCGAAGGGCTGCCCGCCCCAGGACGGCGTATTGCTGTGGCAAGTTCACCGGCGAGCTGATGGTTGCTCAGCACTGTGCCGTGATAATAATACGAAGGTTTGCAGTGTGTGATTCTCCATCGTAAATTGACATCCCCAGAACACAATTGTGAATGCAACAGTATGGAATTTGTCGTCGTCAATACACAATCCGACCACCAGGTCTACATTATTGCTCACATATGCAATGTGAAAAGAACAGTGAGGAAATCGTTTTTATGTTCCGTTCTCTTTGATTTGTGGTAAAAGGGATGCTCCTGTGGAGTCATGTATAATCACAGAGAAGCAAACCCCAGATGATCTAGCTGCAGATTAGAAGCTGAGCCCAAGCTGTAGCCCCAATGCTGCATGGATTAGAAACAGAGTCATGATGCCGCTGCCGAGTAATCCATGTGTGGTTCTCAACGCAGGGTTTCCCTGACAACGAAACACAGTAAGTTACGCATACTCTTATCCCAGTGATTATCTGTCTGTCATGTTTTGATCTCCTGACGAAAAAAATTGGAGAACTGATATGTTGTAATCTGAACTTCTGAAGTTACCTCGAACAATGTTGGCAGGATGGACTGAACGGTGAGGAGCGCTAGGCCAATGATGCCGGTGACTGCATGAGGACTGCAAAGCCATTGACAGTAAGAAAAATCAGAAGGTAATTCAACCTAGTGTTGGTCAGTGTGCCTAAACTCTGACTGAGCAAACTTTATCGTGGGAAATAACATCCTTGTGAATTCTGACAGAAATCAGTACCTCTCAAAGATCGGTTTGTCTGATGTCAGAAGAGCAGTGATTCCACCGGTGGCACCGAGAGCGAAGAAGAAGAACAGGCCGGCAAGGAGCTTCGGGTGGAGGTCCTTGGCCTTGGCCTTCTCTTCCTGAATGTATTCATGTGCCACTTAGTCCAAGTATTATCAGTGGTAGGATGAAAAATTCAGCAGGAAGTTTTTTTTTCTGCCACATTTGTAGAAAGGCAATGCTTACTTACAGGGTCATCCGACAGCTTGATCCTGAAGCCCAGGTATGTTCCGTAGCCACCCATTGCAAAGAGCACCACAGCCTTAAAGAGAGAAGAGTGATCAGTGGAGAGAGGGAGAGAGAGAAACTCTTGTAATTTCAGATTGGATCTAGATGGACAGAGCAAGCGTGAGCAGGAGAATGCAGGGAGCACAGCACCATGTTGCCAGGATGGCCCCAGTGCACGAGCCATCCGGGGAGGTCCAGAGTCTTGACCAGCTCCACGAACGGCTCGAACACGGCGCGCACCGGCTCGGCTCCGGGCAGCAGTGCCGCGAGCAGAAGCGGGCACGGCGCCAGCGAGTAGAGCCGCGTCGTCTTCGCGGCAGCCGGCTGTCCCCACTCCCGCGGAGTGGCATTGACCGCCGGAGACCGCGTGGCCGGCCGCGCGGGCCGGCGCGTAGGTGGCGCAGCCGCGCAACGAGGTCCGTGCGGTGTCGACGCGCGCGGCCGGAGGACGGCGGCGTAGCTCGTCATTGTCAGGGCTCCCATCCCTCCCAGCTGTTCCTGCTCTGGCGCTCACTGCTTCACACAGCTGCTGGCAGTCATGAAGCAGCCGCAGGTCGGGGTGAGTGAGGATAGAGTTGGAGACGCGGAGAAAGGGGCAGGAGACGGGGGAGCGTGGACAGAGGCAGGCCAAGTGAGGAGAGTAGGAGACCACGAGCTCACTAGCGCAAATGGTTGGTGGTGACCTAACGGTCGTCACCCGTGAGATCGCACGTTATTGCACACTTGTTGGATGCTATGGAACTTTATTTTTAATTATAAATGTCTATTTAAAATATGACATTTATTCAAATACAAATATGGTTTACAATGAATTTGATTATAAATCCTTATAATGTGTTAAGATCTAGTTATATGACAACATAAAGGCTTATCCTGGCAGTTCATTATAATCTTTACTATTTAAAAAGACACTAGTGGTGGTGAGTTTGCCTTACCATCACCCCTTTAACATGGGCCCACCCTATCAGTTTCTAACAATGTGATGCCTAGATATCCATAGAGCATGCACCCCATCTCCCTCCGCTCTCTGGTCCGCTCTTCGGCATGTCCCCTCCCCCCACGTCTTTTGGCCCGACTCCCCGAGCCTCCTCCTCCACGCCTCGACCCCCTCCACGGCTGCGCGGCCACGTCTCACGGCTTCGCCTGTGCCATCTCCCCCACGTCTCCCTACTTCGGTAGCTACCTTACTCCCGAGAAGGTACTTCAAATTCAGTCACAGCTGCACCACATACGGCGGCCGACAACGGCGGGGATGGCCATCGCTCCGCAGCCGATGAAGCGACCTGGCGCAACGGGGTAGGCGGTCCCAACTCGAAAGCCGGTGAAGCTGTACCGCGGAGTCTGGCAGTGGCATTGGGGCAAGTGGGTAGCAGAGATCCGCCTGCCACAGAACCGCACCCGCCTCTAGCTCGACACTTTCGACACCGCCGAGGAGGCCACGCTGGCCTACGATAGCGCCGCATTCCACCTCTGCGGTGACTCAGCCAGGCAAAACTTCCTCGAGCTTAGGCGCGGCGGCGTCGCGGGCGTCACCTAATCCGCCTCCTCCATGCCCCACCCCCCGCGGCCTGGTCGCTCTGCCCGTCCGTCGCCTGCGCCACCTCCTCCACGTCCCGTGGTTCGGACACTCCGCCCGTTCCTCGCCCACGCCCCCAGCAGCCGAGCCCCCTCTACGACTCCACTTGTCGGACCGTCTGTCGCCTGCGCTGCCTTCCCCATGCCCTCGGTGGACCGGCCCCCTCCGTGGCTCCGCTTGTCGCAAGCCGCCGCACGGACGAATCCCCCACCGCACGAGCCGATCCCGCGACCTAACCGCTCCGCCCATCAATCGCCTATCCCATCCGGCCCCTTCTACGGCTCTACTTGTTGGACGAGGAGGAAGGAGCGGTGGGGGACGAGGCGCTCTAGGAATTCGACAATGACTACCAGGTTAGGATCTTTCATAATAATTCCAATTTCGTTACGGTGTACGCATTTGCATCGTTCGTCTCCTATCGACTCGATTTGGTTCCATGATATATTTGGGTTAATGTTGTGTTTACTGTGATTCAATGAGCTGATGATGGATGGAGTACGCGCATATGCATATCTGCTTTTCTTTTCTTGTTTGGTGTTAATAATATTCGGTTTTGTGTTGTGTTTAAGTGCTTAGTTAGTTACATATGGTTGTTAACTTTATCTGTTTGAGCTGAGATATGAACAAGTCGAGGTGTCAAGTTGCATTTCTTGTCAAAAGAAGAAAGCCAACATCTTTTGATCGATACAGATATTAAAAGTGGATAACCACAAGGAAGAAAATATTTTTCCATTCTCATATTGCTTACTGCTAGGAGCTAATACTTATTGCATTTAAATAGCTATAGTTTTAGGGATCACTATAATCACATTGTTTAAAGATAACTATAGTTTCAGGGATCACTGGTTGCTTACAAATAAAGTGCAGGTAACTTATCTATGTAACCATGGTCATATTTCAATTTTGTGTCCCTACTAGGATTGAGGGTGCATTTGGTTGGAGAGGAGAGTGAGAAGTGTTTGGTACACCTTAGATTTAACTGCAGTGGAAATGACTCTATTCAATGGCTAATACTTCTATTCTCCCCCTCTCGCTCACCTCTCTTTGCCCCAAATAACATATATTTAGTTGTAGTTGAAGATATACCACTGACCTTGCGACCTACTAAAAATTATATATTTTTTTGTTTCTCAATGTCTACTAGAGATTGGATTTGGCATTTTCTAGAGTGAAATATTAATTTGTTAATAATATTGTACTGTTAATTTGTTCTGTTATGCCAGTGAGGTTTTGTCAATTGCTTGCTTCATTTGTTTTTTTAACAATGAAGGTATCGACCAATAATGTCCCATCCTCCTGGAAAATATGCTGGTAAAGGAAAACAAGGTGAATTGCCACTTAAAATTATTTATACTACCTTGATAAGTATTAAATACAGTAGATGGACCCATGTATCTATTATAAATTGTCTTGGCAGTGATAGAAAAAACTAAGAAGTCAAAAAGATCTCGTCTCAATGCTATGCCTTGTACTCAAACTGTTTTGACAATACATGAGCCATCAAGCAGTGCACATTTAAGTTTTGCATCGTCGGATGAAGATGTAACAAATCAATCATATTTGTATTTTCCTTCCAATCCTATAGATAATGCCCTCACATCAATTCAATCTTTGGAACAAGGAAAAATCTCAAAGGGTATCGACTTAAAACTAGAAATCTTCACTTTTACAATTAACACATAGATGAATATTAGAATTATTTGACATTGGTTTATTTTAGCACGCAAACGTTCTCATGAAGTGGCTCATTATACTAGCCTTACACCAGATCAAAGGCAAGCAAAGCTAGATCGTCAAAGAGCACAACGACAAAATTTAACACCATATTAGAGGCAAGAGTTGAATGCCCGCAGAAAAGCAACAAGGCAAAGTTTACCTCGTGACGAGAGGCAAACATTGCTTGATCGACGTAATGCAAGCTATGTGTCTAGACGAGATACGCCGTGTGTTGAATCAATTGCAATGCAATACCCAAATTCTAGGGCTTCATCCGTAAATCCATTTATTGCTATCCATGGAGAGAGCATGGATGATGACCTCCATTGTGCTCAATCCCAACCACAATCATTTGTTATGGATGATGGTAAGATTCATTGTATTGTTTTTTACAAATAAAAGTGATAAGCATTTATCTTACTCTAATGAGTGACAATCACTATGGGATACTATCCATGGAGAGGGCATGGATGATGAATACTACATGTTTGTTGGCGGAGGTACTTTCAACATAGTTATCTTATTTTTGTATCATGTAGAGCATAGTCTGAGTCATCAAAACTAAATCCACCCAGACGGGGAAAATGAGGAGGATGTAGATTTCGATGAAATAGAAGATGTCTCTGTTGCACCTGATCCCTATGACCATGTGTACAGTAACATGCCTCAGAACACACATGTTTTGAAGTCCGTATCAAACTGTAAGCATTGCGGTGCAAAGAAGTTCCAATACGAGACAAATGGGTTTTGTTGTTGGGGTGGACAGATCAAACTATTGAATGCAGAAATACCCCCTAAACTAATGAGACTTTGGTCGAGCACAGATCCTGATGAGAGACTTCGAGACAATATTAGGTTCTTTAATGGGCATTTTTCTTTCACTACCCTCGATGTGAGTCTTGACAAGCGCTACAACAATATGAGGTCAGGCATCTACACGTTCCGTGCCCATGGCTAGATATACCACAACATACACTCTTTTGGCCCACGAGATGATGGCCTAGAGCATCTTGAGCTATACTTCTATGATGATGACCCAAGATTGAATCATCGGTTTTGTCGTTCCCCTACCCTTTACCAAGAGGTCATTAGAAGGCTTGTCGATATCCTTCATGATAACCCATACTCCCAAACTTGCATAAGCCTGGAACAAGCTGATGACCTTGAGGAATATCGTGTCACCCTGAACCTTGACAATCGTTTGGACCAAAGGCAATATAATGTGCCAGCGACTTCAGAAGTGGCTGCCGTTTGGGTAGAAGGCAATGAACTACGTACACATTTTGAACGTAGCACTGTACTATATGGGAACAATAATACTAATTACAGTATCAACTCATATTACGGGTGCTATGACCCCTTGTCATACCCTCTCTTTTTTTCAAAAGGTGAGCTCAGATGGCACCCTGAAATCCCACAGGTTGGTGTGTCCATGGATGAGGTAATCGTCGCTCGTGGAAATAATCATGCTGACTCAGGTAAGAATTTCCATCCATGTGTCATTGACTATCATCCTATTTATAGATTCAAATCCCTTTTAATATTATGGATTATCTCCCTATTTATAGTTTGTTTGCTCTCGTCCTATATATAGATTCAAACAACAGAATGTGTATCTCTGTTAGGGACTACTATTGCTACAAGTTCCAAATGTGGCGTGGTATATTCAACCCACTGCTACATGGGAAGCGTCCGTTCCAACAATTTGCAGTTGACATGTACATCAAAGTAGAAAGCACACGACTACACTTCATAAGGCGTCACTAGGTAGAGATAAGGGTTGACCTATACAAAGGTGTGGTTGATAGCATTCATGCTGGAGAGAGTCGTGTGAGTCAGGTAAGCAAACGTACCATGCTCCTAGCATCATTCATCGGAGGAAATCGGGACATGAAGCATCGATATATGGATGCTATGGCATTAGTGCAAAAATACAGGAAGCCAGCAATTTTTCTAAAAATGACATGAAATCCTAATTGGGAAGAGATAACAGGGGACCTTGATCCTGGGCAGACTCCCCAAGATTGACCTGATCTCATAGTCCGCGTGTTTCGAGCAAAACTAGAGGACATCAAAAAGCAATTACATAAACATATCCTTGGCAAAGTGATCGCTTATACATATGTAGTCGAGTTCCAGAAGAGGGGTCTACCACACACACATTTCCTTTTAATCATGGAGGGAAGATACAAGCTTGTTTCTCCTGAGTAGTATGATTGTATCATTTATGCCGAACTTCTGGACAAGCACGCATATTTAGAGTTGTATGAGATGGTCGTCAAGCATATGATGCATGGCCCTTATGGAGCTCTAAATCAAAAGAATGTGTGTATGCAGGATGGTTTGTGCAAAAACCGCTATCCTCGACCTTTCAATGCAACTACCATAAATGGCAAGGAGTTCTATCCCATGTATAAGAGACGTGATGACAAGCGTTGTGCTAAGGTTCAAAAACAGATGCTAGATAACAGGTGGGTAGTACCATATAATCCTTACCTCCTAAGGATGCACATCTACCACATTAATGTGGAGGTTTTCTCTAGCATCAAGGTTGTGAAGTACCTCTTTAAGTACATTTACAAGGGGCATGATCGAGCATCTATGTCTCTAGGCGAGATCGATAACAATGGCAACATTGATGAAATTCAACAATATAGGGATGCAAGGTGGGTCACCCCTCCAGAAGCACTATGGCGTATATATAGCTTTGACCTTAGTAAGGTCCATCCGCCTGTTAAACAATTACAATTGCATCTCCCAAACATGCACATGGTATCGTTCCACACTAGGCAGGATCTCCATGATGTTGTGGAGTGACATGGTGTCGAGAAGAGTATGTTAACTGAGTACTTTGAGGCGAATAAACTTAATGAGGATGCTCGAGGAATACTCTATAAGGATTTTCCAGAAGCTTTTACTTGGCAGACGGGCCCAAAGTTCTGGCAGTTGAGGAAACAAAGCACTAGAGTTGGGAGAATCGTGTCCGCCCATCCTACGGAGGGGAGCGGTACTATCTTAGGGTATTGCTAAACCATGTGACTGGCGCCTCCTACTTTGAACATCTTAGGACGGTGGGCAGTGAAGTTTGCTCATGCATCCTTTCGTGAAGCTACAGAAAAAGGGTCTTATTGAGGCAGACAACACATGAGATGATTGCCTTACTAAGGCTGAGGTGTTCCATATGACATCATCACTACGAAGGCTCTTTGCCACAATATTGTTCTTTTGTGAGCCAAGCGATGTGTGTGGTCTATGGAGCAAGCACTTGGAGGGAATGTCTGACGACTATCGTCGTTCCCACACATGCCTACATACAATTGAGCAAATGGTGCTTTTGGACATCAGGAATATGCTCCAGTCAATGAGAAAATAAATAACATCATACCCTCTACCTAAGATTGATGAGTCACACGACATCACAGGTAGTGAGCCTAAGGAGATCTTTGAGGAGTCTACAATTGAGGTGGACCATGATCACATAACTTTGTCCAACTCACTCAATCCTGAGTAGAGATATGCTTATGACAAGACATTAGATGCGATTGAAAGTGGACAAGGAGGTGTCTTTTTCATTGATGGACCAGGGGGTACTAGAAAGAATTTTTTGTACAAGGTTCTACTCGCTACAATTCGTGGCCAGGGAAAGATAGCCATTGCAACCGCAACGTCTGGTGTCACTGCTTCCATCATGTCTGGTGGTAGGACTGCCCACTCAAGATTTAAAATCCCATTGAACATTGATGATGGAGGGGTATGTAGCTTCACAAAGCAAAGTGGCATGGCTAAACTTCTCCAAATAGCTTCCCTCATTATATGGGATGAAGCCTCTATGACAAAACGACAAGCAGTTGAGGCCCTAGATAGAAGCATGCGTGACATCATGGATCAACCGGAGATGCCATTTGGGGGGAAAGACAATTGTATTTGGTGGAGATTTTAGACAGGTACTACCTATTGTTCGGAAGGGAACGAGACCTCAAATATTCGATGCAACGCTACGTAGGTCATACCTTTGTGTTGGACCGGAAACGGCGACTAGAGGGGGGGGTCAATGGGAGCTTTCAAAATTTCAGACTAAAAATAGCCTTCTTTTTTAATTCTGTCTTCCGCGGAACAGGCTTCGAACACACCCTTCGAAGTTCTGATTCAGAGGTATTTTACAGCTCCGAACACAGGCTTCGCAAGGAGCAAAAGTTTGAAGCCAAGAAGTCTTCGCTCCACCCACAACCCCGAAAATTCAGCTCTACTAAGTCAGTGCAGGCTCCGCACACAGGGTGCCTTCGAGCAGGCTTCGCACTTCACCCTTCACAAGAGCGGACTTCCCTCTGAGGACTTCGATCAGCTATTCTAAGTCAGTGCAGGCTCAACACAATGGTGCCTTCGAGCAGGCTTCGCACTTCACCCTTCGCAAGAGCAGACTTCCCCCCGCGGACTTCGACCAAATACTCAGCGACAACAACTGGTGCTACGCTTCGTACTTCGAAGGTCTAAACGCACACTGAACAGACTTCGCCGAGGACTTCGACACGGGAAGAAAACGGGCTTTGACTCAAGTCAAGCAGTGCTTCGCTAGTAATCAGAGAGGTCTAGCCTCCAGTTTACACAGAGCGAACAAACACTGAAAAACACACACTTCTCCAGACGATTCAAAACACAACTTCACTCAGGAAGAAGGTGTACAGAGGAATCAAAGCAAGCAGTGCAACACAGAATACAATTCAAGCACAAATGAGAACAGAATCAAAGTTTCATTACTTGAACAGGGAACACAAAAAGAACTCACAGACTGAATACAGAGAGTGTGGCGGCTAGCACATGAGTTCTATAATGGCTGCTCAAAGTGTTGATGTGACCTAGCTAGTCTCCACTATTTATAGGCACTATTCAGCCCTGTGAATAGACTACTTTACCCCTAGGGTTTACACCGGTTTTGTCTCATCAGAACAGGGGGTACAACTGGTAGTCTACTTTATTTGGAGGCTTCTTTTGTCAGCTTCGCAGAGGGGACATCACCAGCTTTTGTAGAGCAGACGCTGTCAGCCTTTGCAGTTTTGGACCCTTCTGAAGCCCCCTTTCACATGCGAGGGGTGCGGTAGCTTCGGTGATAAGCCTTGAGCCTGACGGCCTTCGCTTCACTGAAGTCAGCCTTCGATACAGAGACGGTTTTGAGCCGAAGCCGTCAAAGCCCTTGGGCCTTCACACCAACACCTTCGGAGTGGACCACCACAGCTTCGCAGCTTCTCCCATCTCGAACTCCGTCAGTCCGTGTACCAAAGCCATGCATGGCCGAAGTACCTCAAGTCAGCCTCACTCTGGAGCCCCACCTTCGGAGTACCACCCTTCGAAGTCCCTCCTTCGTCCAAGGCCTCCGCGTGAAGCATTCCATGAGCATTTCTTCGCCGTGTCTCTCCCTGAGCACACTCCTTGACGAACCTCACCCGGACTATGCCTTCGATGCACCTCGACTTCTGAGACCTTCGTTGGGTATACCTTTGAGTGCCTCCCTCCGGAGCACACTTCGAACGCCTTGCCTCATTGCTGAGGACTTGGTCCACCATACTCCGAAGTCACTCCATTCGGAGTACCCTTCGAAGTGCCTTGCCTCCGAGGACTTTGTCTCGGAGTACCTTCACCCAGAGCCATGCTCCGCACTTACTGCCTTCTCTTGGCGCACCTCGACACGAGGTCCGACCTCGACCCGTTCGTAGCCTTCGTGATGGAGCTCCCTGCTCCCCTGGCATCAAGCCTCCCGCTTGACCCAGGTTCACTTGCTACGAACCGTCCGTCGCCTCCGAAGTCACCTGCGCACCATAGACGTGTATCCAGTACCCCGGAGACCTCTCCGGGTAAACAAGCTCTGATACACACTCCGGTGTACCGCCCAAAGTACCGAGCCCTTCGGTACAACTCAGTCATCGTGTACTGTCGGACCCCTCCGATAGGCACACTCCGCTGCAACAGCTACAGCAACCAGAGCCCCGAACCCTTCGGTGAAAAACCTCTGAACCCCTTCGGAGGGACCCCTTCGAATCAGAGGGTAAAATCTGTCAATCACTCATCACAGACTCCAAAACCAACCCCTGGTTTCTCAATCTCCCCCTTGATGAGTGCATTGACAACCAAATTCAAGTTCAAGAAAATTTGAAAAATTTCAGCACACAAGTGACCATAAAAACTCAGAAACGAGCCAAATCATGTCACTTGACAAAAGAATTTTCCTCCCCCTTTTCAAAAGAGTAAAAGCCCCTTCGGCAAATCTCCCCTTTGCAAGATAAAAACTCCCCCTGAGTTATTTTACTCCTTGCTACAGAGAACTCAAAAATTTCTCCCCCTTTAGCAGTGCAAGCATCAAGGAGCATTCAGAAGATGCAAAGCTTCGAAATGGGCAGAATTGCAAAGACATATAAAGCAAAAATATGCCAACATTAATACCAATTATCATGTGCTCAGCTCAATTTAACATTCTCTAAAAAATGATGACAACATGTGTTTTTATCATTTGGAAATAAAAGCATCACCACTCAATCAAGGTAACTAGATAAGTAAAAGCAGAGACTGTGCAAAGCTAGTCAATGTCTACTCTAGACAGACAAGTCCAGTTCAAGTGGAGCATTGAAAGCAAACTTGATGATCAATGAATTTGTTTGTTCTTTTCATAATGCCAGGGGTTATTTGTTTGTCTACCTTATACTTTCCAATCAAGCCAAGCCTAGGCTTGAAAGCCATCAGAAGCTTAAGGTGGTGATTTTGGCATACACTACACTATCCCAGTTCAGACCAAAGTACAATGGTAAGCAGTCTAGAATAGAGCAGTGTGACAAACAAACCCACTTGGATCTTTTTCGCTTGTAACATACAAATCATGGATTTTTGATTTTTTTTTAATTTAGTGACCAAATTGTTTAGCACTTGATGAATATCCATGAATACAATTTTTCAAGTTGCAATGTATAGCATCTAGAGAAAAGGTGTCTTTCTATCAAGCAGATAAAAGATAGCTAAAGTAGTCCTGCCTAAACATGCTAGATTCAAGACTAAGCAGTGAGCATGATTTGATTTTGGAAAGAAAAATCATGCACATAATGTTTCAGATATATTAAATAGAGCTGAGCTGACATGATTACATGAATTATAATCAGGCATATACGTGCAAAAGATGTAAATGCAATTTCACACATGATGAGCATATGCAAGACAATCAAAATCTGCTCCCCTCACAAAATGCCGTAAGGGTGACAAACACCAAGTTCCCCATGCAAGTAGGCAAAACGAGAAGCATCGAGGGGTTTTGTGAAAATATCGGCTAGCTAGTGTTGGGTATCAACATATTGAAGTTCAATATCACCCTTCTCATTATGATCTCTAAGAAAATGATATCGCACATCAATGTGTTTGGTTCTAGAATGCTGAACCGGGTTGTTTGCAATACAAATAGCACTAGTGTTATCACAGAAAAGTGGAACACTCTTATAATCTAACCCGAAATCCCGCAAAGTGGAAACCATCCACAAAATCTGAGAGCAACAGCTAGCTGCAGCAACATATTCGGCCTCAGCCGTCGATTGTGCAACACTAGACTGTTTGCGGGAAGACCAGCAAACCAGAGAAGTACCGAGAAAATGACAAGTACTAGAGGTATTTTTCCTATCAATCCTACACCCAGCAAAGTTCGCATCGGAATAACCTCGAAGACACAAAGAGAAAGACGCCGAATACCAAATGCCAAATTTGAGGGTATGTTTGAGATACCTGAGAATGCGCTTTACTGCTTGGCGGTGCAAAGCTCGTCGTGAATCCTGAAAACTAGCACACAGACACACTGCGAAGTGTATGTCTGGCCTCGTAGCAGTCAAGTAGAGGAGGGAGCCGATCATGCTTCGGAACTCCTTCTGATCTACATCTTCTCCATCTTCGTCAGGATCCAATGCTACAGATGTAGCCATTGGAGTGGCGAGTGGCTTCGCATCAGCCATGTCGAATTTCTTGAGCAGGTCCTTGGTGTACTTCGTCTGATGGACAAAAGTACCTTGTTTGCTTTGCTTGATTGCAAACCAAGGAAAAAGGTGAGTTCGCCCATCATGGACATCTCGAACTCCCTGCTCATGACATCTGCAAACTCGGCAACCAAAGCATGAGAAGAGCCACCAAAGATGATATCATCCACATAAATCTAGAGTAGGAGGAAATCTTTGCCATGCTTGAGAGTGAACATGGTTTTATCAACAGATCCCATCAAATACCCCAGCTCAAGCAGAAAAGACTTAAGTCTATCATACCATGCCCAAGGGGCCTGCTTGAGTCCATAAAGAGCCTTATGAAGTTTAAGGACTTTATGTGGGTATTTGGGGTTTTCAAAACCAGGGGGTTGTTTTACATAAACATCTTCGCCTATGAAGCCATTAAGAAATGCACTTTTGACATCCATTTGATAGAGTTTGAATCCCCGGAATGTCGCAAAGGCAAGCAAAATCCTAATGGCCTCTAGACGTACAACAGGTGCAAAAGTCTAAGTAAAATCAATCCCTTCTAATTGAGAATAACCCTGAGCTACAAGTCTAGCATTGTTTCTAACTATAGTCCCATCCTCCCCTTGTTTGTTTTTGAAAATCCATTTTGTTCCAATGAAATGAACATTTGATGGAGGATCAACTAAAGTCCAGACTTGGTTTCTCTCAAAATTTTCAAGTTCTTCATGCATGACATTGATCCAACTAGAATCAGAAAGTGCATGACTAACATCTAAGGGCTCGAAAGAAGCAACAAAAGCGGAATCAATGAAATGACCATGAGAACATGTTACCCTTTGATCAAGCTCACCAATGATCTGCTCTGGAGGATGCATCCTTTGAACATGATGTGGAGCCTCGCGGCGGGATGCAGTCTCCCCCTCAACTTGTGAGTTGGAGTGGTCCAAGATGACCGATGTAGAGGTAGTTGCTTCGGGACCTTGTGCCGAAGTAGTCGAAGCGAGGTCAGCTTCGGGGGTTGATGTCGAGGGTAGTAGGGGTTCATCCTCGAAATATCCGGGATCTTCTTCTTAGAAGATGGTCTGTTCCATGTCGTGTTCATTTGCATGTTCAAGAGTAGAACTAACAGAGGGGGTTGATTTATCAAAAGTCACATCACATGACTCGATAACAGTGTTAGTCTCCAAATTATAAACACGATAAGAATGACCATGTGTGGTGTAACCCAAAAAGATCCCGTCAGAAGAACGCGACTCAAATTTGTCTAAGTTTCCACGTTTTAGGATAAAACAACGACAGCCAAAAACTCGAAGATGAGTAACTTTGGCTTGTCTCCCAAAACGTAGCTCATAAGATGTCAAGTTCAAAATTGGGCGCAAGAATATTCGGTTTGAGATGTAACATGCAGTGTTCATGGCCTCAGCCTAGAATTTTCTAGGAGTCCTATGCTCATCGAGCATCATCCTAGCCATCTCAACCAAAGTACGGTTCTTTCTCTCAACAACACCGTTCTGTTGAGGAACCCGCGGAGCAGAGAATTGATGTTCTATGCCATGCTCCATGCAAAAGTCAACAAAGAGACTGTTCTTGAACTCAGTGCCATTATCACTTCGAATGAATTTCAATGCACCAAGGAGTTCAATGAAAAGTCTCAAAGCCAAGCTCCGAAAGTGTGAAAACACTTCATCCTTGCTGGCAAGAAAGAAGACCCAAGAGTAGCGAGAGAAATCGTCGACAATGACTAGCACATACCACTTGCCGCCTAAAGAACTAACTCGAGAAGGACCTATGATGTCCATGTGGAGAAGTTCTCCGGGTTTCTCAGTCATCACCGTGGTGACTGGCGAGTGCGAAGCGGCAATCATTTTTCCATGTCGACATGGAGCGCAAACTAAATTCTTCTCAAATTTGAGCTTGGGCAATCCTCGGATCAGACCTAGGGCACTCAGACGAGCGAGCAACTCAAAGCTCATATTCCCTAGTCTCCTATGCCACTTCCAAAGCTCAGAAGTAGACTGTGCAACAAGACAATGAGAAGAACTAGATAACTCAGAAAAATCAGCTCCAAAAACTCTCCCAACTCTAAAGATCTTACACACCACAACGCCATCAGAATTGAGTACTTGCGAAGTATCGCGATGGAATCGCACTTTGAAGCCCTCATCAAGAAATTGAGATACAGAAAGAAAATTGTATCCCAAGTTCTCAACCAAAGCAACATCTTTGAGAGTGAAATTCGAGTTGATTCTTACCACACCTTTACCTTTCACTCTACTCCTTCGATTGTTGCCGAAGGTGATATGTTCCCTTTGCTTGGTTGTGGTGAGGGTGGAGAACCATGCTGCATCTCCGGTCATGTGGCGCGAACAACCGGAGTCCATGATCCACGTGCCCTCCAAGCCTCGATCTCGCGCCTACACATAATAAGAATATCTCGATCGCTCAGTGCTGGGGTGAGTGAAGATATGACGAGGCATCTAGCACTGAGTGATACGAGTAGTAGGCATAGTAAAAGTAGACTGTCTACGCACAGGATAATCAGAATGATGCAAAGTGCGAGGTCTACCTACATGTTGTGATCCAAAAGCATGACGAGGTCTCCTACTCTGACGAGGTACAAAGCTACTCACACGGGGTCTGCCACCATATGGAATACGGTGAACACCTCGAGGAGCAAAACCTCTCTGAGAAGTGCGAGGAGCCTCGAAAACAGGACGAGAATAAAACTCAGACTCATGCATACCTAAAGATGGGTAGTGCATGTTCTGGAACCTCATCGCCTGAGAGCGTCGCTCATCCTTGATGAGACGAAAACAGAACCCAACCAGATGACCCACCCTCTGACAGTAGGAACAATGAAAAACTCTCCTAGGGGCACTCTCATGGGTCATAGGAGCAATCCTCACAGGCTCCATTGGCTTCTACTGAGTGATTTTCTTGGCAGGGATTTTCTTGGCAGGAGGAGTGGTTTTCTTTGGAGTCCGGGTAGGCTTTTTGGATGGAGTGTCTAATAGAGCTCTCTCTTTCTCTAAGGTACTGGTGAGGTAAAAACAGTTTTGTTCTCACTGTCTGAAGGAATCCTCTCAAAACCCAATCCTAGAGCTAACCCTGCTCTGTCAGCACACATCTTGGTTTTGGCCAAGATCAAGTCCATCCTACCCTTTCCCTCAGTGCATTTGTTAACCATAGAAAGAAGGTACTCATTCTCAGTCATAAGGTTTTTAGCTCGCTCTCTAACAGTGCCTAGCTGGTCCTTAAGGGTTATGCAAGTGTCACACATAGGTTGCACATCCTTAGAACTACCGGCCCTCTCCAATCTAGCCTCTAAATCCTGAACATGCTTATCACGTAAATCAATGCTCTCACGTAATAAGGGGCAATTCATGCATTCAATTATATCATGAGGACTAGAATCCACCATCAAAAGCTGCTTCTGTGCAGTCTCAAGCTCAGAAAGAGTTTGAGCATGCACAGAACGCAACTGAGCAAGCTCACCCATGACAACAGTACAATATTCACATTCAGCATCATTAATCCTAGACTTAAGCATGGCATAATCAGTAGAAACAGATTCTAGCCTAAGTCTAAGGTCTTTTCTATCTCTAGCGGCTTGCACAAGTAATCTATCCTGACCAAGAAATACTTCATTCAGTTCATCTAATTTAATTGAAAGCTGGTCATAGGATAGAGGTACCTCAGATGAGTCAAGCTCATCGCCGCTGTGATCGCTGTCGGCCATGAAGCAGAGGCCGGTGAAATCTCGTCCCTTCTTGTCCTTCTTCTCCTCCTTCCTTGGGGACTCCTACTCCTCATCAGAGCTCGACTCCTCAGTTGAGGAAGTGTCGATGTCGCTGAGAGCAGCAACAAATGCTCTAGAAGCGGCTTTGGCTAGCCTCTTAGCCACCTTGCCGCGCTTGCCCTTCACAAAGGGTTTCCTCTCCTTTTTGTGGTATTTGGGGCACTCACTCTCATCTCTCTTCTTGAGTTTAGTGCAATTGGCCTTGATGTGAGAAGTGTCACCACACTCAAAACAACCACTAAAACCACTTCTCCTCTGATCCCGTCTCTCATGGTGAAAACGGGTGAACCTTCTAGTAATGAGAGCAAGCTCATCATCATCCAGAGTATCCACCTGCTCCTTAGTGACGGAGACCAGGGAGGACAAAGCAAAACCATCTGCAAGAACACAAGTGCCAGATGTGCTAGAAACTAGTGCCAATGGTTGTGGCAAGGAGTTCCTATGCACTGCAAGAGATGCCTTGGCAATCTCTGTGGACCTCAGCTTGCTGAAGATCTCATCACAGGTCAATGTGTCATAACCTGCGGACTCCTCAATGCTGGATATCTTCACTTCCCATATGCTACAATCAAGAGCATAGAGAAGCTTGATAGCCCTATCATGATCATTGTAAGCAAGCGTCCTGTTGGACTGCAAGTTACTCACTATCGCATCAATGCGAGAAAATATGGCATCTATAGATTCACCAGGTGCTTGCACAAACAGCTGATACTGTTGATTGTACATGCTTTGGCGCCTAGCCTTAATATGTGTAGAGCCCTCATGAAAAATAGTTACTAACTATTGCATCAAAGCGAGAAAACATGGCATCTATTGATTCACTAGGTGCCTGCACAAACAGCTGATACTGCTGATTGTATGTGCTTTGGCGCTGGCCTTAATCTGTGTAGAGCCCTCATGAAAAATAGTGAGTGTAGTCCAAATCTCCCTAGCTGTCCTAAGGTGCTGCACCCTATCAAACTCACTTCTACTCAAACCAATGAACAATATATTTCTAGCCTTGGAGTTGGCATTATACTGATCCTTCTCTGTTTGAGAGGTGCGAGTTTCAGGGATGGAGTATTGTGAGTCCACAATCTCCCAAATTGCATTTCCTTGGCTTAGGAAGTAAGCCTCCATGCGCACCTTCCAGTATGCAAAATCAGTCCCATCGAATAGAGGTATTTTACTAACTCTGTCCATGTCGCCAACAGATCACAAAACCGGTTAAGGTCAATTGGTGATCTTAACCCGCTCTGATACCAATTGTTGGACCAGAAACGGCGACCAGAGGGGGGGTGAATGGGAGCTTTTAAAATTTCAGACTAAAAATAGCCTTCTGTTTTAATTCTGTCTTCTGCGAAACAGGCTTCGAACACACCCTTCGAAGTTCTGGTTCGGAGGTATTTTACAGCTCCAAACACAGGCTTCGCAAGGAGCAAAAGTTCGAAGCCAAGAAGACTTCGCTCCACCCACAACCCCGAAAATTCAGCTCTGCTAAGTCAGTGTAGGCTCCGCACACAGGGTGCCTTCGAGCAGGCTTCACACTTCACCCTTCGCAAGAGAGGATTTCCCTCTGAGGACTTCGATCAGGTCTGCTAAGTCAGTGCAGGCTCAGCACACTGGGTGCCTTCGAGCAAGCTTCGCACTTCACCCTTCGCAAGAGCAGACTTCCCCCTGCGGACTTTGACCAAATACTCAGCGACAGCAACTGGTGCTGGGCTTCGTACTTCGAAGGTCTAAACGCACACTGAACAGACTTCGCCGAGGACTTCGACACGGGAAGAAAACGGGCTTCGACTCAAGCCAAGCAGTGCTTCGCTAGTAATCAAAGAGGTCTAGCCTCCAGTTTACACAGAGCGAACAGACTCATGAAGAAGAAGGTGTATAGAGGAATCAAAGTAAGCAGTGCAACACAAAATACAAGTTCAAGCACAAATGAGAACAGAATCAAAGTTTCATTACTTGAACAGGGAACACAAAAAGAACTCACAGACTGAATACAGAAAGTGTGGCGGCTAGCATAGGAGTTCTACAATGGCTGCTCAAAGTGTTGATGTGACCTAGCTAGTCTCCACTATTTATAGGCACTATTCAGCCCTATGAACAGACTACTTTACCCCTAGGGTTTACACCGGTTTTGTCTCATCAGAACAGGGGGGTACAACTGGTAGTCTACTTTATTTGGAGGCTTCTTTTGTCAGCTTCGCAGAGGGGACATCACCAGCTTTTGCAGAGCAGACGCTGTCAGCCTTTGCAGTTTTGGAACCTTCAGAAGTCCCCTTTCACATGTGAGGGGTGCATTAGCTTCGGTGAGAAGCCTTGTGCCTGACGGACTTCGCTTCACCGAAGTCAGCCTTCGATACAGAGACGTTTTTGAGCCGAAGCCGTCAAAGCCCTTGAACCTTCACACCAACACCTTCGGAGTGGACCACCACGGCTTCGCAGCTTCTCCCAGCTCGAACTCCGTCAGTCCGTGTACCAAAGCCATGCATGGCCGAAGTACCTCAAGTCAGCGTCACTCCGGAGCCCCACCTTCGGAGTACCACCCTTCGAAGTCCCTCCTTCGTCCAAGGCCTCCGCACGAAGCATTCCATGAGCACTTCGTCGCCGTGTCTCTCCCCGAGCACACTCCTTGACGAACCTCACCCGGACCATGCCTTCGATGCACCTCGACTTCTGAGACCTTCGTCGGGTATACCTTCGAGTGCCTCCCTCCGGAGCACACTTCGAACGCCTTGCCTCATTGCTGCGAACTTGGTCCACCATACTCCGAAGTCACTCCATTCGGAGTACCCTTCGAAGTGCCTCACCTCCGAGGACTTCATCTCGGAGTACCTTCACCCAGAGCCACGCTCCACACTTACTGCCTTCTCCTAGCGCACCTCGACCCAAGGTCCGACCTTGACCCCTTCGCAGCCTTCGTGACGGAGCTCCCTGCTCCCCTGGCATCAAGCCTCTCGCTTGACCCAGGTTCACTTGCTACGAACCTCCGTCACCTCCGAAGTCACCTGCGCACCATAGACAGACATACAAGTGTATCCAGTACCCTGGAGACCTCTCCGGGTAAACAACCTTCGATACACACTCCGGTGTACCGCCCAAAGTACCGAGCCCTTCGGTACAACTCAGTCATCATGTACTGTCGGACCCCTTCGATAGGCACACTCCGCTGCAACAGCTGCAGCAACCAAAGCCCCGAACCCTTCGGTGAAACAACCTCCGAACCCCTTTGGAGGGACCCCTTCGAATCAGAGGGTAAAATCTATCAATCACTCATCACAGACTCCGAAACCAACCCTTGGTTTCTCACTTTGGGAATGCATGCACCAACTTAAATTGGTAATCAACATGAGAACACAGAATGACATGCAGTTTGCTGAGTTCTTATTGCGCATTGGTAATGGCATCGAAGAGGCATGCGATGATGGCTATGTACGACTCCTAGATGAGATATGTGTACCTTATACCGGGAAGAATGACGACCTCAACAATCTAATAGATAATGTCTTCCCAATGCTTGATGATAACCTAACTAACCCAAACTATATCACATCTCAAGCTATCTTCTCAACATGGAATGAATATGTTCATAGGATAAACATGAAGATGATTGATCGTTTTTGTGGGGAGGAGATGGTGTATCATAGTTTCGATCGTGCTGAGGATGATCCTCACAACTACTACCCTCCCGAGTTCCTAAATTCATTGACCCCTAACAGATTACCTCGACAAATACTAACGCTTAAGATAAATTGTCCTATAATACTACTATGGAATATTGATCCTGCCAATGGACTTTGTAATGGGACAAGGTTGGTGGTCCGAGGATTCTAGAGAAATGCTATTGATGCCGAGATAGTGCTTGGTCAGCATGCCAAGAAGAGGGTATTCCTTCCACGGATACCCCATGCCCATCTGATGATGAGATGTTCCCTTTTTGTTTTAAGTGAAAGCAGTTTCAAGTTAGGTTGAACTTTGCCATTGAGGAGCCATGCTGAATAGCGTGGGCCTCATGGCTCTAGATATGATGAGTCATTGTCAACGATAGTCAAAGAGGACAGAAGAAGAGAAGATCTGCTGCGTCATGGGCCACGTGTGACTCAGGTACACGGGCAGCGAGTGACTGTCGGGCTGAGAGAGCTCCGAAGTCGGGCTGGCCCAATCCGGGTACATGGGCCAGAAGCAGCAGAAGACCCACTGGGATGTTGACCAGGATTGACTCAGGTACACGGGCGGTGAGTGATTGTCGGCCTGAGAGAGCTGCGGAATCAGGCCGGCCCAATCCGGGTACCTAGTGCAAAGTCGATGGAGGCTTTGTCAGTTTCGGCGCAAAATTGACAACCGCTGATCTTGTATCGGACTGTCCAGAAGAGAAGCCGTAGTCGCTACAAAAGATTAGCTTCCGGATAAGTCATCTGTAAATAGGAGTTTTCTATTTTGTCTGTAGGCCCACAGTCAGTCAGTCGAGTCTGTAAAAAAATCCTAAGGGCAGTTTAGTCTTTTCCTTTATTTCAGCATCTGTAAAAAACCCTAAGGGGCTGGTGGAATATTCCTAGTATTGGGCAACCTATAAATAGGGCCCCAATCCCTAGGGTTAGGTCACCCTTCCAGAATTCACTTTTTAATCAAGAGGGTCACTTTTATTCTTCTGGTTTCCCTGCCCATTCTTCTGTTCATGCATGCGCGCCGCCAGGAACATTCTTCTTCGTGGTTTTGATTTCTTCCTGTTTCTGTGTTCATGCGTGCTGTGATTCTTGTGTGTAGCGATATTTTTCTTGTGGTTCCGAAGCTTCGGTTGTTGTGCTCGTATTGTTTAATCTAGAGCTCACGCGCTTCTCTGAATGTTTCTGTTCTTCGCGTGAGTACTAGTTCATGTGACTGATAGCAAGTAGTACTACTTTTCTATAGCTACAGTGTGCTATCTTTCCTAGCCTTGCTTTTCCTGTGTACCCTTTTTGATCGAGTAGACAGTGTCTTGATTTTCGCTGGTTGTTTCTAACGAAGCCCCCTTCTCTGTTCGAAGTCCCTCAGCTCCGTGAGGCAGGCTTCGATCTGACTTCTTCGAAGGCTTCGCTAGGACTCCGAACTTGAACTGTGAATCTAGCTTCGAAGTATGCACTGCTCTAAGGTTTTATTCTGACATACTTCAACACTCTTTCGCGAAGCATACTTCGACATGCTTCGAAGTTAGCTTCGAAGCATGTCTTTATGAAAGATTTCGCTCGGAGTGCATAGCTGTCTTGTTCGAGTCACAGTTTGTGTGTTCGAAGCTTGTCTTTCGAAGTATGTTTCAAGGCTTTGACTACTTGTGAGAGCTTCAGCAGACTTCGATTTGAAGTTGGTCTAAAGATTGAAGGTTACTACTTCAGTAGTCATACCTCGATCAAGCTAGCTTCGAAGGTAGAGGGTAGGCTTCGATTTGGTCTTTCTGTCGTGTGTCGGGCTTCGCTTCTCTTTCGGAGGTAGCTTTTTGTGAACTTGTTCGAACCCTTCTGATCGAAGTCTAGGCTTCGAAGTACATTGTTCGAAGCAAGCTTCGATACTCTCATACTTCGCTTCGAAGCATACTTAGCTCTCTTCCACTCTCGAACTAGGCTAGACTAAACAAACCTTCGGCACGTCAACGACAACCTTCGCTCGACTTCGACAAGGGACTCTGAAGCAGGCTTCGACACTGCGAAGCAGGCTTCGACACAATGAAGCAGGCTTCGCCAAGTCTCGAACAGGAGACAGATTTTGAACACTAACTTCTCATTCCATTCCACGTGTACTTAGATCATTTTACTGAGAAGGTTAATCTGCCTTGTCTTGAATATTTTGTTTATCTGCCTGTTAACTTTGTACTAGTGTTTCTCTGTCTAGAACGCTAGTCTTTTTTAGGCTAGATACCCTTAGACTTAGGCAATCTGTTCTCGCTTTGCTGCTTAATCTTTTGAGGTGCGTTGGGTGTTGGGAACAGGCCATTGATTCGAAAGAATTTTTAGGCTCCCATTCACCCCCCTCTGGTCGCTACTTTCGGTCCTACAAGTGTTATCAGAGCCTAGTTAGGGTTTTTCCATACATTAACCGATTCTAAACCCCAGTAGTGATCATGACATCTCCTAGCAAGGTCCCGTCCTTGGAAGCTTATGGCTATAACTATTGGAAGACTCGCATGCGAGCCTATCTTATGAGCCAAGGCTCGGACATCTGGGACATTTGCGTTCACGATACATTTGTTATATTGCCAGTTGCTGAGCATGGTACTCCTGGTATCATTGCCCAGCATCTGAGCAATAGTAAAGCTGTGAATATTCTCTTTTCTGGTTTAGGTCCCACTGAGTTTGAGCGTGTGAGCTATCTTTCCACTGCGAGAGAAATCTGGGCTACCCTCAAGGCACACCATGAGGGAACAACCCAGGTCAAGGCTCGGCTCTATCAGACCTACCGGCGTGACTATGAGAACTTCACACAAAAGCCGGGTGAATCTGTTGAAGCGTTGTTTGGTCATTTTCAATCGATCATTAACAAGCTTCGGGACAACAAGGCTGAGGGTGCTCAGTTAGTCTTAGATCACGAGTAGGCGCTCAAGGTTCTCCATACCTTGGACCCAAAGATCTAGGAGATCAAGGTATCCTCTATCGTTGAGAGCACTTATTATGATACCTTGACCATTTCTGAGTTATTTAGCAAGCTGAAGGCCACTGAGGTTGATATCCAGCTGAGATCAAATCTCACTGGCTCTGGATCAAAGTCCCTGGCCCTTGCTACACCTTCTGTTGATCCCTCTACTGTGAGTTGTGCTGGTTTCTCCTTGATGTCTATCACTGAGGATTAGCTTGAGTCTTTGGGAGATGATGACCTGTGTCTTTTTAACAACCGGGTGCGTCGTGTCTATGACAAAAGGATGTTCAAAAGACATGGCACGAAATCCGGGTGCTTTGAGTGTGGTGATCCAGGACACTTCATCGCCGACTGCCCCAAGCGCAATGGCCACAAGAAGGGCACCGGTGGTGGCTTCCACGACTCCGGCAAGAACGAGAGATCCTCCTTCAACAAGGGCAAGGCAAAGACCAGATTCTTCAGAAAGGCCCTGAAGGACTACCGGCGTGAGAACAAGAAGCGCGACAAGGCCTTCTTCGCCGAGATGGAGAAGAGCTACTCCAAGCGGTCCACGTCTTCTTCCTCTTCATCGAGCTCAAGCGATGAGGAGATCGTCATCAGGAAGGGGAAGGACAAGGACGATCCGGCGGGCCTTTGCTTCATGGCTTTCGGGGACAGACCAAAGAGCCGCTCACACTAGCGCCGAAGATCCCGCAAGAGCTTCTGCTCAATGGCTCTTCGGGATAAGGAAGAGAAGAGCTCCTCCGATGACTCCGACGACGACGATAATGAAAAGGTATCATCTTATGAACACGAAATCGTTGATTTACTTGAAAGCAATCGTCAGGAGTTAAAATATCGGGAAAAACTGCTTAGGGGGGGCCAAGAAGAGGATAGATGAGTTAGAGAGTGAGCTTGCCGTAGCCAACGGCAGAATTGAGAGTCTATCTTCTTTCCCCTGCTTGGGTGATAGCAGTGAGTGCCCAAAGTGTGAGGTGCTTCTGTGTGACTTGTCGACTCTGAAGTCCAAGTACACAGAAAGGGTTGATGAGAGGGACACTTTGGCCACTAAGCTTGAGAGTGCTCAGCTGGAGCTGAAAGATGCTCAAGCCAATCTCGTCGTGTCCTGTGCTGATTGCCCATCTCATCTAGCTGTCTTAGCTGAGCTGAAGGCCAAGGGCGATGAGCATTTGGGGGATTTGGAGAGAGTGAGAGCAGAGCTAGCGCAGACTAGGCTAGAGCTTAAGACACTGTCAGTTCCACCCACTGTCTGTGAGAACTGTCTGTCTCTTAGAATGGAGTTGATTAAGCTAAAAGCCGAGAAGTCTATCCAGGTAGATAGCAAGTGTGAGACCTGCTTGTCTCAGGTGGAGGTACTAGCTTCCTTGAGAGAGGAGCTAGCTGATTCTCAGAATGAGAACTTTTACCTCCGTTCTATCCTGAGTTGGATCAGTTCCTGAGAGCCACAGCTCGGCATGATAATCCAGCAGTTCAAGAGGTAGGATGGGTTTGGGGTAGGTTACACCTACACTAAGGCTGACTTTGAGAGTGCCATTAGCCGGGCAGTGGAGTGGAGTAAAATGACTCCTGAGCAGAGATACCCCAAGACTCACTCCACTAAGTCTTCCCTGGCTAGTCAGCCCAAGGATGGAGTGATCCATGAACTGCCCAAAGCTCCACCCAAGAAGCCCATCTAGGTTCCAAAACCCAAACACCTCCACACTTCTCTTGACTCTCTTCCTGGACCCTCTCAACCCAAGAAGACTACACCAAACACCACTAAGACCAAGAACCCCAAGCCTCAACCACATCCCAAGTAGCCCACCTATCATTGTGAGTATTGTCAAAGAGACGGGCATCTTGCGGAGTTTTGCTTCAGGAAGAAGCGGGTTGGGAGAGCAGAGCATGCTCGTGGTGGTCAGGAGAAGTTCTACCAGCAGGGTGGTAGACTGAGAGTTCCTCGACGCGGGGAGAGGCTGGAGGCCAGGCCGCGTCGTGTAGGTGGTGGTAGAGGAGACGACTTTCATGCCCGTGCTCCAGTTGGTGGTGTTCATTCCGGCAGAGTTTCGGGCCGTTTTGGCTACGGTCCTGGACCTCGTGGCCGAGGTTTTAGGCAGAACCATGGACCGCGCTTTGAGCCGCGCTTTGGTCCAAACTCTTCTGATGGTTTTCGCTTTCCGTCTTTTGAGCAGATGGCTCGACATTAGTTTAGCTTTTTTGCTAAACCTGGTGCCGGACCATTTGCTCCCCCTTACGACCACTGATTGTGCAGGATCGGGGACGGGAGGATGTTTGGATCATGGACTCAGGATGTTCTCGCCACATGACGGGACATCGCAGATGGTTCTCCAGTCTCACTCCCCCGAGCTCCAAAGAGTACATCACATTCGGGAACAGTGGTCAAGGGAAGGTAAGTGGCATCGGCTCAATTCTCATTTCAGACCATTTCTCTTTGAAGAATGTTGCCTTGGTTAAAAATTTGAACTTTAACTTGATTTCTGTCTCGCAACTTCTTGAGGATGGTTTGGAAGTGCGTTTTAAGAAGGGTAATTCCTTTGTGTTTGATTCTAGAGGGTCTTTGATTTGCCAGATCTTACCTTTTGGTAAAGTTTTTCGAATTGACTTCTCTAGTTCTTTTGGCCCTTCTCGCTGTTTGATTGCTGGATCTTCTTCTGAGCTCTGGAAGTGGCATAGGAGGTTAGGTCATTTGAGTTTTGATCTGCTAGTCAGGTTAAGCTCTATGGACCTCATCCGAGGATTGCCCAAGCTTAAAATGGAGAAAGATCTAGTTTGTCATCCCTGTCGTCATGGGAAAATGGTTGCCGCATCCCACTCACCTGTGACTCAGGTGATGACTTCATATCTGGGAGAGCTGTTACATTTGGACACTATAGGTCCAGCTCGGGTACGCTTAGTCGGTGAGAAGTGGTATGGGCTTGTGATTGTGACGACTTTTCTCGATTCTCGTGGGTTTTCTTTTTGGAGTCTAAGGATGAAACTTTTCATTTTGTTCATGACCTGATTGAATGAGAACAATGGTCGGATGCGAGCGATTCACTCCGAAATGGCTTGGAGTTCAAGAACTCTCAGTTCATTAGCTTATGTAGTGATCAGGGTCTTGACCATCAGTTTTCTTCTCCTTACACTCCCCCACAGAACGGCGTTGTGGAACGAAAGAACCGCACGCTAGTCGAGATGGCCAGGACGATGCTCGATGAGCACAGGACTCCTAGGCGTTTTTGGGCTGAAGCCATGAACACGACTTGCTATCTGGCCAACCGCATTTTTCTTCGAGCTTACTTAGGTAAGACTTCATATGAGTTGCGGTTTGGCAGACAGCCCAAGGTGAGCCACTTGCGAGCATTTGGTTGCAAGTGCTTTGTTCTCAAGAAGGGAGGGCATTTGGACAAGTTTGAGTCTTGTTGCCGGGACGGAGTTTTTTTGGCTACGCTTTACATTCTCGAGGTTTTCATGTTTGGAACCTTGACTCCCAGCAGCTTGTCGAGACTTGTGATGTTTCTTTTGATGAGTCCTTGCCTTCTTTGACTCCTTATTTTGAGCTTTCTGGAGATGATGAGCTCGGAGAGTCCATCTTCGAAGAAGATGAGGATACTCCAGCTGTTGATGAGGGTGGGCCTTCTGCACCTCCAGCAGAGCCCATACCTTCTAAGACTTTGACTGAGGACGAGGGCGGACCTCTGATCACTGCTTCCACTTCGATCGAGCCCCTTCAGTCGAGTCCAGAGGTGCCAGCTGCTGACTCCAGTGAGGTGACTTCAGATCACCAGGGATCCCGAGCAGTTCAGCGTGATCACCCCTCAGAGCTCATCATCGGTGATTTGACTGAGAGAACCTTGCGTTCATCTGGTACCTCTCTTGCTGTGTTTGCTGCATCTGCTTTTGTTGCATCTTTTGAGCCCAAAGATGTTTCTCATGCTCTTTCTGATTCTAATTGTATTAACGCTATGCAAGAAGAGCTAGAAAATTTTGTCCGTAATCGGGTTTGGACACTAGTTGAGCCGCCACCAGGATGCAACCCCATAGGCACCAAGTGGGCATTCAAGAACAAACAAGGTGAAGATGGGGTTGTGGTGCGCAACAAAGTTCGACTAGTCGCCCAGGGTTTTTGCCAGAAGGAGGGTATTGATTTTGAAGAAACTTTCACCCCTGTTGCCCGTCTTGAGTCCATTTGCATTCTTTTAGCTTTTGCCGTTTCGAAGGGTTTTAAGATTTTTCAAATGGACGTCAAGAGTGCTTTTCTGAACGGGTTTATAGAGGAGGAAGTGTATGTTAGGCAGCCCCCCGGTTTTGAGAACCCTAAGTTTCCTCGTCATGTTTTTAAGCTGCAGAAAGCTTTATACGGGTTGAAGCAAGCCCCAGGGCTTGGTATGACCGGTTGAAGCAGTTTTTGTTGGGGAAGGGCTTTGTGATGGGTTCTGTGGATAAAACTCTTTTCTTGCTCAGAGATGCTTCATATTTCTTAGTTTCTCAGATTTACGTGGACGATATTATTTTTGGCGATACTACTGATTCTCTTGTGTCCAAGTTTTCTGAGCAGATGCACAGCGAGTTTCAGATGAGCCTCATGGGTGAGCTCAAGTATTTCTTAGGGCTTCAGATCAAGCAGACCAAGGACGACACCTTCATCCACCAAGGTAAGTATACCCGAGACATGCTGAAGAAGTTTGACTTTGGTGGTGAGCTGAAGCCTCAAATGATCCCAATGGGAACATCTGGGGGCCTGGACAAGGACGAGAGCGGTGTCAAGGTCAATGAGAGAGAGTTTCGAGGGATGATCGGTTCGCTGCTGTACTTAACAGCGACAAGACCGGACATACAGTTTGTCGTGGGACTTTGCGCGCGTTTCCAGTCTTCACCATGCGCATCTCATCGGCAGGCTGTCAAGCGCATCTTTAGGTATCTTACTTATGTGCCCGATCTCGGTCTTTACTATTCAGCATCATCATCTCTTGATTTATCTGGCTTTTCGGACGCTGACTTTGGTGGGTGCCGGTTGGACCGCAAGTCGACTTCCGGTACTTGCCAGTTTCTTGGTTCTTCCCTTCTCTCTTGGTCTTCTTGAAAGCAATCTAGAGTTGCTCTTTCGACCACTGAGGCTGAGTATATAGCTGCTGCTAGCTGCTGCTCACAGTTAGTTTGGATGATTTCCACATTGCGAGATTTTGCATTAGTTTTCTTTCTTCTTTAACTCTTTTCTTGAGTCTTTTTGTTTGTGTTCATATCATGCATATTCACATATCAC
The DNA here is from genome assembly GCA_019279435.1 of Zizania palustris. Classification (NCBI taxonomy): domain Eukaryota; kingdom Viridiplantae; phylum Streptophyta; class Magnoliopsida; order Poales; family Poaceae; genus Zizania; species Zizania palustris. The sequence goes on from JAAALK010000079.1 coordinate 28,332,738, forward strand.
ACTTTTGAGCTTGCTTCTGTTATATGATTGAACTGCTTTACTTATTCTAGCTGGTACATGCTTTTGATTACTTGTCAATGATCATGCTTTGTTTCAGTTCACTTGATATGTCTGATATCTGTCATATGCACAACTTTTATGCTTTAAACTTGAAAACATGATCACCATTGCTTCTGGTAACTAGCTTGTGTAGGCTGAATGTTCTTGCTATCTGTTACATGCCTTGTAGCTAGTTCCTGACTTAGATGCAAACATGCAACTTGGACATCTTTCTGCTTTAAAACATGGACATGTGCTATAAAAATGATGAAAAATCAAGAAAAATGAAAAATCCATGCCTTTTTATGCATAACTTGAAAAGATCCAAGTGGGTTTGCTTTGTCGCATTACATTGTTCTGGACTACGTACCATAGCACTTTGGTATGAACTAGGACAGTGTAGTGTGTGCCAAGACCAATGTCTTAAGCTTCTGATGGTCCAGTTCTGGCCTAGGCTTGACTTGGTCGGTCAGCATAAGGTTTGACATGCAAATAACCCCTGGCAAAAATGAAAAAGGAAAAAGAAAAAGCCTGAAAATTGAAATGATAACAAGTTTGCTGAAGCACTTTGTTTTTGGACAATACCTATCTTGGTAGATATCAGTTAGCTTCTACATCTCATGCTTTACCTTGCTTGTTAACTAGAAAATATGGTGATGCTTTTGTTTGCAAAAATTGAAAATGCGTGCTAATGACTTTCTTTAGATATCATCTGTTGCACTGACCATGCCATGTATCTTAGACAGTATGTCTTTTGCTGTATCTGTTAGATGTTGTAATTGCAGTCAATCATATCTGAGAAGCATGCTTTATTCACTCCACCTGCACCCCAGTTGCAGTCATTGCATATTTTGAGGGGGAGTTGTGTTTCAGGGGGAGTTTGTGTCTTTTTAGAGTGCTTGATGAGTTCACTTGTCAACAAGGGGGAGAAATTTTGGGATATTTGTTTCAGTGGGAGTTTTTGTTCCATTTGTTGATGATTCTGAGATTGCACTCGTTTTGAGCTTTTACCTTTGGTTAACCATAATGACCGCTTCTTGCTTTTGTTCGACTTTTGGTCATTAGGGTTAAACTTTTACTTTATTTTCTTTTTCTTTGTTTTCTTGTGCTTTGTTTTCGTGTTTCCACAGTTGTTTGCAGGTACTGAAGAGCTGGAGAAGTGAAGTGTTGACAATGCACTCATCAAGGGGGAGATTAAGGAGCCATGCTGAATAGCGTGGGCCTCATGGCTCCAGATATGATTAGTCATTGTCAACGATAGTCAAAGAGGACAGAAGAAGAGAGAAGATCTGCTGCGTCATTGGTTGCGTGTGACTCAGGTACACGGGCAGCGAGTGACTGTCGGGCTGAGAGAGCTGCGAAGTCGGGCTGGCCCAATCCGGGTACATGGGCCAGAAGCAGCAGAAGACCCACTGGGCCGTTGACCAGGATTGACTCAGGTACACGGGCGGTGAGTGATTGCCGGGCTGAGAGAGCTGCAAAATCAGACCGGCCCAATCCGGGTACCTGGTGCAAAGTCGGTGGAGGCTTTGTCAGTTTCGGCGCAAAACTGACAACCGCTGATCTTGTATCGAATTGTCTAGAAGAGAAGCCGTAGTCGCTACGAAAGCTTAGCTTCCGGATAAGTCATCTGTAAATAGGAGTTTTCAATTTTGTCTCTAGGCCCACAGTCAGTCAGTCGAGTCTGTAAAAAAATCCTAAGGGCAGTTTAGTCTTTTCCTTTATTTCAGCGACTGTAAAAAACCCTAAGGGGCTGGTGGAATATTCCTAGTATTGGGCAGCCTATAAATAGGGCCCCAATCCCTAGGGTTAGGTCACCCTTCCAAAATTCACTTTTTAATCAAGAGGGTCACTTTATTCTTTTGGTTTCCCTACTCATTCTTCTGTTCATGCATGCGCGCCACCAGGAACATTCTTCTTCGTGGTTTTGATTTCTTCCTGTTTCTGTGTTCATGCGTGCTGTGATTCTTGTGTGCAGCGATATTTTTCTTGTGGTTCTGAAGCTTCGGTTGTTGTGCTCGTATTGTTTAATCTAGAGCTCACACGCTTCTTTGAATGTTTCTGTTCTTCGCGTGAGTACTAGTTCATGTGACTGATAGCAAGTAGTACTACTTTTCTGTAGCTACAATGTGCTATCTTTCCTAGCCTTGATTTTCCTGTGTAGCCTTTTTGATCGAGTAGACAGTGTCTTGATTTTCCCTGGTTGTTTCTAACGAAGCCCCCTTCTCTGTTCGAAGTCCCTTAGCTCCGTGAGGCAGGCTTCGATCTGACTTCTTCGAAGGCTTCGCTAGGACTCCAAACTTGAACTGTGAATCTAGCTTCGAAGTATGCACTGCTCTAAGGTTTTATTCTGACATACTTCGACACTCTTTTGCGAAGCATACTTCGACAGGCTTCGAAGTTAGCTTCGAAGCATGTCTTTATGAAAGACTTTGCTCGGAGTGCGTAGCTGTCTTGTTCGAGTCACAGTTTGTGTGTTCGAAGCTTGTCTTTCGAAGTATGTTTCAAGGCTTCGACTACTTGTGAGAGCTTCAGCAGACTTCGATTTGAAGTTTGTCTGAAGATTGAAGGTTACTACTTCAGTAGTCATACCTCGATCAAGCTAGCTTCGAAGGTTGAGGGTAGGCTTCGATTTGGTCTTTCTGTCGTGTGTCGGGCTTCGCTTCTCTTTCAGAGGTAGCTTTTTGTGAACTTGTTCGAACCCTTCTGATCGAAGTCTAGGCTTCGAAGTACATTATTCGAAGCAAGCTTCGATACTCTCATACTTCACTTCGAAGCATACTTCACTCTCTTCCACTCTCGAACTAGGCTAGACTAAACAAATCTTCGGCACGTCAACGACAACCTTCGCTCGACTTCGACAAGGGACTCCGAAGCAGGCTTCGACACAGCGAAGCAGGCTTCGACACAGTGAAGCAGGCTTCGCCAAGTCTCGAACAGGAGACAGATTTTGAACAGTAACTTCTCATTCCATTCCATGTGTACTTAGATAATTTTACTGAGAAGGTTAATCTGCCTTGTCTTGAATATTTTGTTTATCTGCCTGTTAACTTTGTACTGGTGTTTCTCTGTCTAGAACGCTAGTCTTTTCTAGGCTAGATACCCTTAGACTTAGGCAATCTGTTCTTGCTTTGCTGCTTAATCTTTTGAGGTGCGTTGGGTGTTGGGAACAAGCCATTGATTCAAATGAATTTTAGGCGCCCATTCACCCCCCTCTGGTCGCTACTTTCGGTCCTACAGCCATGACAATTAATAAGGAACCGGGACAAACCATTCCCAATGTTGGTGTGTACCTTCCCGACCCAGTGTTCTCTCATGGTCAATTGTATGTTGCATTATCTAGAGCAATATCGAGAATGAATATCAAGGTCCTTGCTTTTAGAAACAAGGACAAAAGTCGTCGTTCCAAGTCTCGTGGGAATTATACGAGGAATATTGTCTACAGAGACGTCCTCACACCATAGAGGTATATAGGTTTGTTCATAATGAGTGTATGGTTAATTGACATCATATGATCTTTGTTTGTTTCCGCAATCCAAGTTGATTCATTGGAAATCTTATTCAAATATCATTGTTCTATCAGGACTCATGATTTGATTCCGCTCCTTCCAGGAAGCTATCAAACTCGATGTTGAAGTGATTCATCACACTAGAACTTAGGAAGTTGAGCTTCTTGCAAGAGCTGTATGTTATGTTTTATTATGACAAACATTTCCCATTGAGCTTGACATTTTATAATAAATATAATGATATCTGAGAATCAAAATTAGCCATGTTTAGCTCTATGTTTTAAGCTTATTCTCGCATGATGTTTCAAAGTCTATACTTATTCTCTGTCCATTATTGATGACAACTGAACTTAATGGTTGAAGAACTGTAGGGTTCATTTGAAAATTTCATTTTGATATTCAATTTGTTTGATCTTGCTTCCATGCATTAACTAATGAATTATAACCTTTATCACTTTCATTATATATGAATTGCAGTAAACACTATAAAATATATTTTGTTTTGACATTCTTTGACATACTAATATGATATATATTTAGAACTGTCTCTCTTTGGTGATTGTGTTTCGAATGGAAAATGGAAATGTGGAGGTTGTTAGTACTTAGTATCTTTGTTCAAACCTGTTTTTGTTGCTTCTATCTCATTTTCTTTATTACTTTACTTGAATTAGTTTGCTTTTATATTTACTACTTTATTTGAATTAGTTTTATTTACTTCATCAGATCAGTGGGCTATGCCCTTCTCCTCAATCACACGTTGGAGATTTCTCTTACAACTTTTTTGTTCGAAAAATCCCGCCATGATTGAAGCATCACTACTTGCCACTAACCCGCCATTCAATATAACACAGCTGCTCACATGCATCTTTAGCACAAACGCACAATTATGTGTTACACAATTCACATCTTTTCTTCAAAATAAAAAACTCAAGAAGCATGGTGATAAGTAGTAATGGAAATGATGTTCCTAATGGGTCTTGTCTGGACTTGTCTCTTTACATACTGCCACTCCCTCCTTCCCTTTCCCTAGGTGCTGCAGCAGCCCCTTCTTTCTCTTTCTACAGGACAGACTACTCATGATTATAACTTTTAGCCTACATGACTAAACAACAATCCATTCGTTCTCTCTCTTCACATGTTGCCACTTTCTTAGTCCATTTGTTCTCTCTCTTCACATGCTGCCACTCTCTTCTTCCCCAAAATCCCAGATATCTCTCCATCTTCCCCAACCAGTAGTCCCCCTTGATTGATCTAAATCTTACAACAGATCTCCCTCCCTCTCTTGATAGAGATGCACAGTCTGTTGCTCTTGGATGGGGAAAAGCATATGGCACCAATATGGGAGAATGAAAAGGTGCAGGGGTTAAAATTTTGGCGCCCACTATTTGTGCGGTTGCAGCTATAAATAGCACTCCTATGTCTTGCTCTTTGTTATCACCTTCATTGCTTCTCTAGCAGGTATGAGTCCAATGAAATTTTTTTCATGTACAAATATGAGATGCAAAAAAAACTATAGCTCCTAATAATTTAGGAAGCTAGAACTTGCTTGTTTAATTTATGTATAGTATTAACTATAAATGGAATGTGGTATAAGCTGCATGGTGAATTTTTAGACAAGCTAAGCTTAGGAAGATATCTATTTGTTGGTTCAATAAGCAGAACAATTTTTATTGCCTAAACAGAACATCAATCCAAGCAGAAAATTTTATATCTATTGGTTCCATTATGTAGCTGATAGTATTTACACCAGTTTTCATCACTTCTAATTTGTTGTACAACTAGCAGCATTTGCACCAGTTTCATCACTGCTAGCTTTTAGTTTTATCACTGCATAATACTTCATGTTGCCAACTGAAAACTGCTAGCCTTCAGTTTTCATCACCGAGAAATAATTCCATTTGAGAATGCTTGATGTTTCTTGTTGGAATATGAGAAAGAATACTGCTTAATGGTCAGTTATTTGTGGTGCAGCTGGCAGCATTTGCACCAGTTTTCATTACTACTAACCTTCAATTTTCATCACTGCTTAATACTTCATGTTGCTAGCTGGAATTTGCTAGCCTTTTAGTTTTCACCACTGTTTTTATTGCTTGAGGTTTCTTAGAAAGATATTTCATATTTGCACCAGTTTATCACTACTAGCCTTCAATTTAATTCACTAAGAAATATATCCAATTGAGAATTCTTGATGATTCTTGTTGAAATATGAGAAATAAAACTGCTTAATGTTCAGATATTTGTTGTGCAGCTGACATCATTTACAACAATTTTCATCAATGCTTGCCAATATTTAACATCTTGCATTAACTAGCCTTTCAGTTTTCACCACTATTTTTATTGCTTGATGTTTCTTAGTAAGATATTTCATAGTTGCACCAGCTTATCACTAGTATCCTTTAGTTTAATTCACTGAAAAATATATCCAATTGAGAATTCTTGATGATTCTTGTTGAAATATGAGAAAGAAAACTGCTTAATGTTTATATATTTGTTGTGCAACTGGTAGCATTTACAACAGTTTTCATCAATGCTAGACTTCAGTTCTATTTTTGTACTCAACAAGAAATTCTTTTGGCTGGTGAAACAAAATTTTAGGTTCAAGGCTGACTTTAAACCAGCCTTTTTTGCATGCTTTTCCCATATTTTTTCTGGCATCACGGGGCGCAAATCTAGATCCGAGCTGTGCAGCTGGCACCATTTGCACTAATTTTCTAGCTCCTTGGCTTCTTGAATGTTGAAATATTATCGAATTTAATTCCTTCCAATCTTCCAAACGGTAAACATAATTAGTGAGTTTAGTCCAGTATTTTAGTTTTGCTCTTCATGTATGGTGTCACTGTGTATAGCTCTGGTAGGTATGTTAAACAGTTGGATATGCATGCAAAACATGGTTGGATTCACTGTGTATAGCTCTGGTAGCTGTGTTAAACATGATTCCACTCTAGCTATCGTATTACCTTATTTCTCCTTTATTATAATCAGATCAAAGGTTCTTGAACAGAACTTCAGTCCAACGGAATAGTTTCTATCTACTAGTTCCGTTTTAATCTTTTATCTATTTTAATTCAGTATGGGGCCATTAAAGCGCAAGAGAATTGAAGCGCCACATGTTCCAACCTTCGAAGATGTTCATCCTTCGACCAAGTAGAGCTTAGGTGTTCGAGTATACCATAAGTATCATGTCAATAGAATTGCACCTAATCGGAAGAGGCTAACCTTGGTTTTATTGGATGAGAATGCATTATTTTACATATATCTTTTCATCCTTGTTTATGTTTTGTAGTTATATAATGTGGTACTACTTTGTTTCTAAGGCATGGATGAATAGATTTACAGAGAACGCAATGGTACATGACATTAAATATGTGGCAACTTTTGTAAGCATTCATTCCAAAATGACTTAAATGAAACTATTTGCACATAATCATAGAGGGTGGCTTTCACATTTAACTACTAAGCAACATCCACGCACATCTAAATTCTACATGTTCAAAATATGAACTATAGCAAATAATGATACAGAAACATGATCGGTTATTCTGAAACAGAACAAAAAACAAAACAACATATAACTTTTTTGGCCTCTTTGGTGATGTGAAGTTGGCCAACGGTAAATAAAGTGCCTCACAAAGCATTGTAAAAGCATTGTAATTAACTTATCTGAGTAGAAATTCACAAACACATTGACAGGTCGGTACTCTGGTGTTTGTATTGAAGCATCTGCAAGGTGTAGTGTTGTTTCATTCTGAAAATGAATTTTACAGGGAAGTAAATTTTTGTAGTACATGTATAATGAATTGTGAACCATATTAAAGATTTAGTAATACAGCCAATAAAATAATTAATCAAAAGTTGTATGCAATCTCTTCTATCTTTACTCATGTAGATGTAAAGTGATATGCAATCTCTTCTATTTCTTCTATTTTAATAGGGTACAAAGATGGCATCCACTATTTGTGATGAACAAGTGGATCGTTTATATCCCATACTTCAAGAGGGACATTCATATTATGTTTCTAGGATGTCCGTAGAGACGAGTAAGAGAATTGAGAAAAAATAGCTTGTAAACAACATATATGAGGTCGCTTTCACAAGTCTCACTACTGTAAATGAGATACCAAACATGAGCGAGAAGACGTTGCCACTCTTCCCTCCACTCATGCCATTGGATCGCGTTTTTGAGTTTACCTACCATAACGATGTTTATATTGGTAAAGTGTTTCAATTAACTTAGTAGTTATTTGTGGTATATTAAAATTTTCTAACATATTCTTCACATGTGGCAGATGTTATTGGCATAGTTATGTTTGTAAGCTCTATAGGATTTGTGGATGGTTACTATAAGAGAAAAATCCCAGTTGTATGTGAGCTACTATAACGAAATTATATAATTTCATGTGTTTCTATTTAGTTTCCAATATGTAATGAAATTATTTCTTTTTCATGATTGTTGGGGGAAAATACTCCATCTTCAGGGTTATTGCTGTAACAGGACAAAGGCAGGTGATCGAATCAAAGGTTTTCAGCATATGATTCTGGGAGTACATCGGATCAAGTTCGAAGTATGGAGGTGAACTCTAGTTCGGAGTATATCTTCGAACTTGGACTCTTCCGAGAGTTTTCCTGCCAGCTAGGATGGGAGACTTATCCTCTTTCTCATTAGATTAGTCTTTTACCATTTTCGCCCTATTAAGGGTACCGAATAGTTTCCACTATATCGGTTGTAACAGAGGGATAAAAGGGTCTTTTCCTTAATGTTTGGGCCTATAAATACCCCCCGTTTTACCCTGTAATGAGGACCGAATACAAGTTATTCAATACACATTTTCAAACTGTTTTGAGTTATTATCCATTCGGAGGCTCGAAATAGTTTACTTCGCAAACACTTCATTTGTCAGTTTCTAACTTTTAGAAACTTGTTAGCGTAATCTTTTACGCCAACAGTTGGCGCCGTCCGTGGGGAACCTAGTCCAAAAAAACTTCGTTCTCTACCAAATTCCCAAACCATGCCTCCCAAGCGGAGTGCAGGTGGTAGTCCTACTCGGAGGTCCCCTCGGACCTTCAGAGTAAGATCTTCAAACACGGTCGAGGTCGGAGGACCTTCGGTAATTCCTCCACCTCAGACCCCCGAAGGGATTCCCCTTCCTCGAGCATATGGAGTTCCTCCCCCAACTCCATCTATACTTCGGCCAGCCGGAGTCCCTCTTCCACCTCAAGTTCCACTTCGAACTGATGTGTACAGTTCTCAAGACCCGGAAGGTCCTTCCGGAGGAGATGAAGATGGTCTTGGTGATATGGCCTCTCAAATGGCCAGTCTCCAAGATGAAGTAGCAAGGTGGCAGCAAGAAGCCGTAGATAGGCTTCGTTCTCACGCTACCTCAATTATTCCCGAAGTGCCCGAAGACGACGAAATTCCTTATCCCGAAGTCCTGGAGAACGCTTCCTTCGACACCGAATCTCCCCTGCATCCTGAGTTGTAGTGAGTGCGCTTCGACCCTAAGTTCAAAACTTCGAAGCTTTGTAAATATTCCGGAGATGAAGATCCTAGGGAGTTCGCCCGCTCTTATGCATTAGCAATTGAAGCCAGCGGAGGAGTGTGAGACACTATGGCCAAATGTTTTCCCCTAGCTCTCGAAGGAGTGGCACTTCGGTGGTTCTAGTCTCTGAAGCCAGGATCAATCAGAACATGGGGACAGTTGAGGAAGAAGTTCGTGAGCAATTTTCAGGGTACCTTCATACCCCCAATGTCAATAGGAAGTCTTTTCCAGGTGAAGCAGTTCCCCTGAGAGACTTTAAGACAATATTTCAAGTGCTTCGCTCATACGAAGTCGCAAATTCGAGGGTTAACTACGTCTTCTGTAGTTGACGCAGCTCGAGAGGGAGTTATTCATGCAGGCCTCCTTGATAAACTTCACAGGAAAAAGATATCTTCTGTTGCTCAGTTGATGTCTTATTTCGAGGAATATGCAAGGAATATGCAACTCCGTCAATCGTGCAAGAAGTCAAGCTGGAAGTCATGACTTCAACACAGTCACAGGGGCCTAGCTTCGAGGCTCAACATGACAGACGTTGGGGGCAAAAGCATCCTCGTTCAGAAGTCTTGAATATTGCACCTCCACAGAAATTTGCCCCAAGGACTTCGCAACCTTTAGGAAGCAAGACCAACGGCTGGAGGCCGCTAGGGAAGCCGGCTGGCAAAGCCCAGGCCTTTTTCTGCTGTGTCCATGGTGAGAATTGAAGTCACGCAACTGATGCGTGCAAATCTATACTTGCTTTAAGAGGCGAGTACTTGGAAAGAACTTCGGGTCGAGGCACTACTGACCGAGTTCTGACCGAAGTGCGTCTGGAGCCTGTCCAGGCTGTGGCACGAATAGAGAACTTCGACCCTGCAAGACGGCCTCCGGTGGTCAATGTTATGCCACCTCCGAAGCAGGAAGATGGGCAAGATCGAGGGAAAAGAGTAGTCCTCCCCATCTCCGGCGGAGGGACCCTCGGAAATATGTGAAAAAGGCAGAGGAGAGAATATGTTAGGGAAGTGGGCTATATTGGAACCTCTTCGTCTGCAGCTGCTATGCCCGAATGGTCCCATGTGCCGATATCTTTTTCTGTAGATGATGCAGCTGGTATAAAGTTTCCACATGCAGACCCACTCGTCATCACTGCCGACATAGCAGGGACTGAATTCCGGAGAGTGCTAATCGACGGAGGGAGTTCGGAAGATATTATCTTTGTCCAAGCTTTTGATCAACTCTGCATCTCGAGAAAGCATCTTCTCCCAGCAGCCCGTCCTTTGCAAGGCTTCGCAGGACCCCCTCTTGATGCCCTCGGCCAAATTGGTCTGTAAGTTACTTTTGGAGAGGGGCTACTGGTCAGGACGGAGGAAGTGATTTTCGATGTTGTGGACGCCCCATATGCATACAATGTAATCTTCGGAAGGGGCATGCTGAATCAATTCGGAGCTGTGGCGCATCATAATTACCTGTGTATGAAGATGCCCACACAGGCGGGAGTGCTCACTGTTTTCAGAGATCAGGCCACCGCGCGAAGAGCGGAGTATGGTCATGGCCCTCCTCTTGACCCGAGACAGGTGAACAGCGTGCAAGATAACCCGGAGGTTTTCTCTGCTCCTAGTGAATCTTCGAAGAAATCCTTCCCAAGGCCAAGCCCTGAAGTAGAGATTGCAATGAAGGTTATTGTCAAAGATGGCAAGGAATATTCATTTCAATTTGGCAAAGATTTGCCTCCAGAAGTCGCTACTTCGTTAGAAAAAGTAGTTGAGGAGAATTTAGATGTCTTTGCTTGGTCTGATGAAGACATCACTAGAGTCAGTCGGGATATTATTGAACATAGTTTACTTGTGAACTCGAAGGCTCGGCCTGTTCGGCAAGGACTCCGGAAGTTGTCTACAGAGAGAGCTATCCTTGCCAAAGACGAAGTGGAAAAGCTGCTGAAGGCTGGTATTATCAGTGAAGTGGCTCATACGGAGTGGTTAGCCAACCCAGTCTTCGTTAGGAAGAAATCTTCCGAGAAGTGGCGCATGTGTATTGATTTTACATCTCTGAATAAAGCATGCCCCCGCGACCCCTACCCCATGCCCCGAATTGATCAATTGGTTGACTCTACTGCCGGTTCAGAGTTATTAAGCTTCCTCGACGCGTACTCCGGTTATCATCAAATCTGGCTAAAGCGCGAAGATGAAATCAAGACAAGCTTTGTAACTCCTTCAGGAGTCTTCTGTTATGTAAGAATGCCCTTTGGCTTAAGAAATGCCGGGGCTACTTTTTCGAGGTTAATTGCTAAGGCCCTAGGTCATCAATTAGGTCGCAATGTAGAGGCCTATATGGATGATATTGTAATAAAGAGTGCTTTAAAGCACCAACATAGCCTAGACTTAGCAGAAACATTCGATAGCCTTCGGGCATGTGGGATCCGTCTTAACCCCGAAAAATGTATCTTCGGGGCGCAGGCTGGAAAATTGTGAGGGTATCTAGTTTCAAGCAGAGGGATCGAAGCTAGCCCCACTCAGATAACTGCGTTGCAAAGGATGGCTCCCCCGGAGAATTTAAAGCAAGTGCAAAAGCTGACTGGTCGTCTTGCAGCACTTAGCAGGTTTTTGGCAAGGTCTGCGGAGAGAAGTTTCCCCATTTTCAAAGCATTGAAGGGGTCCGAATATTTTGCATGGACACCGGAGTGTCAAAAGAGCTTCGAAGATATTAAGAATTATCTCAGTAACCTCGCTACACTCACGGTGCCTATTGCGGACGAAACCCTACTCCTCTACCTTGCAGCTACTGGCTCTGCTGTTAGTGCAGTCCTTGTCAGAGAGGTTGATTTCAACGGAAAGTTGGTACAGAACCCAGTTTATTTTGTGTCCGAAGCATTGTCTGGAGAAAAACAAGATATTCTGAGCTTGAGAAATTCACTTATGCTCTGATAATGGCTTCAAGGAAGTTAAGGCATTATTTCTTGGCACATAATGTAATTGTACCAACTTCATATCCTTTAGGAGATATGCTCCGAAGTAAAGATTTTATAGGAAGAATTGGGAAGTGGGCTGTTGAGTTGGCACCCTTCGGCATATCCTTTGTGGCAAGAATAGCAATTAAGTCACAAGTGTTGGCGAACTTCGTGGCAGAATGGACTCCCCCTTACAGCACGGGCTCCGGAGAAGCCAGGTGAAGGGATTTGGACTATTTACACCGATGGAGCTTTCCAAACATCTAGACCAGGTATTGGAGCAGTAATAATTTCGCCTTCGGGGCAAAAGGCAATGTACTCCGCAAGACTCAACTTTAAATCTACCAATAATACAGCGGAGTATGAAGGAATTTTATTGGGACTTCGAAAGGCACGTGCTCTAGGGGCTACAAGAGTTGTTATTAAGATAGATTGTCAGATCGTAGCAGGGCACGTAGAAAAGAGCTTTCAGGTTCGGCATCGACAGCTTGCAAAATACTTGGAAGAAATCCGTAAGATTGAAGCAGCATTTAAACGGATTTCCATTCGGAGTATACCTAGAGTAGAAAATGTGCAAGCTGATATCTTAGCAAAAGATGCAGCCGGAGCTATGGACATACCAGAAGAGGCTTTTTATGAAGAACTCAGTACACCTTCGGTGCCGCAAATCCCTTCTGCAGAAGTCATTTGCATTCCAAGTACAAATGGGCGAAGTTCAATTATGGAATTGTTGCAAGGAGAAGCAAATATGTCCGAAGTACCACAACTTTCGAGGTTGAAACTCAGAATTCGGAATTATCATATAATCAACGGTATTTTATACAAGGCCGGAGTATGTTCCCCTTTGCTCCGATGTATATCTCAAGCCAAAGGTCAAGAAATTCTTCGAGAAATTCACGAAGGACTCTGCGGTAGTCATTTGGCCCCTCGAGCTTTAGCAGGAAAGACACTTTGCCAGGGGCTTTATTGGCCTACAATAGTAGCCGATGCGGAGAGCTTAGTTCGCACTTGCCAACGATGTCAATGGATGGGCCGAAGAAGTCATCGCCCACTAACAACTCTTCAAGTCATTGCTCTAGTATGGCCCATGGCCAGATGGGGCATGGATCTTATTGGACCCTTCCCAGTAGCAAAAGGAAATTTGAAGTTCGTAGTGGTAGCAATCGAGTACTTTTCAAAGTGGGTCGAAGCACAGCCCCTAACAGCTATCACTTCGAATAATGTACAAAAATTTTTCTGGAAGAATATCATATGCCGGTTTGGAGTGCCTCGGCAGCTAACAGTTGACAACGGAACACAATTCGATGCAGAACCCTTCAGGAAATTTTGTGAAGACCTAGGCATCCAATTATGTTTTGCTGTAGTAAGACATCCTCAGTCTAATGGAGCTGTTGAAAGAGCCAATGGTAATATCTTGTCGGGGCTGAATCGAAGAATAGTGGGATTGGCAAAAGGACTGTGGACCGAAGAGCTCCCGAAAATTCTATGGTCCATTCGGACAACTCAGACAAGGTCTACGGGTTTCACTCATTTCAGACTATTATTCGGAGACGAAGCTATGACGCCAACAGAGCTTAAAGGAGGATCCCTTCGCAGCACCGAACCGGAAATAGATGCAGAAAGGCAAACTTCGCTTGATTTAACAGAAGAGACAAGACTTCGAGCTGTCGCTAATTTGTCAAAGTATCAGCAGCAGACGAAGGCTTGGTTCGACCCGAAGGTCAAGATTAATGAACTTAGGCCGGGTCATCTCGTTTTGCGAAGTATTATAGCGCCAGGGAAATTAGGAAATAAGTGGGAAGGTCCATACATAATTGTCCGCTCAGGGCGCCCTAGTTCTTTTAAGTTAGCTAATTTGGAAGGCGAAGAGTTAACGCATACATGGCATGTGGAGCACCTAAAGCGATATTTCGCATAGGGGCTCCTTGTAATCATTTGTAAACACCTTCCGAATCAATAAAGCTTATGGTTCAGATAATGCCTACCCCCACATACTTCCCACTTCTAGTGGACACACTGGAATAGCGAAGTTGATTGGGAGGGAAGTGTCATTAATTTGAATCATCTTTTTCAGACTTTGGACCACTGGTCCAAAGCTTCCGACAAGGTGGGAAAGTCACTAAGAAAACGGATTCCAAGCCACCGGCTTGAAAGCATCCGTAAAAAGAGTCGAAGGAGACCAAATAATGCGGATTCCAAGCCCCGGCTTGAAAGCATCCGTAAAAAAAGTCCAAGGAGACCACTGCGAATTCCAAACCACCGATTTGATAGCATTCGCAAAAAGAGCCGAAGGAGGCCAAAACAAAAAATAATTTGAGCTGATAAGCTTCGAATATCTGTGAAAAGAGTCCAAAGTGACAAATCACTTGGGACACTAAAGTGTCCGGAAAGTTGTCCGAAGTGATTTCTTTCAAAGCAAAAGGTACTAAGTTACCAGTTTTCAGACTTCAAGTAGTCGAAGACACTTTATAAGATTTTAATCAATCTTTAAATTGCTGAGGGGCTCCGAGCCTCTAAAATTGTACTCCTAAGTTTTTTCTTTGCGCCTAACCATCTTTGAATATAATTCAAAGTTGCTTACGCCCAAAGAGGGGCTGGGAAGTAGGAAGACAATTTTAAAAATCAATATTTATTATTCGAACAAATTACAATTACATCATGAAAAATCAGTATCTATGCCAAGAAGGAATCGAAGACCCATTCGATCCCTAGAGCTATTGCTAAGGTTGGAACGACTAGTTCCAGAGCCGGGAGTTCTAACAACTTTACGTTTAACTCTTCTACCTCTCTTCGAAGCTCTAAAGTCTTTCTGTTCTTGTTGAAGCTCAGCCCAAGTTCGGAGTCGTTCGGAGCTCCTTTCCTAGCTTCCAAGTTCTTCAGGTTTTTCCCCTGAGCTTCACCTTCATCTTCGGACCATGCAATGTATTCGGAAGATGAAGCTTTCAAGTTAACTTCTTTTTCTTCCTCTTTAATATAAGATAGTATATCTTTTCTTACTTCAGGCGCAATTGCACCGGAGCTATCTCGAGTAACTAAAAATCGGGGTCACTTGTGAAG
This sequence comes from Zizania palustris, assembly GCA_019279435.1. NCBI lineage: Eukaryota > Viridiplantae > Streptophyta > Magnoliopsida > Poales > Poaceae > Zizania > Zizania palustris. The sequence goes on from JAAALK010000079.1 coordinate 28,347,800, forward strand.
TTTTAAAATATTGAAGGTAGCCCATAGCAAGCGGAGCTCTTCGTTAATGTTTAACACTTCGACATCATCCATATGAGGTGAAGCCTAAAAACACGACAAGCAAATTCTCATTCATAACATATGAAAAACATGATTCTTTACATAGTCAGGATCCTAAGGTAAATCTAGACCTGCGGGTTTGGCGGAGGCTGGCTGCTCGAAGATGCGGACCGAGCTTGCTTTTGGCATTGCCCTTCATCAATCCAAGCCTTGATCGCAGTACGACCTTCGGCTCTCCATGAAGCTTGGAAGGCTTGCCAAGCAGCGGCCACGTCTTCAGAAGGATTAAGAAGCCGGCTTTCGTCGAAGGTAATGGGAGCCGCCTCTGCGTTCGGAGTTATCGATATTCCCAGATCTTCGTAGCAACGAAGTATGCCGATAGCAGCCACTTGTCCGGAGATTTCTCCGTACCGAATGCCTGCCATCTTCATCGTCTTCGCAGCTCCTTGGATCATTTTTAGCCACCGAAGCAAGGAGACGTTGTCATTCAAAGGAAGTGTCCCAGTAGTACCAAAGTACTCTAGAACACCTAGGAGTTGGTTCATGACCTCCGCAGCTACCTTCTCCGATTTCAGCTTATCTTCAAGTAAAGCGTCCTTTGACGAAGTCAACTCTTCTGTCACAGCGGAGAGCCTAGCTGCCTCCGTAGCTAAAGAATTTTTCTGGTTAAGAAGGTGGCTAGCCTCCTCTGCAGCTTTGGCCTTTTCCTCCTGGAGCTTGACAAGTTCAGCCCCCGCCGTAGCATGCTCCGTCCGCATCTTTTCTATTTCCGCCCGAAGCACAATTGTTTTCTGCTTCGAGCTTCTTATTCGCAGTTTCCAAGCTTTGTCTGGCCCTCCGCTCCACTGAGACCATGCTGTCTAAATGGGAAACTCGACCTTTAGAAATGTTAAGATTTCACTGAAGAGAAGTAATTTCCTCTCAAAGGCGAAGGCTTCCACGTTCATTTGAAACATTCGCAGCTCGGGCCAAGACTATTTGCTGCAAAGAGGAAAAATCAAGGTGAGAAATTATTTGTAGGTAAGATTAATTTTGTTTTGCAGATACTTCGTACCTGGTACGCTGCACGCTCCATGGCGGCGTTGAGCTCCGAACCCTCTGCTTCGCTCAGGATGGCTACCAAGTCCGTCTCCCCGACTTCGCGGCTAGATTATGCAAAGTTTACCTCCGAACTCTTGTCGACAGATGAGCATTGGGCTACTTGGGGGGTCAAAAGCTACCCCAAAGTCATCGTCGGAGTCAGAGTTCACGACTAAAACTTTGACTGTTGGAGCCCCTTCGGGAGCTGCAGTCGTTGCTTCATTCGGAATCGAAGTTAATTCTGTAGCAACTTCGTTTCCACCTTCATTCATAGGGGCTTCATCATGCAGTAAGTCTTCTTGAGCAGCCGAAGTCCCAACTTGACCGAGGTTGCTTGGAAACTCTGGCATGCTTGCAATGTTGTCGGTGCTTGCATCTGCTTGGGCTCCATCTTTGTCAATTAGGTCGACGAGCATTCTACCTTCATCCTCCGAAGAATCGGAGACCGAAGCTATTGGACTTGAAGGCACCGCAGTTTTTAGCTTTCGGGCTACCTTCTTTGATGGAGTCTTGGCAGAGCTCGAGGCTCCAACTTCGGCCTTCCTTTTCTTAGGCCCTTGCTCCGAAGGCACCCAATCCAAAAGAGGAGGGGGAACAACTTCGAGTAACCCCCATACTCGGTTGTTCCGTTCCCAAGTACCCACTAACTTCTTCCTCCATTCTTTCTCGGCCGGAGTCGAAATGCCCAGAATTTTCTCTGAAGCCCGCACAATTTGCTCCAATGTAATAGGAGCTAGAGAGGCTGGAAGATAAGTTGGCATTAGTTATTTCTTCAAATAAGTGTATATGAAACATGTTGTTTTCGAAGTTACCTATAGGGCTTGAGCTCGAAGAAATCTTTCGGAGGCCGCCCTCCGGATCTTCCTCGAAGGTGGTAGGCCAGTTGGCCATCAGAGGGGGAATATGAAGTCCGATGAACTCTTCTGCCAGATCCCGCATGCTCAGGCGATGGCTAATGCGTTGAAGAAGGCTAAGGCGATCTTCGAGCTGGCCTGGATCCGGCTGGACAAGGGCTTCCCTCCAAAAGTTTATGTCTTGAAGAGGTCTAGCTAGGCGACTCCCTGCCCCAACTTTGGCATAAAACCACTGGAGGATCCAATCCATATACCATCTGGCATTGATGGCCTTGGCCGGAAATCGAAGAGCATATTTGTCCCGGAGCCGAAAGTTAATACTCCCGAAGGCCACCACTGCCTTTTCGCCTCCAGGGCCCATGAAGGTCTTCGGTTGACAAGAGGCTCTATGCAGTGCTGTGAAGATCTCGGCTCTTCCTTCGCAGCCTTCGGCCCGCAACGCCCATTTGAAGATGGCAAGGCGTGCTATCGCGTTCAGAGAAAGTTGGGAGAGAGTGACATGGAATAATTCCAGTACCTCAGCTAGGAAGTCGACATCCGGAAGCCCTAATCTAGCTTCGAAAAAGGCTTCGAAGACAACCACTTCTCCGGGCCTTGGCGAAGGAATAGCTTCTTTTCCAGGTTTGCGGATCACAATCTCCGAACTAATCTTTCCTTCTATCGCTGCTGCGAGCGACTCCCTCTTGCATGTTGAAGGTCCCAACTGGTAGTATTGATCCGCATACTTCGTCGACGCTGGAAGGAGATCGTGGGGACCAACATCTTGAAGATTTCTTCCTGGCGCCGCCACCGGAGCTGCTACTACTGCTGCCGGGGTTGCTGTCGTTGAAGCCGCTGCCGCCAATGCAGCCACAGCCTGCTGCCAAGCAAGGGCTGAGGCCGCCCTAGGGACCTTGAAACTGGTTTTTGCCATGGACTTGCTCTAATTGCTCAAGGAAGAAGATGGGGATTAAGGTTTGTTTGCACTAAAGCAGTGAGAAGAGTACTCGAGAAGGGGCTGGGCCCTCTATTTATATTCCAGTCCACGAGTTTTTTACCGTTTGTATCCGCCGTTTTGCATTCTTAACCATTATCTTTTTGCGGAATTGATGCATCGCGTAACTTCCGTTAGAAGAAAAAAGCCAACGACTATTTCTTCTAAGTCTAAAAAAGATTTCGGACTCTGCAAGTTAATTCTAGGATAGTTCGAACGTAACTTTCTTAGAAGTTGGTTCGAAGTTTTGCATCTCCACGTATTACGGAGGTTGATTAAATCTGTTAACCCCTGCGCATGGTTATTTTTCTTGCGTATACTGCTCTCCTAACATTACAGATCTAACGGAGAAGAGTATTCGAGGGGCTACTGTTGGGGGAAAATACTCCATCTTCAGGGTTATTGCTGTAACAGGACAAAGGCAGGTGATCGAATCAAAGGTTTTCAGCATATGATTCCGGGAGTACATCAGACCAAGTTTGAAGTATGGAGGTGAACTCTAGTTCGGAGTATATCTTCGAACTTGGACTCTTCCGAGAGTTTTCCTGCCAGCTAGGATGGGAGACTTATCCTCTTTCTCATTAGATTAGTATTTTACCATTTTCGCCCTATTAAGGGTACCGAATAGTTTCCACTATGTCGTTTGTAACAGAGGGATAAAAGGGTCTTTTCCTTAATGTTTGGGCCTATAAATACCCCCCGTTTTACCCTGTAATGAGGACCGAATATAAGTTATTCAATACACATTTTCGAATTGTTTTGAGTTATTATCCATTCGGAGGCTCGAAATAGTTTACTTCGCAAACACTTCGTTTGTCAGTTTCTAACTTTCAGAAACCTATTAGTGTAGAGGCCCCCCCAACTCAAACCAAACCAAAGCCCTATGCTTTGATCATATTTACTTTACCTTTATTTTCCTGTACCTCTTCGTGGGTTTGCCTGGAAGCCCTCCGCCGGCCACTACGGAACAGTGGTAACCCTTGTTACTTCGCCTGTGAAGTATCTGTTAATCTACGTAATAGATTGCTATCGTCTTGTTACTTCGCCTATGAAGTATCCGCTAATCTGCGTAACAGATTGCTACCTTCGCTACTAGTGCAACACTTAGCAAAATTCGGTACTTAGGCCGAATTGGTACTTCGAATCATCTTTGTTGCAGGTTCCTACGCTCAGAGTTACTTCGTCGGAGGAGTCCGGAGCTGAGAGATCAGTTTCTGAGGTCACTAGGGCACCCTTCGGCGGGACTGCAGGCTCCGACAACAGGCTTTGCCAGCATACTTCGTCGCAACAGGCTTCGCCGTGACCATACTCCGCACCGGACGAAGTTGCGCTCACGCGTGGCCATCACGTCATTATTCCGTAGTTTGTTGTATCGGAGATCTCACGCCGAACCCCGTTATGCGGAGGTGATCGCTGCGTCCAGATCTGTTCAGAGTCCATCTTCGGCCGGATTAGTCCGAACGCCGAAGCACCCTTCGGCGAAGTACTTCGTGCCGGACGCCGAAGGTACACTTCGGTTCCTCCTTCGCACCAGACTTCGAACCAGACGGGCTTCGACTGGTTTGCTGATTTTATTCTGTTTAATCTATCCCTTTGGGCTAATTGGATTATTTTGTGTAATCTGGTTGCCTGGCGACTCCACCCCCTTATCACAACTAAGGGTAGTCAAAACGCGACGTCGGTGCCACGTCATGCTTAGGCTTGTCCCTAAGTATCCGTGCACTTTTGGATCATCGAACTGACCCAAGTGCGGGGGCACATTTCTGTGTCAACACACTTTTTGGCGACTCCGCTGGGGAGGGCTACACCAACATGACAAGTACATATACACCAGCCACCAGTACATCTACGTCAACTACTATGTCTACGCCACTGATGGACACAATAGGAGGCGCGGATATCGACAACCGCAACATCTTGTCACCTACACTTGAAGATATCCCCGCAGAAGACCGAGCAGAGATCGATACAAAGTTAAAGGCGCTCCAAGACATGATGCTTGGGGGCTACGTCAAGACACGCGCGGGCTTCATCAAGCGCGACATCATCATCCCCGAACTCACTCAGGTCCAGGTAACACCTGTATCGCCTTGTTTATCTTCTTTAGAGATTGAGCAAAAAATAGCCACATCAGTAGATCAAGCCATTAGCGCTTCGCTAGCCAACTGTTTAGATTCGGCAATTAGCTCCCAAGTGTAGGCAACTCTTAGGAGGTTCGTCTTTACTGAGGCCGTACCCCCAGTTCCTATTGCTAGTGCACCTCCGACAAACCACGTATACGGTAGGACTAACGACGGCACTGGCACAATCATGTCTCCGGCCTCAACACTTATGGCAGAGACCAATCATTACACCTACGGTCAAAGTAACATTGCGTACCATGCACCACCACCTGCACTAATACCCGCACTGCCCGCACCACACGCGCAGACGCCCGTACATGATCACGTCATACAAATAGCGCATAGGGAAGAGGCCCATGGCCGACACGCCGATATCCCACCGCGTGTCGCGCCCCTGCATGAGAGGCGCACACAAGCAACATACCATAATGACATAGAGGAGCGGGTCCGCGCACTATTTAGAGAGTGTGCCGGCTTCGTGCCCAAGGGACAGGTTAGGGTTTACCGTAAGGCATACCCCGACAATCTTGATACAGTGCCCTACCCCCAAGGCTATAGAATCCCTGAATTCACTAAGTTCGATGGCGAGGGTAGCAAGACTACACTAGAGCACATTAGTCAATTTTTGGCATAGTGTGGAGAAGTTGGCGGGATATATGCTCTAAAGGTTAGACTATTTTCTCTCTCCCTATCCAGCACCGCTTTCACTTGGTTTTCGGCGCTCCCGTCGAACTCCATCCAAACGTGGGATGATTTAGAGCAGAAATTCCATGATTATTTATACACGGGTGAGACAGAACTCAGGCTTTCGCATTTGACATCGGTTAAGCAGAAATCTAACGAGAACACCTCTGAGTACATCAAGCATTTTAGGGATACTAGAAACCGATGTTTTAGCCTTAATATTTCGGAAAGGGACTTGGTGGAATTAGCTTTTAACGGGTTGCGTTCCGAAATTAAAGAGAGGTTAGATAACCAAAACTTTTTAGAAGTTAGCCAAGTTCTACAGTAGGTTCTAGTCCAGGAAGGCCGAGACAAAGATAAGAAATTTATTAAGACATTTAGCAAGCCTAGGGCTGAAATCCACATCATGGAACGTTCTCACGAGGAAGAATCGGAAGAGGAGGATTCAGCTGATATGTATGCGGCCAAATGGGTGTGGAATGATAAGAATAAACCTATCACCTGCTCCGAGTTACGACCATTCCCCACAAAAAATCGACTTAGTGAGGTCAAGTGCTCGTTTGATATAAATAAATGTGATAAAATATTTGATTTTCTCTTAAAAAGTCAGCTTCTCAGGTTACCTAAGGGTCAAGTCATTCCACCTGCCGACGAATTAAAGAAGAATCCATACTGTAAGTGGCATGATTCACATTCACATAATACTAATGATTGAAATGTTTTTCGACGGCAGATACAATCGGCCATAGAAGAAGGACGATTGAAGATATACCATGATCCAAAGATGAAGCTGGATAAAGATCCTTTTCCCGTCAACGCTGTCGACCTCGACGAAAAGAAGATGTTGATTCGGCCAGAACATGCCAAGTCGGCTAAAGGGAAAGATGTAATTGTTGGAGAACCACACACTCGCACACTCATACCAAATAATCCTGAGGTAGGAGTGTGGAAACAGAACATTAATACCCCTTCGGCTAAGGCTCACAAGAGGCCGAAGGTGACATATAACATGCTATTGAACAAGCATCGAAGAAGGGCGAGAAGGACTGGTCCACACACTTAGAAGCTAAAGCAGCCGAAGGGTCCGGGACTCTCGGAGGGTAGCTTCGGACCGAAGCAGCCGAACCCTCCGAACGGAGGCTCCGGGCCACAATTGCCTGACACTCCGCACGGTGGTTTCGAGCCGCAATGGCCAAACCCCCCGTACTGTAACTTTGGTCCTCAATGGACGAACCTCGCACCATGTTGGACGTCTCCGATGGGAGGCTTCAGCACGCACTGGCCGAACGTACCTCCGGCCTAGCAGGACCCTTCGCTTGTGTGGTCCGAGGTACCTTTGACTTGGCCGAACCCCCCTCCAGGTAACGGGTTTGGCTCACAGTGGGCGAGGCCACTAGAGCCGCTGATGCCTCTGCCGTATGAATGGGCGGGGACCCCATGGGCTCCGTACGTATCCGGGTCAGGGCATCCTCCGCAACCTAACACTGTGCCTTATTTTCCTTCGGAGTATTATGGATGGCAGGGGCAAACAGACGCAGCGGAGGGGGGCATCATCCACAAACTGTCTGTTGTGCCTTCAAATTAGACCATGCAGAGTGAAGCCGAAGGGTGCGAGCACACGGAGGCCGAGGTTAGGGAGTCCGAAGCCATAACCATCAGAGTTGGGTCTTAGGAAGTCCCAATCCCGAAGACTTTGTCACCGAGGTCTGACGGAGGTAAGTCTCATGCTTCGGCTGAGCTCTGCGCTGAAGTTTGGTTCTGTCGGCCGAACGAGGCCTGCCCGTCTATCGGGGTTCGCAGCGAAGCACCCTCTGAACATAGGGTGCAAAAGGCCGAAGAGCACAGTACCACTTCAGCCAGAATTAATGGAAGCCGAACAGTCGCACCCGGTACCAAGCCGTAGCCATCTTGAGCCCCTCCAGGCATGTCCAAATCACAGAAGAGACGCCTACAAAGACTGCGGGCACAATAGATGCGCGAGAAGAAAGCTGAGGCCGAGCGCGATGCTATCTTCGAGGAAATCCGCCCTCAGCCAGCTACAAAGCAGGTATGGAGGGAGAAGCCGGCTGAGATAAACAACCCGACTCCTAGTCCGAGCGACAACAATGACGACATGCTTGACGATGATTACTCACCCATCTCTGAAGGGCCCGCACCCCAAGCGATGGATATCAACATCGTCATGCTACTTGCCGAGTTCGCCCTACCACAGGACGAGGCTGAGGTTGCTCAATTGAACCTCGGCCCGCGCAATGCCATCTTCGAGAAACCCGAGGACTCGGCTCGCCATCTAAAGCCCCTCTATGTCAGAGGTCACATCGATGGGAAGCCGATTTCCCGAATGCTCATCGACGGCGGCGCCACTGTAAACTTAATGCCTTACTCGTTGTTGAAGAAACTTGGCAGGGATGAAGACGACCTGAAGAAGACCAACTTGATGCTCAACAGCTTCAATGGCGAGAGCTCCGAGGCCAAGGGCGTACTCTCTATGGAGTTGATGGTGGGCAACAAGACGTTGCCAACAACATTTTTTGTCGTCGACGTACAAGGTAATTATAGCGTACTACTCGGGCGCGACTGGATTCACGCGAACTGTTGCATTCCTTCTACTCTACACCAGTGCCTGATACAGTGGGATGGCGATGAGGTGGAGGTCATCCCTGCGGATACTTCGGCCCAAGTAGCATTGGCCGATGTATCGGTTGACGCCGTCCATAACAAAGTAGAGTGTATGTTAGGTAGAGATCTTTTGGATTACGATTTTATTAGTGTATCCAGAGGACGGTTTGTACCGGTGTCTGTAAAGCCGGCTGGAGTAGCACGACTGTTTTTGTATTAATAGTCATGTCTAGCAAGAGTAATCTAGATTGGCTAAAGTCTCGCGTGGAGCAATATCGGTCTAATAAAGATGGTATTGCCGAGGCCATCGGGGACTTTAGCGAAGTAGAGAAATTAGGACAAGGTTTTGCATCGGCCGACCCCTTGGAGGAAGTTGACATAGGTAATGGTAGCATCCCAAGTCTGACTTTTGTAAACTAACATTTACAGCCTGATGAAAAGGCTAAAGTAATAAAGTTACTTCGGTCGTATGTCGATTGTTTCACATGGGAGTATAGCGAGATTCCAGGGCTAAGCCGCGAGCTCGTGGAGCATCATCTGCCTATCAAGTCTGGATTTAGGCCTTATAAGCAGCCTCCCCATCGCTTTAACTCGTTCGTCTATGACCGAGTCAAAGAAGAAGTGGAGCGACTACTAAAGGCTGAATTTATTAGGCCGTGCAGGTACACGGAATGGGTTGCTAACATTGTGCCTGTAGAGAAGAAATGAAGCGGCAAGATATGGGTATGCATTGATTTCAGGGATCTAAACAGAGCCACTCCAAAGGACGAGTATCCAATGTCGATAGCCGACGTGCTGATCAACGATGCTTCAGGACACAAGGTACTAAGTTTTCTCGATGGCAATGCTGTTTATAATCAAATCTTTAATGGCCGAAGAGGACGTCTACAAGACTTCCTTTCGATGCCCTAGTTTTGTCAGTTTGTTCGAATGGGTCGTCATGACTTTTGGTTTGAAAAATGCCGGCACCACATATCAGCGCGCTATGAACTTGATCTTTCATGACTTATTAGGAGTTATGCTAGAAGTTTACATCGATGATGTCGTAGTAAAATCGGACGCTATGGGAAACCATTTAGCCTATTTGAAGGTTGCTTTCGATATGATGCGACAGTATGGGTTGAAAATGAACCCACTCAAGTGTGCTTTTGGTGTGTCAGCGGGTAAGTTCTTGGGTTTCATGATTCACGAGATAGGCATCGAAATTGATCCTAAGAGACTTGAGAAGATTAGAAACATTGCAGCGCCGACATGCAAAAGGGATGCACAAAAGTTGCTAGGCAAGTTGAACTATTTGCGTCGCTTTATATCCAACTTGTCCGGCAAGATTGATGCCTTTGTCCCCATACTTCGGCTAAAAAACGAAGCCGAGTTCACATGGGGGGCAAGCTAACAAAGTGCTTTTGAGAAGATCAAGGAGTGCTTGTCATCACCGCCTGTGGTGAGAGCACCCAAAGCTGGGATTCCGTTTCGGCTATACATCGCTGCTGAAGATAGCGTGATCGGGGCCGTGCTAACATAGGAGGCAGAAGGGAAGGAGTACATCATCACATTCTTGAGCCGCCACCTGCTGGATGCTGAAACCAGGTACGCGTTTGTGGAACGATTGTGTTTATCACTTTACTACGCGTGCACTAAATTACGCCATTATCTTCTCCCCACTACATGTGTTATCGTTGTAGGACCGAAAGTAGCGACCAGAGGGGGGGTGAATGGGCGCCTAAAAAATTCTTGCTAAACTATATTTTAATCCCACCACCTAAATAAACTTAACCAGACAAATAATATTTGCAAAGCTAATTTTAGGAATTAAAGTTGTCTACCCTAAAAATGACCGGTGTCCTAATTAAAATGATATCACAGATGAATTAAATAAAACTACTGTAGTAAATAAGAACACCTAGATAAATCACGAAATATTTAATTTTCAGTCTAAAAATAAAATACTAATTAAGTGAATAAACATGGATCATTCAAAAAAATAATTTAGTAATAAACCTAAAAATATTGCACTTAAAAAGTACGATAAAATATTACTGCAACTAATAATAATTTTTTTTCTTTTTATATGAGCAGATTAAACAGATCTATTTAAATAAATAATACGAGATAACTAATAAGCATATTAAAGTTTAACGACGAGATTATTTTTTTAATTAAGAACAGATAGCTATGAGATTATTATTTTTCAGCTAATTAAAATATGGATAAATGTTGGTTTAACTAACCAGCTAAAATATAGGAGATTAAAACTTAATTACCTGCCGATCTGCGAAGAAAACTGAGTCGCGGATATCTTCGTCGTCCCCGGCCGTTTACTCGCCGTAGCTCTTCCTAACGCCGTGCGTAATGAAGAAAGGAAATAAAACTCTAAACACCGTTGGCTTCGCTAGGAAAAGAAAAACAGCGCTGGCACTGCGCAAGAAAAGCTATAGGTGCTGTACGGATGTGATGTTGAAGTGACATATTCAAGTGCTTCAACGTGATGTGATTTTCCTGTTTAAGAAAACAAGACTACAGTAAGTAGTTTTGAATCCTCAGTGTTGCGCCTGAGAATTTTTTTTTGCACTCCACGCTCGCAGTAACTAGACAAATACACCAGGAAGCTTCTCGCAATGATACCTGGCACCGCTTCGATGGAACAGCACGTGTGCGGTGGTCTTATATCTTCCGCACTGCGCCAGGAACAAAAGAAAACAAGGCCGCGCTTGTGCGGTTCAGGCTCCTGGGAAAACCGGAGGACTGTGCTCTTCTGGAGACCACAACACGCCGGCTCACACACTCCGCTTGACTGTGCTCCCCGCCCTGATGGAGGCGGGCAGAGAACCGAATGACCGTACAGGAACTATGCGACGACGAAGATTCCAACCAGGGAAAAAGGAACCGGTGGTGAAAATCAATCTCGAAATGATTGTAGATTAAAGACTAACCGATGGACTGTAGATTGATCTTGAAAAATATAACAGTCATCTATCCCTATGGGGATAGGGGCCTATTTATAGGCAAATCCTAATACATGAAAAGACTACTTTACCCTCAGGTAAATAAACTGACTCTAAAATAAATTTCGAAAATTACTAAAAAATTATTAGAAAAATCACCTGACTCAAATAAAAATATTCTAAACATAAAAACTAATTATTAATATCCTAAAAACGAATTAATGATAGATTGTCAGTTTTAAGCCGAAACTGACAAAGCGTCCACCGTCTTCGCACCGGGTACCCGGATTGGGCCGACCCGACCCCGCAGCTCCCTCAGCCCGGCAATCGCTCGCCGCCCGTCTACCTGAGTCAAACCCTGTCAACAGACCAGTGGATCATCTGCCGCTCCTAGCCATGTACCCGGATTGGGCCAGCCCGACTCCGCAGCTCCTCTGCCCAGCCGTCGCTCACTGCCCGTGTACCTGAGTCACATGCGCCTCAGACTCGGCACGTCTTCATCTCTCCCTTCCTTTGACTTCCGTTGACAATCACTCATCACATCTGGAATATCAAAACCATATTCTTCAACATGGTTTCTCAATCTCCCCCTTGATGAGTGCATTGTCAACACCCTTTTCAGCTCATCTCCAGAACCTGCAAAACATGTGGAAACAGAAAAAACAAAGACAAAAGAAAATAGAAGAAAGAAAATAAAAATTTAACCCTAATGACCAAAAGCCAAACAGAAGCAAGAAAAAATGGTCATTAAGGCTAGCCAAAAAAAAGCCTAAAAAAACAAGTGCAAATCTCAGAATTACCAACAAGAATAAATTCCCCCTGAAATAATATATTCAAAAATTTCTCCCCCTTGTTGACAATTGGACTCATCAAGTGAGACTAAATGCACTTTAAAGAGACATAAACACAAACTCCCCCTGAAATGCAGCTCCCCCTCAAAAAATGCCATGAATGCAAATGGAGTGCAGGTGGAGTGTGAAAAGCATGCTTCTTAGATATGATTAACTGCAATAACAACATCTAACAGGTATAGCGAAAGATATACTGTCTAAGATACATGACATGATCAGTGCAATAGATGATATCTTAAGAAAGTCATTAGCACGCATTTTTCGATTTTTGCAAAACAAAAGCATCACCACATTTTCTAGTTAACAAGCAAAGTAAAGCATGAGATGCAAAAGCTAACTGATATCTACCAAGATAAGCATTGTCCAAAACAAAGTGCTTCAGCAAACTTGTCATCGTTTTATTTTTTTCATTTCTGCCAGGGGTTATTTGCATGTCAAACCTTACGCTAACCGACCAAGTCAAGCCTAGGCCAGAACTGGACCATCAGAAGCTTAAGACATTGGTCTTGGCATACATTACATCGTCCTAGTTCATACCAAAGTGCTATGGTAAGCAGTCCAGAACAATGCAATGCGACAAAAGCAAACCCACCTGGATCTTTTCTGATAATCATAAAAATGCATAAATTTTTCATTTTTCTGAATTTTTATCATTTTTATAGCACATTTTTCATATTTAAAGCATATTGATGTCCAAGTTGCATATCTGCATCTAAGTAAGGATCTAGCTACAAGGCATGTAAAAGAGAGCGAAAGCATTCAGCCTACACATGCTAGTTACCAGAAGCAATGGTGATCATTTTTCAATTTTAAAACATAAAAGCCATGCATATGACAAATATCAGATATATCATGTGAACTGAAACAGAACATGATCATCGACAAGTAATCAAAAACATATACTAGCTAGAGAAGGTAAAGCAGATTAATCATATAACAGAAGCAAGCTCAAAATGTGATTGATGATTATGCATAATATGAACGCACACCAAAAAAACTCAATAAAAAATAAAGAAGAAAATAAAAAACTGATACCAAGAAAAGCTGACTCAAAATATCCTAAAAAAAGATACACAGCTCCCAAAACACGATCAATAATCACGAGTGGGACCAAACGGTCCAATGCCAGGTTTAGTAAAAGTGTTAAACCAGTGTCGAGCCATCTGCGCGTATGTAGGAAAGAAAAAGGAATCATATGAGTCTGGACTGAAGCGCGGATCAAAGCGCGGTCCTATGTTCTTCCTAAAATCAAGGTCACGAGGTCCAACACCGTATGCATAATGATTTGGAACTATGCCGGAATGAAAACCACCCTCCGGAGCACGATCATAAAAACTGTCTCCTCTACCACCACCTACACGACGTGGCCTGGCCTCTAGCCTCTCTCTACGTCGAGGGACTCTCTGTCTACCACCCTGCTGGTAGAACTGCTCCTGCCCACCTCGAGCTCTCTCTGCTCGCTCAATCCGCTTCCTCCTGAAGCAAAACTCCTCAAGATGTCCGTCTCTATGACAAAACTCACAATGATACGTAGGTTTCTTGGGATGTTGTTGAGGCTTAGGATTCTTAGGCTTAGTGGTGTTGGGTGTAGCTTCTTTGGTGTGAGAGGGTCCAGGTAAAGAATCAAGAGAAGTGTGAAGAGTTTTAGGCTTAGGAACCCAGATCTGCTTCTTAGGTGGAGCTTTAGGTTGTTCTTGGATCACTCCATCCTTGGGCTGACTATCCTTAAAGGACTCAGTGGAGTGAGTCTTGGGATATCTCTGTTCGGGAGTCATCTTACTCCACTCCACTGCTCGGCTAATAGCACTCTCAAAATCAGCCTTGGTATAGGTGTAACCTACCCCAAACCCATCCGGTCTCTTGAACTGCTGAATCATCATGCTGAGCTGTGGCTCTCTAGCACTAATCCAACTCAGAATCTGACGGAGGTAAAAGTTCTCGTTCTGAACATCAGCTAGCTCCTCTCTCAAAGTAGCTAACACCTCCACCTGAGACAAACAGATCTCACACTCTTTATCAACTTCAACAGACTTCTCAGCTTTTAGCTTGATCAATTCCATTCTAATGGATAAGCAGTTCTCACAAACAGTGGATGGAATCGACAAGGTCTCAAGCTCTAGCTTAGTCTGCTCCAGCTCAGCTATCACTCCAGCTAACTCGCTCAACTGCACATCACTATTGGTTCTCAGCTCGGCTATACTAGCTAAATGAGATGGGCAGTCTACACAAGGTGCGACGACAGTGGCATGAGCATCTTTCAGCTCCTGGTGAGCGCTCTCAAGCTCAGTGGCCAAAGCGTATCTCTCATCTACTCTCTCTGTGTACCTGGACTTAAGAGTCGTCAGGTCACACAACAGCACCTCACAGTTAGGGCACTCACCACTATCACCCAAGCAAGGGGAAGAAGACAAACTCTCAATCTTGTCATTCGCCGTGGCTAGCTCACTCTCAAGTTCATCTATCCTCTTCTTAGCCCCTCTAAGCAGTTTCTCCCGATACTTCAACTCCTGACTGTTCTGTTCTAATAAATTAACAACTTCCTGTTCATAGGATGAAACCTTCTCATCGTCGTCGTCGGAGTCGTCGGAGGAGTCCTTTTCTTTCTTCTCCCCAAGAGCCATTGAGCAGAAGCTCATGTGGGATCTTCGGCTGTGGCGTGCACGACTCTTCGGCTTGTCCCCGAAACCCATGAAACAGAGGCCCGCCGGATTGTCCTTATCCTTCCCCTTCCTGATCATGATATCTTCATCACTTGAACTTGAAGATGAGGAGGAAGACGAGGATCTCTTGGAGTATCTTTTCTCCATCTCGGCGAAGAAGGTCTTGTCTCTCTTCTTGTTCTCACGCCTGTAGTCTTTCAGAGCCTTTCGAAAGAATTTTGTCTTGGGCTTGCCCTTCGTGGAGTTATCGTACTTGCCGGAGTTGTAGGAGTTGCCGCCAGTTCCCTTCTTGTAATTCTTCTGCTTGGGGCAGTCGGTGATAAAATGACCCGGATCACCACACTCAAAACATCCGGATTTTGTGCCGTGTCTCTTAAACATTCGCTTATCATAGACACGTCGCACCCGGTTGTTAAACAAGCACAAATCATCATCTCCTAAAGTATCAAGTTGTTCCTCGGAAATAGTCATCAAGGAAAATGCAGTACAACTCATGGCATTGGGATCAGCCGATGGTGTCGCAAGCGCCAGAGTCTTTGAGCCAGAATCAGTGAGATTTGATCTCAACTGGATATCGACCTCTGTGGCCTTGAGCTTACTAAAAAGCTCTGCGATGGTCAAGGTATCATATGATGTGCTCTCAACAATAGAAGAGACCTTGATCTCCCAGATCTTAGGGTCCAAGGTATGGAGTACCTTAAGCGCCTGTTCATGATCCGAGACCAGCTGATCACCCTCGGCCTTGTTAACACGAAGCTTGTTAATGATCGATTGAAAACGACCAAACAAAGCCTCAACAGTCTCACCCGGCTTCTGTGAGAAATTTTCATACTCACGCCGGTACGTCTGATATAGCCTAGCCTTGACCTGAGCTGTCCCCTCATGATGTGCTTGGAGGGTAGCCCAGATCTCTCTAGCAGTGGTGAGATGGCTAACACGCTCGAACTCACTAGGACCTAGACCAGAAAATAAAATGTTCACCGCCTTACTATTATTTTGATGCTGGATAATTACATTAGCAGCAGTATCCGCAGCAATAGTCGTAATGGTGAAACTAGGATGAACACAAATCTCCCATATGTCCGAGCTCTGGCTCATAAGGTATGCTCGCATGCGAGTCTTCCAATAAGTGTAGCCAAAATCTTCTAGGGATGGAATTTTACCAGAAGACGTCATGGTCACTACCTAGGTTTTAGAATCGGTTAAGATATTAAAAAAAAACTAACCTCGCTCTGATACCACTTGTAGGACCGAAAGTAGCGACCAGAGGGGGGGTGAATGGGCGCCTAAAAAATTCTTGCTAAACTATATTTTAATCCCACCACCTAAATAAACTTAACCAGACAAATAATATTTGCAAAGCTAATTTTAGGAATTAAAGTTGTCTACCCTAAAAATGACCGGTGTCCTAATTAAAATGATATCACAGATGAATTAAATAAAACTACTGTAGTAAATAAGAACACCTAGATAAATCACGAAATATTTAATTTTCAGTCTAAAAATAAAATACTAATTAAGTGAATAAACATGGATCATTCAAAAAAATAATTTAGTAATAAACCTAAAAATATTGCACTTAAAAAGTACGATAAAATATTACTGCAACTAATAATAATTTTTTTTCTTTTTATATGAGCAGATTAAACAGATCTATTTAAATAAATAATACGAGATAACTAATAAGCATATTAAAGTTTAACGACGAGATTATTTTTTTAATTAAGAACAGATAGCTATGAGATTATTATTTTTCAGCTAATTAAAATATGGATAAATGTTGGTTTAACTAACCAGCTAAAATATAGGAGATTAAAACTTAATTACCTGCCGATCTGCGAAGAAAACTGAGTCGCGGATATCTTCGTCGTCCCCGGCCGTTTACTCGCCGTAGCTCTTCCTAACGCCGTGCGTAATGAAGAAAGGAAATAAAACTCTAAACACCGTTGGCTTCGCTAGGAAAAGAAAAACAGCGCTGGCACTGCGCAAGAAAAGCTATAGGTGCTGTACGGATGTGATGTTGAAGTGACATATTCAAGTGCTTCAACGTGATGTGATTTTCCTGTTTAAGAAAACAAGACTACAGTAAGTAGTTTTGAATCCTCAGTGTTGCGCCTGAGAATTTTTTTTTGCACTCCACGCTCGCAGTAACTAGACAAATACACCAGGAAGCTTCTCGCAATGATACCTGGCACCGCTTCGATGGAACAGCACGTGTGCGGTGGTCTTATATCTTCCGCACTGCGCCAGGAACAAAAGAAAACAAGGCCGCGCTTGTGCGGTTCAGGCTCCTGGGAAAACCGGAGGACTGTGCTCTTCTGGAGACCACAACACGCCGGCTCACACACTCCGCTTGACTGTGCTCCCCGCCCTGATGGAGGCGGGCAGAGAACCGAATGACCGTACAAGAACTATGCGACGACGAAGATTCCAACCAGGGAAAAAGGAACCGGTGGTGAAAATCAATCTCGAAATGATTGTAGATTAAAGACTAACCGATGGACTGTAGATTGATCTTGAAAAATATAACAGTCATCTATCCCTATGGGGATAGGGGCCTATTTATAGGCAAATCCTAATACATGAAAAGACTACTTTACCCTCAGGTAAATAAACTGACTCTAAAATAAATTTCGAAAATTACTAAAAAATTATTAGAAAAATCACCTGACTCAAATAAAAATATTCTAAACATAAAAACTAATTATTAATATCCTAAAAACGAATTAATGATAGATTGTCAGTTTTAAGCCGAAACTGACAAAGCGTCCACCGTCTTCGCACCGGGTACCCGGATTGGGCCGACCCGACCCCGCAGCTCCCTCAGCCCGGCAATCGCTCGCCGCCCGTGTACCTGAGTCAAACCCAGTCAACAGACCAGTGGATCATCTGCCGCTCCTAGCCATGTACCCGGATTGGGCCAGCCCGACTCCGCAGCTCCTCTGCCCAGCCGTCGCTCACTGCCCGTGTACCTGAGTCACATGCGCCTCAGACTCGGCACGTCTTCATCTCTCCCTTCCTTTGACTTCCGTTGACAATCACTCATCACATCTGGAATATCAAAACCATATTCTTCAACATGGTTTCTCAATCGTTTGCCAAACCGATGTTATAAAACACATGTTACAAAAGCCGATTCTAAGTGGAAGAATCGGAAAATGGGCTTACACGTTGATTGAGTACGATTTGGCCTACGAACCCCTGAGAGCGATGAAAGGCCAAGTCGTAGCCAACTTTATAGTTGATCATCACATAGATGTCAGCTGGAGTGATAGTATCGCTCTAGTTGAGGTAGTGCCATGGAAGCTTTACTTTGATGGTTCGGCTTGCAAGAGTGGCTAAGGCATTGGATTGGTTCTCATATCACCTAATGGGATGCACTTTGAAACTTCGAGCCGACTAAAATTTTCTTCCACTAACAATCAAGCCGAATACGAGGCTTTATTGCTAGGTCTTGAATTACTAGAATCTGTAGGTGCTAGACATGTTCACGCATACGGTGATTCTTTGTTAGTAGTGCAACAAGTAGCTAAGAGTGATCAATGTTTTAATGGCTTGCTGAATAGTTACTTGGATAAATGTCTAGACATAGTTGCCACTTTCGATGACTTCAAAATCTCTCACGTATCAAGAGAAGCCAATTCAGTCGCAAATGATTTGGCTCAGCAAGCATCTGGTTACCAAGTCAGGAGAGGAAAATTTTCTGTATTGAAGAAGCCGATGCTTGGTCTCACTACCGAAGCCAGTAACAGTGGGCAGGCGCACACCTTGGATCCAACGGGTTGCCAAAGGACACCGCACGCCGAGGCCCCTGGATCGGAGTGCTCTGCCAACCAAGGGATCTGGCACGCCGGAGCCCATAGTCCGAATCCTCCCGAATGGAGAAGGCTCCTCGGAGTCCGAAACCTCCGGAGGGCTTCGGCCCAACACACTCCGAACGACCACCCCGACCAGGCTTTGGCAGGAGCTGGAATGGCTCGGGGGCACCCTGAAGTCAGTAATTTAGAAGTTTTTTCAGAAGGTGGACCAGCGAGACCCTCTGGATCCTGTAAGGGCGATTGGAGAGTCCCAATCGTCCAGTATTTGAGAGACCCTAGCACAAGGGTTGATCAGAAGGTTCGGCGATAGGCGTTCAAATTCGTGTTGATAGACGACACATTGTATCGCCGAACCATCGACGGAGTGCTATTGAAGTGCTTAGACCATGAGCAATCTCAGGTGGCTACAGGAGAAGTCCATGAAGGGCTTTGCGGTACTCATCAGTCGGCCCAAAAATGAGTTGGATGCTCAAAAGAGCGGGTTTTATTGGCCGACTATGACTGAAGATTGTTTCAAGTACTATAGAGGGTGTGAAGCATGTTAGAAGTTTGGCAACATCCAGTTAGCTCCTGCCTCATTGCTCAATCCTATTGTCAAGCCATGGCCATTTCGAGGTTGTGGTTTAGACTTCATCGGCCAGATTCACCCTCCTTCCTCAAAAGGGCATCGGTTCGTGTTGATGGAAACAGATTACTTCACTAAATGGACCGAGGCCGTACCTCTCAAGAACATGACTCACAATGAGGTACACGATTTTATTTTAAAGCACATCATACATAGATTCGGCATTCCTCAAACTCTTACTACGGATCAAGGCAGTTCATTTGTTTCTAGAGAAGTAAGGGACTTCGCCGAATACTATGGTATTAAGTTTATAAACTCTTCACCTTACTATGCTTAGGCCGAGTCTAGTAATAAAACTGTGATTAAGCTTATTAAGAAGAAAATTGAAGAGTTTCCGAAAAGGTGGCATGAGGTGCTTTCTAAGGCGTTATGGGCTTATAGGATTGCGAAGCACGGTGCTACCAAAGTCAGTCCATATGAATTGGTATACGGACAAGAAGCCGTTCTACCCGTAGAGGTAGATCTTGGCTCCTTAAGAGTGTTAAAGCAAGATGGCTTATCGGTTAACAAGTATGAAACTCTTTTAAAGGATAATCTAGAGAAGTGACCGATAAGAGACTAAGGGCTCTAGAAGCCATAGAAGTAGACAAGAAGAGAGTAGCTAAAGCCTACAATAAAAAGGTTAAACCAAAATCGTTTCAAATAGGAGACTTGGTGTGGAAAACGATTTTACCCTTAGGCACGAAGAGTCCCAAGTTTGGTAAATGGTCACCTAGTTGGGAAGGTCCTTTTAAAATAGCCGAAATCGCTCCCGGCAACACATACGTGTTGGAATCCCTACAGGGAGAGCGGTTTCGAAGAGCTTTGAATGGTAGGTACTTGAAAAGGTATTTCCCAAGTGTGTGGAAAACATCATGAAAAGCGTCGAAAAGCCGATATGGATGGTATCGTCTTCAGCTCGTTGTGCTTTTAGTTCACTCAGTTCACTAAAAGGTAGGGGGCATGTGTTGATAGCAAAAAATGGCATTAATGGCTAGATTGTCAAAATATCAATTTTGGTGATTTGGGCCGAAAATACTCATGTCTAGGGTCTGTCCGAAGCCGTACAGGGCCGAAGTCCATTGTGCTATGGGCTCCAAAAGCCTCTAGCCAGCCCATGGGCTTCGACCGGGAAGACTTCGGAGGCCCACGCCACCGAAGCTTCGGCCCGAGGAGCAGGCCTCGATGGGCCTGGCCGAAGCCCACTTCGGCAGAGATGGAGTCGTATGCGATTCTGGCTCAATTCTTATCTCCATCCAGCTGGATTAATAGCAGATTAGATTACGAATTAAGCCCCTATAAATAGAGAGGCAAGGCCAGCGTAGAGGCCCCCCAACTCAAACCAAACCAAAGCCATATGCTTTGATCGTATTTACTTTACCTTTATTTTCCTGTACCTCTTCATGGGTTTGCCTGGAAGCCCTTCGCCGGCCACTACGGAACGGTGGTAACCCTTGTTACTTCGCCTGTGAAGTATCCGTTAATCTACGTAATAGATTGCTATCGCCTTGTTACTTCGCCTGTGAAGTATCCGCTAATCTGCGTAACAGATTGCTACCTTCGCTACTAGTGCATCACTTAGCAAAATTCGGTCCTCAGGTCGAATTGGTACTTCGAATCATCTTTGTTGCAGGTTCCTACGCTCGGAGCTACTTCGTCGGAGGAGTCTGGAGCTGAGAGATCATTTTCGGAGGTCACTAGGACACCCTTCGGCGGGACTGCAGGCTCCGACAACAGGCTTTGCCGGCATACTTCATCGCAACAGGCTTCGCCATGACCATACTCCGCACTGAACGAAGTTGCGATCGAGCGTGGCCCTCGCGTCATTATTCCATAGTTTGCTGTATTGGAGATCTCACGCCGAACCCCGTTCTTCGGAGGTGATTGCCGCGTCCAGATCCGTTCGGAGTCCATCTTTGGCCGGATCAGTCCGAACACCGAAGCACCCTTCGGCGAAGTACTTCGCGCTGGATGCCAAAGGTACACTTCGGTGCCTCCTTCGCACCAGACTTTGAACTAGACGGGCTCCGACTAGTTTGCTGATTTTATTATGTTTAATCTATTCCTTTCGGCTAATTGGATTATTTTCTGTAATCTGGTTGCCTGGCGACTCCACCCCCCTTATCACGACGAAGGGTAGTCGGAACGCGACGTCGGTGCCACGTCATGCTTAGGCTTGTCCCTAAGTATCCGTGCACTTTTGGATCATCGAACTGACCCAAGTGCGGGGCACATTTCCGTGTCAATAGGTTGAAGCGGAACCTATGACTTCCATCACATCTAAAAATGTGCAAAACATTTTCTAGCAAAATATTATTTGCAGATTCCGGGCCCGCCTGTCGGCCCTTCCTTTTTCACTCGCCCGCCGACAGGTGGGGGCCACCTGTCGGGATCGTCTTCCTCGATGGAAAGGGATCCCCTTTCCACCGCCATCGACCCCCACCTTCCAAATCCGCCGCCGTCGGCCCCCCTTTCCAAATTGGTGCCCAATCCCGTCTTGCCAAGCTCCGGCGATCCCTTTCCAACTAGATCCAAGCGTTTTCGACATACATGGAAGGTGCTCTCGGTTATGGCAGGTTCACCGGAGAGAGGGAGAAAGGAAACCCTCGGTTTCCTTCCCTTTTGGACGCTGGCGACCCCCTATAAGTACCCCGCCATTCGCCGCTCTCCACCACACACTTAATCGCCTTCTCCACGCATTGCCGAAGCTTTGCGACACCAAACACCTGCAGCCCTCTGTTTTGACTCCGGCAAGCCCTCGCCGACGACACCTCTGTGACCGCCATCTTCCGCCCGTCACCGGCCTCGCCTCCATTGGGCAAGAACACCACCGGAACACCACCGCCACCGCCAACCAGAGGGACCTTCATCGCCCCTCTTCGACGCCGGTCGCCATCAGCTCGCTGCCGCCACCACCGCCGGTACATCCGTAATCCCCGTGGTCCCCACTTTCCGTTTTAGGCCTTAGCTTGGCTAGTGAGCCCTCGCCGACGTCGGAATTGCTCACCGTTGTGCCGCTGGAGTTGGGAACGAAGGGGGTAATCCCCCCTTACACGCATACCATGCTGGATCCATTCCTAGCCACACGTTTGTAATCAGACGGCCCAGATTAAATCTCGTAGGGATTTAATCAGAGCCGTCGATCTGGTCAAAAAGGTACCGAGGCCTCACAGCCGTCGATCGACACTTAACCCCTCCCGCCTCGCGCCTGACCGCTTGATCTGGATCGGACGGTCCAGATCGATCCAGTCCACGTGCATAGTACCCCAGTCCACCGTGGGCCTGGCTCACCGTGGACCAGAACCCATTTTCTGTTTAAAATAAAATTCAGAAATTGATTAAAACTTTAAAAATTCATAACTTGCTCATTTTAATTCCAAATTTCACCATTCAAATTTTGTTAAATTCCTCTTTTTATTATCTACATGTTTATGCCATAAAAACAGTATGTTACTTTAGCACAAAATATTCTTATTAATTAAATGAATAAAAACCCCTTAGGGATAAATTGATAAATCATGAAATAAATTAGGGAAAACCCCTAAACTTTAACCTTTAATATTATTCAATATAACTTCAGAATAACAAAGCTTATTTAACATATTTAAATCCTAAAACTTGTATGCTTATGATTTGTGATATTTTGATTGTTTATTAAATGTTATGTTTAATTTTTCCATATCGAGAAGACTACGAGATCGTCGAGGAGCCGGAGTTTTACCCCGAGGTTCCTCCATCACCATTTGCTGATCAAGGCAAGTCACAACCCCCATTTTGATCATCATTGAGCCCATGTTTTAATAAATTATCGCTATAACTCATAGCATAATATTGCATTAGTCAAATCTCAAGCCTTACACTATATTTATTAGATCCCCATCCTTGTGTGCAAACCCAAGCCATGCTTATTGAGCCGACTCTCCTTGTCACTCTACAATATTATACTAGTTAGTGTCCAATGTACCGACACAACTGCTATAGGATAAAAGAATGAGTCGTAGATAGATGGATTCTACTATATGTATTTCCCCGTTATTCTTGTCTCTAGACTCTGTTGGAGTTGGCTATGTTATAAGTATGGTGGGTTCCGGGTGCAAGCTAGGGCATTGGTTGGTCGCACCCAGGGCACTATAAGGACCGGTCTGCGGGATCTGTTGCAAAGCACTTCCGTACTAACCACAAGTCTAATGGGTAAGTCCTAACTGGAAGTATGGAACAAATTGACTCGATGCACCATAGTGGAGGGGCCAAGGGCCAACCTGCGGGTGACTTGTACCGACGTGGCTCAAGGGGGGTATGGTGTTGGCTCGATGCGTCGAGGCACCATATGAAACCCATAAGAGGGTGCTGTCGGGTCGACGCGGTCCATATGGAAGGTTTTGGCATGAGTTCCCATGGTATGGGTCATCTTGTTACACTTTGGTGTATGGGATGAGTGTGTGCCTTGTGGGTATAGTGGTACACCTCTGATCAGAGTTTAAATCTTTTCGAAAAGCCAAGCCCACGGTCAAGGGCGGGTTGTGTGACTTCTCGCAGTTAGTTTACAATTGTTTGAATGGTTGAGTTATTCATGGCATGTAAGGACTGTTGATCGAGGGTGGGCTGACTTTACCCCTCGAGGTAGAAGATGATGCATACACATGTTTACATTTATGTATTAATAACTTGATCACATTTAATTGCTTTACAAATACGCTTTTTCGCAAAATTAGCCACTACCTTTCTTGTTATTACTCTGCATTATATATGCATTCGGTGGCTTGCTGAGTACGATTGTACTCACCCCTGTTGACTTACACCACTAGATCCCGTCTACTACGAGGAGGATGAAGGTATGGAGTAGCGACCTAGTAAAGGAGAGACTGGGAGGCATTCATCTAGGACCCTTGTTTTATTAGTTTCTCTTCACTTTATTCACTTTTGTACTAATACGGTCTACAAACCGTGAATGATTGATTGGAGTATTGTACGTGGTCATGTGATGAACGTCTTGATTTATTGATTTTTTATGGAATTTCAATAAAGGTACGGATTTATTAAATCTGGACGTTACAAGATGGTATCAGAGCCGACTTGACTGTAGGAAGCCAAACAGACCTGACCCTAGGACTTATAATAACCATATTTTCTTACAAAATTACTTACCCTCTCATCTTCTGGAGTTTTCACAAAAATATTCTCTCTTTTGTAGATGCTGGTCCATACCATGAGTGGGACTCTCCGTGACGAGACCGGATTCATCTGCGAGCTTCGCATGCTCATCGACTTCCTCGGATTCATACATGAGCCCACGTTCCATGGGATCTTTCCCGATGTGAGCAAGAGCTACTACGAGGTCACGGTCATCATCCGCCCCTCCCTCATGCAGCCTGCCTTCTACACCCATGGAGTTGGAGGACCTTCATTCGTGGTGGCCAGCCAGCGCGCTGCTCTTCAGGCCCTCGCCGAGCTCCGGTTGGTCTATAACAGCCAACTCCGCGACACCGTCTACTGCTTCATCCCCATGTGTACCCCTGGGAGTCACCGCAGCATGTACATCAGCTCCCTCACTCAGCGCAACTCCGCCATCACACGCACAATGAGAATATTGGAGGCAAGGACAATCTTCACACCAAGGCCATCCTCGATGAAGATAGTCAGCACGACACCATCGACTTCTACCACCATTCGTCGGAGAATCTGAACCACGAGAACACCGATCTTCATCGCCAGGTTCAGCAGAACCATCACTTGACCACCGAGGTGGAGGAGTTGAGGAGCCAGAATGAGCTCCTACGTCAGAGCGTCGCCGACACCGCACAGCTTTGTCACCAGATCCGAGAGTTGCAGAAGGACCTAGAGGAGATCGCTCCCCTTCCACCCTGCAAGCGGAAATCGCTCTGGATCCCCACAGTTAGGCCCAAGAGGATCTCCCGCAGTGCACCTCCCGCCGGACCCTCCAGCTCCACCACCCTTGCATCGACCATCTCCGCCGAGCCCATGATCGAGTCGTCCCCTGAGCTGCCTTAGACATAGTTTCTACGGTTGCTTGTTTCCTTTTCGTTGTTTTGATTGTATTGCCACTCATGTCAAATATAATGCATGGGTGAAGATTAAATAAAAGATTTATATGTAATAGTTTAGGATAACACATTTTGGAAATAAAACTTAGCCACATTTCCCCTAAAATTTATTGTCTGTTTTGGAAACTCCAGGATGACCAACACTCAGGGATCCGATGCTCCCCAAAACGGAGGGGACAATGGACACTTGCCCCAATGGGGAGCAACGGGGCAGAGGCAGGCCCCGGTCGCCAATCACTCCATCCTGTCCGAAATGATGGCTAACCAGAACAAGTTGATAGCCATGTTGTTGAACCAGATGCAACAACAGCAAAACCAGATGCATGAGCAACAGGCACAATTCTTTCGTCTGCACCAATAGCAGCCCGAGATCCCTCGTCCCGCCACTCCCGCTCCTACACATGCCTCACAACTATCGGAGTTTCTCCGAGTCCGCCCTCCCACATTCTCTAGCACCACCAACCCCATGGAGGCTGGTGACTGGCTAAGAACGATAGGGAAAAAGTTGGATCTCTTGACCTGCACTGAGCAGGAGAGGGTAGCCTTCGCTACCCACCAACTCCAGGGACCCACCGCGGAATGGTGGGATAACCTACGAGAGACTCTGCCGGAGGGACACGTCCATACTTGGGCAGAGTTCACCGCCGCTTTCCAGGCGGCCCACGTTCCCGACGACATTATTGCCCCAAAACAGCAAGAGTTTAGGGACCTGAAACAAGGAAGCAGGTCCGTGATAGAGTATTTGCATGAGTTTAACTGGCTGGCCTGGTATGCACCGGAGGAAGTTCGTACTGATACGGCCCAGCAGTCCAAGTTTCTCCGGGGGCTGAAGGACGAGCTTTCCCTTCAGCTGGTCTCCGGAGACTATGCCAACTTCCAAAAGTTGGTCAACAAGGCAATCATTCAGGAGACCGAGCAGAACAAGGTCGACCTGAAGAAGAAGAGGATGATCGCCTTCCGCCAGAATCAAGGAATGCCGCAGAGGCCACGATTTGAATCTCCCCCACTAGCGCCCCAATATCACCCGCGCCCGGTGTACCGCCCCGCGCCACCTGCCGCCAACCCTGGAGCAGGACATCCTCGCCCCACCCCCGCCACACCAACTTCTCCAACCACCCCTACCAAGAAAGCAGAGGTTCTGCGCGACAAGCATGGCAAGCCCGTGATCTGTTTCAATTGCCGCCAGGAAGGGCATTACTCCCACTAGTGCCCCCACCCCAAGCGTCCGCAAGGAGTCGCGGCCAACCCTGTCATCCGTGCCCGCGTCAACCATGTCTCCGCTGAGGAAGCCCAGGCTGCACCGGAGATTGTCATGGGTAAGTTCACTGTACATTCAGCACCTGCAGTGGTCTTATTTGATATTGGAGCTACGCACTCCTATATTTCAACAACATTTGTGGAAAAATATAATCAAAACAAGTGCGAACTAGCAAGGCCAGTATTGATAGCCACCCCTGGCAAACAAACCTAAGCCCGCTATTATAGTCCAAGGGTATGGGTAGATATCCAAGGTACAATATTCTGGGCCGACCCCATCCTAATAGAATGCCAAGGTTTGGATCTGATACTAGGAATGGATTGGCTCAACAAACACCAGGGTGTGATAAGATGTGCCCGGAGGCAAGTAACTATGACCAGTGAAGAAGGAACTGTTGTCACCTTCTAGATGCCAAGTCAGAAGTCCGGAAGACCTCGTCTACACCAGATTACCTTGGAAGAGATACCAGTAGTCTGCGAGTACCCGGACGTATTTCCAGAGGATTTACCAGGGATGCCACCCAAAAGGGACATCGAGTTCCGGATTGATCTAGTACCCAGAACCACTCCCATCTACAAGCGACCATATCGGATGGCCGCCAATGAGCTAGCTGAGATGAAGAAGCAACTTGAGGACCTTGAGAAGAAGGGTTACATCAGACCCAACACATCCCCATGGGGAGCCCCCGTCATCTTCGTTGAGAAGGAGGACAAGGCTAAGCGTATGTGCGTAGATTATCGAGCCTTCAATGAGGTGACCATTAAAAATAAGTACCTTATACCCAGGATCGATAATCTATTTGATCAGCTGAAAGGAGCCACAGTGTTCTCCAAGATCGACCTACAGTCCGGTTATCATCAACTGAGGATTCGAGAGGAAGATATACCCAAGACAACATTCACTTCTCGCTATGGACTTTATGAGTGCACCGTCATGTCCTTTGGATTGACCAACGCCCCGGCTTTCTTCATGAATATGATGAATAAGGTGTTCATGGAATACTTGGATAAGCTTATCGTGGTATTTATAGATGACATCCTCATCTATTCCAAGGACACAGAAGAACACGAGACCCACATCCGATTAACCCTAGGAAAACTAAGGGAACATCAGTTATATGCCATGTACAACAAGTGCAAATTTGGACGACGAAAGTAAAGTTCCTTGGGCATATCATCTTCGCACAAGGTATCACGGTAGACCCTTCTTGGTTTAGCAGGATACTATCGGTGATTTATCGAGAACTTCTCCAAGATAGCCAAGCCTATGACCAAGTTGTTGCAAAAGGGAGAGAAGTTTGAATGGACTTCCGAATGTGAGGAATGTTTTCGCACCCTCAAGACTCGGCTGGTGTCAGCACCCATAGTGACCCTACCAGATATAAGGAAGGACTTCCATGTCTATTGCGAGGCATCTCGCTAGGGATTGGGATGTGTTCTTATGCAAGACGGGAAGGTTGTCTCGTACGCCTCTCAACAATTGAGACCCCATGAGCTAAACTACCCTACACACGACCTAGAATTGGCCGTTGTTGTGCATGCCTTGAAAATATGGAGGCACTATTTGGTCAGAAACCGCTGCGAAGTTTTTACAGACCACAAGAGTTTGAAGTATATCTTCACGCAGCTGGATCTCAACCTTAGGCAAAGGCGATGGTTAGAATTGATAAAGGACTACGACCTAGGCATTCACTACCATCCCGGTAAAGCAAACGTGGTAGCTGATGCATTAAGTCGTAAAGGATATTGCACCACCATCGTGATTCAGGATCACGCGCCTTTGTTATAAAAGGAGATGGAAAAGCTAAACCTCGGGATAACCACAGGAGCCTATCTAGCCACCCTGGAAACCCGACTGGTCTTGTTCGAGCAGATCCGTGAAGCTCAGTTAGAAGACTCGGACATAGCCACAATTAAGAAGAACATGAGACAGGGCAAGGCCCCTGTATTTTCAGAGGATGAGAATGTCACCATATGGTTCGGAACCAGGATCTGCGTACCCGATAAACCAGAGATAAAGACCCTTATTCTAAGGGAGGCCCATGATACTCTGTACTCCATCCATCCCGGGAGTACAAAGATGTACCAAGACCTGAAGGAACGTTATTGGTGGGTTAGCATGAAGAAGGAAATTGCTCAGTTCGTCGCAGAATGTGACACCTGCCGACGAGTGAAGGCAGAACATCAGAGACCCGTAGGGCTGTTGCAGCCACTTAAAGTGCCTAAATGGAAATGGGAAGAAATCGATATGGACTTCATCACTAGACTCCCAAAGACCCAACTTGGATATGATTCTATATGGGTAATCATTGATCGGCTAATGAAGGTAGCTCACTTCATAGCCATCAAGATGACCTTCAGTGGCCCTAAACTAGCAGAGTTGTATATGGCCCGCATAGTATGCCTTCATGGAGTACCCAAGAAGATAGTCTCCGATAGAGGGAGTCAGTTTATGTCTCGATTCTGGAAAAATCTTCAAGAGGAAATGGGAACAAGACTAAACTTCAGCACAACATACCACCCTCAGATGGATGGACAAACTGAAAGGGTGAATCAGATATTAGAGGATATGCTCCGGGCATGCGTCTTGGATTTTGGTGGAACTTGGGACAAGAGTTTTCTGTACGCCGAGTTTTCGTACAACAACAGTTATCAAGCCAGCCTTCAGATGTCCCCGTTCGAAGCTTTATATGGACGTAAGTGCAGGACACCTTTACTTTGGGATCAAACCGGTGAATCCCAAGTGTTTGGAACAGACATCCTTCGGGAAGCTGAAGAGAAGGTACGGATTATCAGAGACCGACTCAAGACAGCCCAATCTCGACAGAAGAGCTATGTAGACAATCGTCGTCGAGATTTAGCCTTTGAAGAGGGAGACCACGTCTACCTCCGAGTTACTCCTCTCCATGGCACTCAACGGTTTAACATGAGAGGAAAGTTGGCACCTCGATACGTTGGACCCTTCCCCATCGTTCGACGTCGAGGCGAGGTCGCTTATCAGTTAGAGCTACCACCCTCATTGGCTGGGGTGCATGACGTGTTTCATGTGTCACAGCTAAAGAAGTGTCTTCGAGTCCCAACCGAGCAAGTTGACCTTCAGCAGTTGAATATGCAAGAGGATGTGACCTATGTTGAGAAGCCCGTCAGAATCTTGGAAGTCAAGGAAAGAACCACCAGGAGTCGTGTCATCCGTTTCTGTAAAGTTCAGTGGAGCAATCATCCCGTAGAGGAAGCTACATGTGAAAAAGAGGAAGAACTTAAAGCACAGCATCCAGAGCTATTCGAGTATTGATCCGAATCTCGAGGACGAGATTCTCTGTAAGGGGGATAGGATTGTAACATCCCAAGATTTAAAAATAAATAAAATAAAGAAAATGAATTTTCTGGAATATAAGTGATTTATGAAATTAAAGAAAATACTAAAAGAGACCTAACAAAGCCAAACAGGAAGAAATACTTCAAATTTTAACTTGGAAAATTTATGGTGGAATCTAGAGGCCAAGATATAATTTTACGAATTTTTACAAATTTTTATCAATAGTGAATCAACCCTTAAACAAATAAATGATTTACTAGAATTATATTAATTCAGAAAAACATTTTAAATCCCAATGGGCCGCAAAGCATCAATCTGCCTCAGCACGGCCCAACCCAGCGCCCGTGTCACTGCCAAGTGGGACCCAGGTGTCAGCGCCAACCTCCCTCCTCTCTTTCCCGCCCACGCCCCGCCTCGGCCCCACGTGTCAGCCTCTCTCTCCCCCGCGTTCGGCCACTAACCGCCCGGGCCCGCCTGTCGGCCCTTCCTTTTTCGCTCGCCCGCCGACAGGTGGGGGCCACCTGTCGGGATCATCTTCCCCGATGGAAAGGGATACCCTTTCCACCGCCAGCGACCCCCACCTTCCAAATCCGCCGCCGTCGGCCCCCCTTGCCAAATTGGCGCCAAATCCCATCTTGCCAAGCTACGACGATCCCTTTCCAACTAGAGCCGCGTGTTTTCGGCATACATGGAAGGTTCTCTCAGTTATGGCAGGTTCGCCGGAGAGAGGGAGAAAGGAAACCCTCAGTTTCCTTCCCTTTTGGACGCCGGCGACCCCCTATAAGTACCCCGCCGTTCGCCACTCTCCACCACACCCTTAATCACCTTCTCCGCGCACTACCAAAGCTTTGTGACACCAAACACCCACCACCCTCTGTTTCGACTCCGGCAAGCCCTCACCGATGACTTGAGCCACCGTTGCCCTCGCCGACGACACCTCTGTGACCACCATCTCCCGCCCGTCACCGGCCTTGCCTCTGTTGGGCTAGAACACCACCGAAACACCGCCGCCACCTCCAACCAGAGGGACCTTCATCGCCCCTCTTCAACGCTGGTCGCCATCAGCTTGCCGCCGCCACCACCGCCGGTACGCCCGTACTCCCCGTGGTCCCCACTTTCCGTTTTAGGCCTTAGCTTGGCCAGTGAGCCCTCGCCGACGCCGGAATTGCTCGTCGTTGCGCCGCCGGAGTCGGGAATGAAGGGGGTAATCCCCACTTACACGCGTACCATGCAGGATCCATTCCTGGCCACACGTTTGTAATCGGACGGCCTAGATTAAATCCCATAGGGATTTAATCAGAGTCGTAGATCTGGTCAAAGCGGTACCGAGGCCTCACAGCCGTCGATCGCCACTTAACCCTCCCTCCTCGCGCCTGACCACTTGATCTAGATCAGACGGTCCAAATCGATCCGGTCCATGCGCATAGTAACCCAGTCCACCGTGGGCCTGGCTCACCGTGGACCAGAACCCATTTTCTGTTTAACATAAAATTCAGAAATTGATTTAAACTTTGAAAATTCATAACTTGCTCATTTTAACTCCAAATTTCACCATTCAAATTTTGTTAAATTCCTCTTTTTATTCTCTACATGTTTATGCCAAAAAAAAGTATGTTACTTTAGCACAAAATATTCTTATTAATTAAATGAATAAAAACCCCTTAGGGATAAATTGATAAATCATGAAATAAATTAGGGAAAAACCCCTAAACTTTAACCTTTAATATTATTAAATATAACTTCAGAATAACAAAGCTTATTTCACATATTTAAATCCTAAAACTTGTATGCTTATGTTTTGTGATATTTTGATTGTTTATTAAATGTTATGTTTAATTTTTCTGTATCGAGAAGACTACGAGATCGTCGAGGAGCCGGAGTTTTACCCCGAGGTTCCTCCATCACCATTTGCTGATCAAGGCAAGTCACAACCCCCATTTTGATCATCATTGAGCCCTTGTTTTAATAAATTATCGCTATAACTCATAGGATAATATTGCATTAGTCAAATCTCAAGCCTTACACTATATTTATTAGATCCCCATCCTTGTGTGCAAACGTAAGCCATGCTTATTGAGCCGACTCTCCTTGTCACTCTACAATATTATACTAGTTAGTGTCCAATGTACCGACACAACTGCTATAGGATAAAAGAATCAGTCGTAGATAGCTGGATTCTACTATATGTATTTCCCCGTTATTCTCGTCTCTGGACTCTGTTGGAGTTGGCTATGTTATAAGTATGGTAGGTTCCGGGTGCAAGCTAGGGCATTGGTTGGTCGCACTCGGGGCACTATAAGGACCGGTCTGCGGGATCTATTGCAAAGCACTTCCGTACTAACCACAAGTCTAATGGGTAAGTCCTAACTAGAAGTATGGAACAAACCGACTCGATGCACCATAGTGGAGGGGGCAAGGGGCAACCTGCGGGTGACTTGTACCGACGTGGCTCAAGGGGGGTATTGTGTTGGCTCGACGCGTCGGGGCACCATATGAAACCCATAAGAGGGTGCTGTCGGGTCGAGGCGGTCCATATGGAAGGTTTTGGCATGAGTTCCCATGGTATGGGTCATATTGTTACACTTTGGTGTATGGGATGAGTGCGTGCCTTGTGGGTATAGTGACACACCTCTGATCAGAGTTTAAATCTTTTTGAAAAGCCAAGCCCACGGTCAATTGCGGGTTGTGTGACTTCTAGCAGTTAGTTTACAATTGTTTGAATGGTTGAGTTATTCATGGCATGTAAGGACTGTTGAGCGAGGGTGGGCTGACTGTACCCCTCGAGTTAGAAGATGATGCATACACATGTTTACATTTCTGTATTAATAACTTGATCACATTTAATTGCTTTACAAATACGCTTTTCCGCAAAATTAGCCACTACCTTCCTTGTTATTACTCTGCATTATATATGCATCCGGTGGCTTGCTGAGTACGATTGTACTCACCCCTGTTGACTTACACCACTAGAGCCCGTCTACTATGAGGAGGATGAAGGTCTGGAGTAGCGACCCAGTCGAGGCGAGACTGGAAGGAGGCGTTCATCTAGGACCCTTGTTTTATTAGTTTCTCTTCACTTTATTCACTTTTGTACTAATACGGTCTACGAACCGTGAATGATTGATTGGCGTATTGTACGTGGTCGTGTGATGAACGTCTTGATTTATTGATTTTCTATGGAATTTCAATAAAGGCCCAGATTTATTAAATCTGGGCGTTATAGGCTCCTTGTAACAGATTGTAAACACCTTTCTAAATAAATAAAGCTCATGGTTCGAATAATGCATGCTTCTCAAGATGGTTCTGACCCCTAGTGGACGCACTAAGGGAACAAAGCTGATTGCGGAGGTAAGTATTATTCATTTGAACCCAATCAACGGACATCGAGCCACCGGCTCGAAGCATCCGTCAAGGTGGGAAAGTACCATGAAAAATGGATTCTGAGCCATCGGATTGAAAACATCTGTAAAAAGAGTCGAAGGCTGTAACGCCCAGATTTAATAAATCCGGACCTTTATTGAAATTCCATAGAAAATCAATAAATCAAGACGTTCATCAAACGACCATGTACAATACGACAAGCATTCATGGTTCATAGACCCTATTAGTACAAAAGTGAATAAAGTGAAGAGAAACTAATAAAACAAGGGTCCTAGATGAACGCCTCCTTCTAGTCTCGCCTTGACTGGGTCGCTACTCCAGACCTTCATCCTCCTCGTAGTAGACGGGCTCTGGTGGTGTAAGTCAACGGGGGTGAGTACAATCGTACTCAGCAAGCCACCAGATGCAAATATAATGCAGAGTAATAACAAGGAAGGTAGTGCCTAATTTTGTGGAAAAGGATGTTTGTAAAGCAATTAAATGTGATCAAGTTATTAATACAGAAATGTAAACATGTGTATGCATAATCTTCTAACTCGAGGGGTACAGTCAACCCACCCTCGCTCAACAGTCCTTACATACCATGAATAACACTTTCACTCAAGCAATAGTAAACTAACTGTGAGAAGTAACACAACCCGCCCTTGACCGTGAGCTAGGATTTTCGAAAAGATTTATATACTCTGATGAGAGGTGTACCACTATACCCACAAGGCACGCACTCATCCCACACACCAAAATGTAATGAGATGACCCATACCATGGAAACTCGTGCCAAAACCTTCCATATGGTCTGCCTCGACCCGACAGCACCGTCTCATGGGTTTCATATGGTGCCCCGACGCGTCGAGCCAACACCATACCCCCCCTTGAGCCACATCGGTACAAGTCATCCACAGGTTGCCCCTTGCCCCATCCACTATGGTGCATCGAGTCGGATTGTTCCATACTTCCAGTTAGGACTTACCCATTAGACTTGTGGTTTGTACAGAAGTGCTTTGCAACAGATCCCGCAGACCGGTCCTTATAGTGCCCCGGGTGCGACCAACCAATGCCCTAGCTTGCACCCGGAACCCACCATACTTATAACATAGCCAACTCCAATAGAGTCCAGAGACAAGAATAACAGGGAAATACATATAGTAGAATCCATCTATCTACGACTCATTCTTTTTATCCTATAGCAGTTGTGTCGGTATATTGGACACTAGCTAATATATTACTGTAGAGTGACAAGGAGTGTAGGCTCAATAAGCATGGCTTGGGTTTACACACAAGGACGGGGATCTAATAAATATAGTGTAAGGCTTGAGATTAGACTAATGCAATATTATCCTATGAGTTATAGCGATAATTTATTAAAACATGGGCTCAATGATGATCACAAATGGGGGTTGTGACTTGCCTTTATCAGCAAATGGTGCTGGAGGAACCTCGGGGTAAAACTTCGGCTCCTCGACGATCTCGTAGCCTTCTCGATACGAAAGAAGTAAACATAACATTTAATAAACAATCAAAATATCACAAATCATAAGCATACAAGTTTTATGATTTAAATATGTGAAATTAAGCTTTATTATTTAGAAGTTATGTTGAAAAATGTTAAAGATTAGATTTTAGGGTTTTTCCTAATTTATTTCATGAATTATCAATTTACCCCTAAGGGGTTTTTATCCATTTATTTAATAAGAATATTTTGGGCTAAAGTGACATAGTGTTTTTATGGCATACACATGTAGAGAATAAAAATCTGAATTTAAAAAAATTTGAATGGTAAAATTTGGAGTTAAAATGAGCAAGTTATGAATTTTCAAAGTTTAAATCAATTTCTGAATTTTATTTTAAACAGAAAATGGGTTCTGGTCCACGGTGAGCCAGGCCCACGGTGGACTGGGTTACTATGCGCGTGGACCGGATTAACCAGAACCGTCGGATCTGGATCCAGCGGCCAGGCGCGAGGCGGGATCGCTTAAGTGGCAACGGACGGCCCGGATGGCCCTATACCACTTTGACCAGATCAAGGGCCAGGATTAAATCCCGAAGGGATTTAATCAAGGCCATCCGATCGGGATCACACGGTCAGGGTGCCGTCCGGCACGACACGTGCATAAGGGGGCAAGTACCCCCTTCGTTCTCGGCTCCGGCGGGATCGGGCGCGGCGGCTACTGCGACGGCGAGGACCTAGGGGCCTAGTTCTCGGCGGAAATGGAAAGAGGAGGGGATGGCGGTCACGACCGTACCTGCGATGGCAGAGAAAGACGTTTGATGGTGACTGGCGGCGAGGGCAGACAGCGAAGGGTGTTCGGGTGCTTGACGGTGATGACGGTCCGGTGGTCCTCACGGCCAACGAAGGCGTGGCCGAGGACGAGTTGTCATCGATGGTCCCAACGGTGGTGGTGACAAGGACAGCGGTGGCTTGTGTCGGCGGCGAGGGGTTGCCGGAGTCGAAACAGAACCGAAGGCCGAAAAGTTTGTGGCGGCACTCTGGTTTGCGATGGCTTGGGCTAAGAGGGTGTGTCTTATAGGGTCGTCGGCGGTGGCCAAACGGAAGGGAACCGAGGGTTCCCATAAACTTCGGCGAGGCTTTCCATTTGCACGGCCAAGCTTCCAAATGCACAAAACACATTGGCTAAAGGGGGAAAGTGATCGCCAGGGTCGGAGGAAGGGAGTCCACGGCGTATCCCGGTGGATAGGGGCGGCTGGCGCCAAGAAAAGGGAAGGGGTCACCGGAAAGGAAAGGGGGGGATCCCCTTCCATCGGAGACGATGGATCTGACAGGTGGGTTCCACCTGTCAGTGGGCGAGAGGGAACGGAAAGGGCCGACAGCAAGGCCCGGGCTGTCAGAGGCTCTAGCGAGGCTGACGGGTGGGGCCGAGGTGGGGCGCGGGCGGGAGAGAGAGAAGGGGAGCGACGCCAACATCTCGGTCCCACCTGGCGGTGACACGGCGATGGACTGGGCTGGGCTCGGGGAGGATTCAGGGTTGCGACCCATTAAGAATTAAAATGCTTTTCTGAATTAAAATAATTCTAGTAATTCATTTATTTATTTAAGAGTCGAATCACTGTTGATAAAAATTTGTAAAAATTCCTAAAATTATATCTTGGCCTCTAGATTCCACCATAAATTTTCCAAGTTAAAATTTGAAGTCTTCCCCCTTGTTTGGCTTTAATAGGGCTCTTTTAGGGTTTTCTTTAATTAAATAAATCACTTATATTATAGAAAATTCATTTTTCTTTATGTTATTTATTTTTAATTCTTGGGATGTTACAAAGGCAGCCAAAATACACGGATTCTGAGCCATTGGCTTGAAAGCATCCGAAAAAGAGTCAGAGGTGACCATAAAAAATGGATTTCGAGCCATCGGCTTGAAAGCATCCGTAAAAAGAGTCGAAGGTGACCAAAATATATGGATTCTGAGCCATTGGCTTGAAAGCATCCGTAAAAGAGTCTGAAATGACCAAAATAATCAGATTCTAATACATATGAAAAAAAGAGTACTAAGCTACCATCTATGGACTCTTGACCTATAGGTTCGAAGAGCCCTACGAGGTCCATAATGACCATCTACTCGGATTTCAAACCACTGGTTCCAAATTCTTATTCAATACAATAGGGGCTCCGAGCATCTAAAATCAAAAACCCTATAAAATTGTGCATTTAGCTGGCATGACAATCGTTGTGCGTGACCGTCTTCGCTTCATAATCGAAGACGCTCACCCTCAAAGAGGGGCTAGGAGGTAAAGGCACAATTTCAAAGCATTTCAGTTTATATTATAGTTTATATTACTCAATAAATTATATTACATCATGTAAAATTAGTGTCTAAACCAAGAAGAAAACGAAGATCTCTCTGATCCCTAAGATTAGTTTTGGAGTTAGCCTGACTTCGAGGGCGACTTGTTTCTGAGCCTGGAGTTTTCAGAACTTTGCGCTTAATCCGCTTCCCTTTCTTCGAAGCCCTGAAGTCCTTTTGCTCTTTCTGAAGCTCGGCCCAGGTCTGAAGTCTTTTAGGGCTGGTCTTCGCTAGACCACTCCTCTTTGGCCTAGTCGATGTCCTCCGAAGATGAAGATGCTAAATTTACATCTTCCTCATTTCCCCTCTTTTCCTCCTTAATATAAGCTAGTACTTCTTTACAAATTTCAGGTATAACCTCCCCTTGTCTCCCTCGAGGAACAGAGAATCGAGGATGCTTGTGAGGCCTTAAGGCTTCAAAGGTAGCCCACTACTGATGGAGCCCTTTGTTAACCTCTAGCACTTCAAGCTCATCATCCATAAAATGCGGAAAATCCTAAAAGCATTTCCAAATAAGTCTTTTTCATTCAAAGCAAGATAGAATTACAAGTTTTTACATAATAGGACCCTAAGGAGAGATAGACCTTCGGGTCCGGAGGAAGCAAGCTAGTCGAAGGCAGCATCCGCGTCTGCTTTTGATGGTGGAGTTCATGGATCCACATCTTCACCGTTGTCCGGCCTTCAGCTTTCCAAGATGCTTTAAAAGCTTCCCAAGATACGGCGATGTCAGGCAAAGGGGTCAAAAGTTGGTCACTAGAAAAGCTGGTAGGTGCTACTCCGGGGTCCGGTGAAATATAAATTTCGATGTCTTCGAAGTGGCGAAGTACTCCGAGCGTGGCTACTTGTCCAGAGATCTCTCCGTACCGAGTACCCGAATTCTTCATTGTCTTCGCCGCCACTTGGATCATCTTCAACTTCCGAACCAAAGTATCGTTCGCTGACGACGAAGAGGCATAAGCCGTCCCGAAGTATTCCAAGACCCCGAAGGACATCCATGGTCTCGGAGGATATGCTATCACACTTTGTCTTCTCCGCAACCAAGGCCTCAGATGAGTGCCGCATGTCACGGATCAAAGTGGTGAGCTCAGCTATCTTCATCATGAGGACAATCTTCTGCCCAAGCAGTCGCCTTACGTCATCATCCAAACATTGTCGTTCTTCCTGAAGCCTTACAGCTTCAGCTTCGGAAGCTGCTTGCTCCTCTCGAAGCCTTTCGACTTCGGTTCGGAGCACCACTCGCTCAGCCAAAAGCTCTTCATTTGTAGCTTCTAGCTTCACCTTCGTGCTCCGCTCTACGTGAGCTATCTCCTCTAAGCTTGAAGCTTGGCTTTCGAAGTCAGTAAGGCTCTCTTGGACAACTGTCACCTTCTCTTTGAGTCGATTGCATTTGTGCTCATTGGAAATAGTAGATGCATGAGCTAAAACAATGTGCTGACAAAAGAAAAAGAAGAACGAGGTGAGAATGTTATGTACTATAAATAAAATTAACTTTTGTAGGTGCACCATACCTAGTAGGCTGCCCGTTCAAGGGCAGCGTCCAGCTCCGACCCTTCGGCCTCGCCTATTATGGAGACCGGTTCAGTCTCCCAGACTTCTTGACTAGCCCAAGCCAAAGGCTCTAGTAGAGTCCAAAGACCTGCCCTCCTTTCAAGAAAAGGGCTCAGAAGGGAGAGCCTTGTAAAGGCACTCTGATCGTCGTCGGTGGGAGAAGGGCTGGAGCGAAGAGAAGCATCTTCCAAAACTTCAGTCAACTGGCCTCCGTCAGTTGACTCCAACGGAGTCAACCCCGTAGTACGAGGAGGCATCGGCCAAGATTTACCTTTGCCCTTTCCTAAAGCTGTCGCCTGTTTTGGAGCCGTCTCCTGTGCTGGAGTTGACTCTTGCATCAGAGCCACTTCTAGTGCCAGAGTTGTCTCCTGCGCCGAAGCTGTCAATGACACCGAAGTTGTCTCAAGCTCCGAGACCACCTCCTTAAATGTTGCAGGTAAAATAAAGTGAAACAAGCTTCGGTTGGTAAAGATATACCTCCGACACCTTGTTGTCGGACGAGCACAAGACTGCTCGGATGCTCAAACATATGAGTGAAGTGTTCGTCAGACTCCGGAGATCGAACCGAAGAAACAGCTGCTGGAGTTTCCTCGGCTGCAGCAACCACTACATCATATAGAGATGAGGCCTCCACATCCAGGACCTGAACCCTTTCGGCCTCAACTCTACCTTGGTCCAAAACTAGGGCATCTATCCGGCCCGATGGAGCAACTTCAGAATCCACTTGCCCAAGTTCGCCCCGCTTCTTCGGTTGGTGCCACCTCTGCACCATCTTGGACGAAGGTCTCAGTTTCCATCTGAGACCCTTCTTTATCATCCCCCACAAGAAGAGATTCGAACTCCTCCGCCATCTACATGTCCGCATCATCTTCACCTTCGGACTACTCTAGTGATGAAACATGCAATTTTGAAGGAGCACGAGCCTTCGGCTTACGGGTCACTTTCTTCATTGGCGTCTTCACCGGGCTGGAAGTATCGGCCTCGGCCTTTCTCTTCCTCAGAGCCAGATCTATTGTAGACTAGTCTGGAAGGGTTGGGGTCTCGACTCTAAGTATGCTCCCAGTTCCCTACCAGCTTTACCCTCCGCTCTTTCTCTACAAGCGTAGGGGCTCCGAGGACTTTCTCCGTAGCTCGGAAAATTTGCTCTAGAGTCCAAGTCATCCATGGAGCTAAAAGATAAGATATCATCTGATTAATTCAATGAAATTAAATCAATATATGTGTATGAAACATCTTGATGCAGGATATGCAGAAAGCCTACCTGTGGAGTCTGAAGGGATTTCTCGAAGTCCCTCCTCCGGGTTCTCTTCGAAGTGGATTGGCCAGGCAGCCATCAGGGGAGGAATTCGGAGGGCAATTAATTCCTCCGCTAAGTCATGCATACTCATAAGTCGACTCACGGAGTACAGCAACCCAAGATGTACCTAAAGCTAGCTTGGATCGAAGCTGATCTCCGCCTCCCTCCGGTACAAGATCTCCTCTAGGGGCCCCGCCAAGGTAGAGTGTAGGACCGAAAGTAGCGACCAGAGGGGGGGGTGAATGGGCGCCTTAAAAATTCTTTCGAATATATGGCCTGTTCCCAACACCCAACGCACCTCAAAAGACTAAGCAGCAGAAAATAAACAGATAGCCTAAGTCTAAAGGTATCTAGCCTAGAAGCAACTGATGTCAAACAGAGAACTATCAAAGCAGTGCTAATAGACAGATAAACAATATACACAAGACTAGGCAAGACAAACTTCTCAGTATAACACTCTAAGTGCACTGAGAATGAAGGGAGAAGTTACCATTCGAAATCTGTCTCCTGTTCGAAACTTGGCGAAGCCTGCTTCGCTGGTCGAGGCCTGCTTCGCAATGTCGAAGCCTGCTTCGCGGGGTCAAAGCCTGCTTCGGAGGTCGAGGTCTACTTCACTGGTCGAAGTCTGGTTTGGAGGTGGAAGTCGAGGTCTGTCGAAGGTGTATTGTCTATCTTAGGTCGAGTGTGAATGAGAGCGAAGTATAACAAAGTCGGAGCCTGCTTCGAAGTATGTACTTCGAAGGCAAGGCTTCGAACACAGCTTCAAACTCGCACACAGAGCGAACAACCTTCGAAAGGAAAAGCGAAGGTTGACACGCGACAGAGAAACCAAAACGAAGCCTACACTCTACCTTCGAACATAACACAACAAGGACCTTCGAAGAAGATGGAAGCAAAACACTGAGCGAAGTCTAACAGAAAGACAAGCTTCGAAGCCAACTTCGAAACCTGTCGAAGTGTGGACTTCGAAGAGCTCGAGTCGGAGTACCTTCGCACAAACGTTCGAAGTATGAGACGCTGTCAGTTCAAAAAGTACTTCGAAACTATCAACTCAGGACACAAAACGAAGTTCGAAGTTCAAACGAAGCCTTCGAGTATATCAGATCGAAGCCTGCCTCACGGAGCTAAGGGGCTTAGAACAGAGAGGGTAGCTTCGCCAGAAAACAGTCAAAAAGGTACTCAGCCCTGTCAACTTCGATCAAAAAGCTGCGCAGAAAAAGCAAAAAGCTGGTACTAGTGTACTATTGCAACAGTGTAGTAGTTCTACTTGCAACAGCAAGAACTAGTACTACTTGCGTGAAGAACACACGCAATAGAAGCAACCGAAGCCCTCAAAACCAGGAATAAAATCACCAAAAACACACCAAATCGAAGGTTCTGATTCCAAGAGAATAATGCACACATCCATACATGAACAGGAGATGGAATCTTAGTGAGAAGGAGTAAATGCAAGGCAAAATGCAATGAATAAGTTCCTGGCGGCGCACAACAAGTGAGAGAGAAAGAGACAAAATGACCCAAAGGAGTAGTATTGATTTCAGCCAAAAGGGTAGTCCAACCCTAGGGATTGGGGTCTTATTTATAGGCTGCCCAACACTAGGAATATTCCACCAGCCCCTTAGGGTTTTTTACAGACACAGGAATAAAGTAAAAGACTCTACTGCCCTTAGGTATTATTACAGACACGACTGACTGACTGTGGGCCTAGAGATATACATGACTTATCCGGAAGCTAAGTTTTCATAGCGACTACGGCTTCTCTTCTGGACAGTCGGATACAAGATCAACGGTTGTCAGTTTTGCGCCGAAACTGACAAAGCCTCCACCGACTTTGCACCAGGTACACAGATTGGGCCGGCCTGATTCCGCAGCTCTCTCAGCCTGGCAATCACTCACCGCCCGTGTACCTGAGTCAACCCTGGTCAACAGCCTAGTGGGTCTTCTACTGCTTCTGGCCCATGTACCCGGATTGAGCCAGCCCGACTTCGCAGCCTCCTCTGCCCGACAGTCGCTCGCTGCCCGTGTACCTGAGTCACACGTGGCCCATGAAACAACAGATCTCTTCTTCTTCTGTCCTCTTTGACTATCGTTGACAATAACTCATCACTTCTGGAGCCATGAGGCCCACGCTATTCACCATGGCTCCTCAATCTCCCCCTTGATGAGTGCATTGTCAACACTCATTTTCTTCAGCTCTTCAGCACCTGCGAACAAATGTGGAAACACGAAAACAAAACACAAGAAAAACAAAGAAGAAGAAAAATAAGGTAAAAATTTAACCCTAATGACCAAAAGCCGAACAAAAGCAAGAAGTGGTCATTATGGTTAACCAAAACGTAAAAGCTCAAAATGAGTGCGATTTTAGAACAACAAGGATATCAACAGAGTAAGAACTCCCCCTACTCCCCCTTAAACTCTGATCCCAAATTTTCTCCCCCTTGTTGACAAGTGAACTCATCAAGCACTCAAAAGAGACACAGATTCCCCCTGAAATGCAACTCCCCCTCAAAATATGCAGTAAATTTAACTGGAGTGCATGTGAAGTGTAGAAAGCATGCTTCTCAAATATGATTGACTGCAATTACAACATCTAACAAGTATAGCAAAAGACATACTGTCTAAGACACATGGCATGATCAGTGCAACAGATGATATCTAAGGAAAGTCATTAGCACGCATTTTTCAGTTTTTGCAAACAAAAGCATCACCACATGTTTCAATAAACAAGCAAGGTAAAGCATGAGATGCAAAAGCTAATTGATATCTACCAAGATAAGCATTGTACAAAAACAAAGTGCTTTAGCAAACTTGTTATCATTTCAATTTTCAAGCTTTTTCTTTCCCCCTTTTTTTTATTTTTGCTAGGGGTTATTTGCATGTCAAACCTTATGATGACCGACCAAGTCAAGCCTAGGCCAGAACTGGACCATCAGAAGCTTAAGACATTGGTCTTGGCATACACTACAGTGTCCTAGTTCATACCAAAGTGCTATGGTACGCAGTCCAGAACAATGCAATGCGACAAGACAAACCCACCTGGATCTTTTCAATTTTAAGCATAAAAAGGCATGAAATTTTCATTTTGCTGGTTTTTCATCATTTTTATAGCACATATCCATGTTTGAAAGCAGAAGGATGT
Source organism: Zizania palustris (assembly GCA_019279435.1). NCBI lineage: Eukaryota > Viridiplantae > Streptophyta > Magnoliopsida > Poales > Poaceae > Zizania > Zizania palustris. Next base: position 28,390,841 of record JAAALK010000079.1, read on the forward strand.
CCAAGTTGCATGTTTGCATCTAAGTCAGGAACTAGCTACAAGGCATGTAACAGATAGCAAGAGCACTTAGCCTACACATGCTAGTTACCAGAAGCAATGGTGATCATTTTCAAGTATAAAGCGTAAAAGCCATGCATATGACAGATATCAGACATATCAAGTGAACTGAACCAAAGCATGATCAATGACAAGTATTCAAAAGCATGTACAACCTAGAATAAGTAAAGAAGTACAATCATATAACAGAAGCAGCTCTAAAGTGTGATATGTGAATATGCAAGGTATGAATACACACAAAAAGACTCAAGAAAAGAGTAAAGAAGAAAGAAAACTGACACAAAATATCCTAGAAAGGATACACAACACCCAAATCCCCTCGTAAACGCTCAAAGGTAGACTGATCTAGGGGTTTGGTGAAAATGTCAGCCAACTGATGATGGGTATCAACATGAACAAGGTCAATGACACCTTTCTCATATTGATCCTGCAAGAAGTGAAAGCGCACATCAATGTGTTTGGTTTTTGAATGGAGACAAGGGTTTTTCCCTACACTAATAGCACTAGTGCTATCGCAAAACAAGGGAACTCTGGTAGGAAAGAACAACCCAAAATCTCGCAAAGTGGAAATCATCCAAACCAACTGTGAGTAGCAGCTAGCAGCAGCTATGTACTCAGCCTCTGTGGTCGAAAGATCAACTCTAGATTGCTTTCGAGAAGACCAAGAGACAAGAGAAGAACCAAGCAACTGGCAAGTACCGGAAGTCGACTTGCGATCCAACCGGCACCCACCAAAGTGGGCATCCGAAAAGCCAGATAAATCGAGAGAAGATGATGCTGAATAGAAAAGACCAAGATCAGGCGCATAAGTGAGATACCTGAAGATGTGCTTGACAGCCTGCCGGTGAGACGCGCGTGGTGAAGACTGGAAGCGCGCACACAGTCCCACGGCGAACTGAATGTCCGGTCTGGTCGCCGTTAAGTACAACAGCGAACCGATCATCCCTCGAAACTCCCTCTCGTTGACCTTGATGCCGCTCTCGTCCTTGTCCAGACCCCCAGATGTGCCCATCGGGGTCATCTGCGGCTTCAATTCACCACCAAAGTCAAATTTCTTAAGCATGTCGCGAGTGTACTTACCTTGGTGGATGAAGGTGCCGTCCTTGGTCTGCTTGATCTGGAGCATTAAGAAGTACTTGAGCTCACCCATGAGGCTCATCTCAAACTCGCTGTGCATCTGCTCAGAAAACTTGGACACAAGAGAATCAGTAGTACCGCCAAAGATAATATCGTCCACATAAATCTAAGTGACAAAGAAATCTGAAGCATCTCTGAGCAAGAAAAGAGTTTTATCCACCGAACCCATCACAAAACCCTTCCCCAACAAAAATTGCTTCAACCGGTCATACCAAGCCCTGGGGGCTTGCTTCAACCCGTATAAAGCTTTTTGCAACTTAAAAACATGTCGAGGAAACTTAGGGTTCTCAAAACCGGGGGGTTGCCTAACATAAACCTCCTCTTCTATGTATCCGTTCAGAAAAGCACTCTTGACATCCATTTGAAAAAACTTAAAACCCTTAGAAACGGCAAAAGCTAGAAGAATACGAATGGACTCAAGACGGGCAACAGGAGCGAAGGTTTCTTCAAAGTCAATACCTTCCTTCTGGCAAAAACCCTGAGCAACTAGTCGAGCTTTGTTGCGCACCACAACCCCATCTTCACCTTGTTTGTTCTTGAATACCCACTTGGTGCCTATGGGGTTGCATCCTGGTGGCGGCTCAACTAGTGTCCAAACCCGATTGCGGACAAAGTTCTCAAGCTCTTCTTGCATAGCATTAATCCAATTAGAATCAGAAAGAGCATGAGAAACGTCTCTGGGCTCAAAATATGCAACAAACGCAGATTCAGCAAACACAGCAAGAGAGGCAGAAGAACGCAAAGTTCTCTATGTCAAATCACCAATGATGAGCTCTTAGGGATGGTCACGCTGAACTGCTCGGGTTCCCTGGTGATCTGAAGTCACCTCACCGGAGTCAGCAGCTGGCACCTCTGGACTTGACTGAGGGGGCTCGATCGTAGTGGAAGAAGTGATCAGAGGTCCGCCCTCATCCTTAGTCGAAGTCTTAGAAGGTGTGGGCTCTACAGGGGGTGCAGAAGGCCCACCCTCATTAGCGGCTGGAGTATCCTCATCTTCCTCGAAGATGGACTCTCCGAGCTCACCATCAGAATGCTCAAAAGAAGGAGTCAAAGAAGGCAAGGACTCATCAAATGAAACCTCACAAGTCTCGACAAGCAGTTGGGATTCGAGGTTCCAAACACGGAAGCCTCGAGAATGCAAAGCGTATCCAAGAAAAACACAGTCCCAGCAACAAGACTCAAACTTGTCCAAATGCCCTCCCTTCTTGAGCACAAAGCACTTGCAGCCAAACGCTCGCAAGTGGCTCACCTTGGGCTGTCTGCCAAACCACAGTTCATATGATGTCTTACCAAGGTAAGCTCTAAGAAAGATGCGGTTGGCCAGATAGCAAGTCGTGTTCATGGCTTCAGCCCAAAAATGCCTAGGAGTCCTGTGCTCATCGAGCATCGTCCTGGCCATCTCGACTAACGTACGGTTCTTTCGTTCCACAACGCCGTTCTGTGGGGGAGTGTAAGGAGAAGAAAACTGATGGTCCAGACCCTGATCACTACAAAAGCTGACGAACTGAGAGTTCTTGAACTCAGAGCCGTTGTCGAAGCGAATTGCTCGCATCCGACCATTGTTCTCATTCTTCAGCTTCAAAATCAGGTCATGAACAAAATGAAAAGTCTCATCCTTAGACTCCAAAAAGAAAACCCACGAGAATCGAGAGAAGTCGTCAACAATCACAAGTGCGTACCACTTCCCACCAACTGAACGTACCCGAGCAGGACCAACAGTGTCCAAGTGTAAAAGCTCGCTTGGATACGAAGTCATCACCTGAGTCACAGGTGAGTGAGAAGCGGCAACCATTTTCCCATGATGACAGGGATGACAAACTAGATCCTTCTCCATCTTAAGCTTGGGCAATCCTCGGATGAGGTCCATAGAGCTCAACCTGACTAGCAGATCAAAACTCAAATGACCTAACCTCCTATGCCACTTCTAGAGCTCAGAGGAGGATCCAGCAATCAAACAACGAGACAGGCCAAAAGAACTAGAGAAGTCAATTCGAAAAACTTTACCGAATGGTAAAATCTGGCAAATCAAAGACCCTCTAGAATCAACCACAGAAGAATTGCCCTTCTTAAAACGCACTTCCAAACCATCCTCAAGAAGTTGCGAAACAGAAATCAAATTGAAGTTCAAATTCTTAACCAAAGCAACATTCTTCAAAGAGAAATGATCTGAAATGCGAATCGAGCCTATGCCACTTACCTTCCCTTGACCACTGTTCCCGAATGTGATGTATTCTTTGGAACTCGGGGGAGTGAGACTGGAGAACCATCTGCGATGTCCTGTCATGTGGCGGGAGCATCCTGAGTCTATGATCCAAACGTCCTCCAGTCCCTGATCCTGCACAATCAGTGGCTGTAAGTGGGAGCAAACGGTCTGGCACCAGGTTTAGCAAAAGAGCTAAACCAGTGTCGAGCCATCTGCTCAAAAGATGGAAAGCAAAAACCATCATGAGAATTTGGACCAAAACGTGGCTCAAAGCGCGGTCCTCGGTTCTACCTAAACCTGCGGCCACGAGGTCCAGAACCGTAGCCAACACGACCTGGAACTCTGCCGGAACGGACACCACCAACTGGAGCACGGGCAAGAAAGTCGTCTCCTCTACCACCACCTACACGACACGGCCTGGCCTCCAGCCTCTCCCCGCGTCGAGGAACACGCAGTCTACCACCCTGCTGGTAGAACTGCTCCTGATCACCACGAGCTCTCTCTGCTCTCTCAACCCGCTTCCTCCTGAAGCAAAACTCCGCAAGATGCCCGTCTCTCTGACAGTACTCACAATGATATGTGGGCTTCTTGGGGTGTGGTTGAGGCTTGGGATGTTTGGGCTTGGTGGTGTTAGGTGTAGTCTTCTTGGGCTGAGAAGGTCCAGGAAGAGAGTCTAGAGAAGAGTGGAGGTGTTTGGGCTTTGGAACCCAGATAGGCTTCTTAGGTGGAGCTTTGGGTGGTTCATGAATCACTCCATCCTTTGGCTGACAAGCCTGGGAGGACTCAGTGGAGTGAGTCTTGGGATACCTCTGCTCTGGAGTCATTTTACTCCACTCCACTGCCCGACTAATGGCACTCTCAAAGTCAGCCTTGGTGTAGGTATAACCTACTCCAAACCCATCCTGCCTCTTCAACTGCTGGATCATCATGCCGAGCTGTAGCTCTTTGGCACTGATCCAACTCAGGATAGAACGGAGGTAAAAGTTCTCATTCTGAGAATCTGCTAGCTCCTCTCTCAAGGAAGCTAGAACCTCCACCTGAGACAAGCAGGTCTCACACTCACTCTCTACTTGAACAGACTTCTCGGCTTTCAGCTTAATCAATTCCATTCTAAGAGACAGACAGTTCTCACAGACAGTGGGTGGAACTGACAATGTCTCAAGCTCTAGCCTAGTCTGCGCAAGCTCAGCTCTCAACCTCTCCAAATTACCCAAATGTTCATCGCCCTTGGATTTCAGCTCAGTTGAGGCAACTAGATGAGATGGGCAATCAACACATGGTTCGACGACAGTGGCTTGAGCATCTTTCAGCTCCAGCTGAGCGCTTTCAAGCTCAGTGGCCAAAGCGTCCCTCTCATCAACCCTTTCTGTGTACCTGGACTTCAGAGTCGACAGGTCACACAGAAGCACCTCACACTTCGGACACTCACTGCTATCACCCAAGCAAGGGGAAGAAGATAGACTCTCAATTCTGCCGTTGGCCACAACAAGCTCACTCTCTAACTCATCTATCCTCTTCTTAGCCCCCCTAAGCAATTTTTCCCAATATTTCAACTCTTGACGATTGTTGTCAAGTAAATCAACAATTTCGCGCTCGTAGGATGATACCTTGTTGTCGTCGTCGTTGGAGTCGTCGGAGGAGCTCTTTTCTTCCTTATCCTTAAGAGCCATTGAACAGAAGCTCTTGCGGGATCTTCAGTGCTGGTGTGAGCGGCTCTTCGGCTTGTCTCCGAAGGCCATGAAGCAGAGACCCGCCGGATCGTCCTTGTCCTTCCCCTTCCTAATGGCGATCTCCTCATCGCTTGAGCTCGATGAAGAGGAAGAAGACGTGGACCGCTTGGAGTAGCTCTTCTCCATCTCGGCGAAGAAGGCCTTGTCGCGCTTCTTGTTCTCTCGCCGGTAGTCCTTCAGGGCCTTCTTGAAGAATCGGGTCTTCGGCTTGCCCTTGTTGAAGGATGAGCTCTCATGCTTGCCGGAGTCGTGGAAGCTGCCACTGGTGCCCTTCTTGTGTCCATTGCGCTTGGGGCAGTCGGTGATGAAGTGTCCTGGATCACCACACTCAAAGCATCCGGATTTTGTGCCGTGTCTTTTGAACATTCTCTTGTCATAGACACGACGCACCCGGTTGTTAAAAAGACACAAATCATCATCTCCCAAAGACTCAAGCTGGTCCTCAGTGATAGACATCAAGGAGAACCCAGCACAGCTCACAGCAGAAGGATCAACAGAAGGTGTAGCAAGGGCCAGGGATTTTGATCCAGAACCAGTGAGATTTGATCTCAGCTGGATATCTACCTCATTGGCCTTCAGCTTGCTAAACAACTCAGAAATGGTCAAGGTATCATAAGAAGTGCTCTCAACGATAGAGGATACCTTGATCTCCCAGATCTTTAGGTCCAAGGTATGGAGGACCTTGAGCGCCTGCTCGTGATCTGAGACTAGCTGAGCACCCTCAGCCTTGTTGTCCCGAAGCTTGTTAATGATCGATTGAAAGCGACCAAACAAAGCTTCAACAGATTCACCCGGCTTTTGTGTGAAGTTCTCGTACTCACGCCGGTAGGTTTGATAGAGCCGAGCCTTGACCTGAGCTGTTCCCTCATGGTGTGCCTTGAGGGTAGCCCAGATCTCTCTCGCAGTGGAGAGATGGCTCACACGCTCAAACTCAGTGGGAGCTAAACCAGAGAAAAGAATGTTCATAGCCTTACTGTTGCTCAGATGCTGAGCAATGATACCAGCAGTACCATGCTCAGCGACTGGCAATATGACAAACGTGGTGTGAACGCAAATGTCCCAAATGTCTGAACCCTGGCTCATGAGATAGGCTCGCATGCGAGTCTTCCAATAGTTATAGCCATAGGCTTCCAAGGACGGGACCTTGCTAGGAGACGTCATGGTCACTACTGGGGTTTAGAACCGGTTAAGGTATGGAAAAACCCTAACCTCGCTCTGATACCACTTGTAGGACCGAAAGTAGCGACCAGAGGGGGGTGAATGGGCGCCTTAAAAATTCTTTCGAATATATGGCCTATTCCCAACACCCAACGCACCTTAAAAGACTAAGCAGCAGAAAATAAACAGATAGCCTAAGTCTAAAGGTATCTAGCGTAGAAGCAACTGATGTCAAACAGAGAACTATCAAAGCAGTGCTAATAGACAGCTAAACAGTATACACAAGACTAGGCAAGACAAACTTCTCAGTATAACACTCTAAGTGCACTAAGAATGAAGGGAAAAGTTACCGTTTGAAATCTGTCTCCTGTTCGAAACTTGGCGAAGCCTGCTTTGCTGGTCGAGGCCTGCTTCGCAGTGTCGAAGCCTGCTTCGTGGGGTCGAAGCCTGCTTCGGAGGTCGAGGTCTACTTCACTGGTCGAAGTCTGGTTCGGAGGTGGAAGTCGAGGTCTGTCAAAGGTGTATTGTCTATCTTAGGTCGAGTGTGAATGAGAGCGAAGTATAACAGAGTCGGAGCCTGCTTAGAAGTATGTACTTCGAAGGCAAGGCTTCGAACACAGCTTCGAACTCGCACACAGAGCGAACAACCTTCGAAAGGAAAAGCGAAGGCTGACACGCGACAGAGAAACCAAAACGAAGCCTACACTCTACCTTAGAACAGAACACAACAAGGACCTTCGAAGAAGACAAAAGCAAAACACTAAGCGAAGTCTAACAGAAAGACAAGCTTCAAAGCCAACTTCGAAACCTGTCGAAGTGTGGACTTCGAAGAGCTCGAGTCGGAGTACCTTCGCACAGACGTTCGAAGTATGAGACGCTGTCAGTTCAAAAAGTACTTCGAAATTATCAACTCAGGACACAAAACGAAGTTCGAAGTTCAAACGAAGCCTTTGAGTATATCAGATCGAAGCCTGCCTCACGGAGCTGAGGGGCTTCGAACAGAGAGGGTAGCTTCGCCAGAAAACAGTCAAAAAGGTACTCAGCCCTGTCAACTTCGATCAAAAAGCTGCGCAGAAAAAGCAAAAAGCTAGTACTAGTGTACTGTTGCAACAGTGTAGTAGTACTACTTGCAACAGCAAGAACTAGTACTACTTGCGTGAAGAACACACACAACAGAAGCAACCGAAGCCCTCAAAACCAGGAATAAAATCACCAAAAACACACCAAACTGAAGGTTCTGATTCCAAGAGAATAATGCACACATCCATACATGAACAGGAGATGGAATCTTACTGAGAAGGAGTAAATGCAAGGCAAAATGCAATGAATAAGTTCCTGGCGGCGCACAGCAAGTGAGAGAGAAAGAGACAAAATGACCCAAAGGAGTAGTATTGATTTCAGCCAAAAGGGTAGTCCAACCCTAGTGGTTGGGGTCCTATTTATAGGCTGCCCAACACTAGGAATATTCCACCAGCCCCTTAGGGTTTTTTACAGACGCAGGAATAAATGAAAAGACTCTACTGCCCTTAGGTATTTTTACAGACACGACTGACTGACTGTGGGCCTAGAGATACAAATGACTTATCCGAAAGCTAAGTTTTCGTAGCGACTGCGGCTTCTCTTCTGGACAGTCGGATACAAGATCAACGGTTGTCAGTTTTGCGCCGAAACTGACAAAGCCTCCACCAACTTTGCACCAGGTACCCAGATTGGGCCGGCCTGATTCCGCAGCTCTCTCAGCCCGGCAATCACTCACCGCCCGTGTACCTGAGTCAACCCTGGTCAACAACCCAGTGGGTCTTCTACTGCTTCTGGCCCATGTACCCGGATTGGGCCAGCCCGACTTCGCAGCTTCCTCTGCCCGACAGTCGCTTGCTGCCCGTGTACCTGAGTCACACGTGGCCCATGAAATAGCAGATCTCTTCTTCTTCTGTCCTCTTTGACTATCGTTGACAATAACTCATCACTTCTGGAGCCATGAGGCCCACGCTATTCAGCATGGCTCCTCATAGAGGCCATGCCCACCTCCAGGTCCAGTGTACGTCTTCGGCCGACATAAAGACTTGTGGAGAGCAGCGAATATCTCCACTCTCCCTGCACACCCTTTGGCCCGCAAGGCCCATTCGAAGATGGTCAAGCGAGCTATTGCATTCAGAGAAAGTTGAGGAAGCTTTACATGGAATAGATCCAGTACCTCCGTCAAGAAGTCCACTGCAGGGAGCCCGAGTCCAGCTTCTAAGAAGGCTTCAAATACCATGACTTCTCCCGCTTGCGGCACCGGAATAACCTCTTTCCCGGGGGATCACACTTTCACTCCAAGCCCCAGCTTCCTGGCCAACGCCTCAGCAATTGACTTCTTTGAGTAGGTCGACACCCCCACGCTATACGACTGATCCATATACTTGGTAGACACTAGCCGAAGATCATGAGGGTCAGTGGGCAGAGGATTATCTGAGGGCCCTGCCATCGCTGCCGCAACCACCACTGCCATCGCTTGCTGCCGAGCCAAAGCCAAAGCTGGCGCAAGAACTTTGGAGCTAGTTTTTGCCATTGGAGAAAGCTAGGAAAATTGGAAATGTGCACTCAGGAAGGAGAAAAGAAAGTCTACAGAAGTAGTCGGTAACGTGCCTAAAAATCACTATTCTTCTTCCTTTTATAACACCTGAAGTCCTTGTGATGTACATTACATAGCAATGTTTGGGTTGCTCTGTTTCGATTTCGACACCGTTATGACATACAGGGCCATCGCAATGAAGAGTTGCAATCGTCGTGAGATCGTGCGACCATTAGCCTTCTGAGAGTAACGACTCTAATTTGGGTCTAACGGCTTAGCTCTGGGAGCTTGCTTTAGACCATATAAAGCTTTCTGCAACTTGAAAAGATGTCGAGGAAACTTAGGGTTTTCAAAACTGGGGGCTGCCAAACATAGACCTCCTCCTCTATATACCTGTTCAAAAAAGCACTCTTGACATCCATTTGAAAAGGCTTAAAACCTTTCGAAGCAGCGAATGCCAAAAGTATGTGAATGGACTCAAGACGGGCAACAGGGGTAAAAGTCTCCACAAAATCAATACCCTCTTTCTGGCAAAAACCCTGGGCAACTAATCGAGCTTTGTTGCGCACCACAACCCTATCTTCACCTTGCTTGTTAAACACTCACTTGGTGCCTATGGGGTTGCCTCCTGGTGGTAGGTCAACTAGTATTCTAACCTAATTACGAACAAAATTTTCAAGCTCTTCTTGCATGGAATTTATCCAATTTGCATCAGATAAAGCATGAGCAACATCTCTAGGCACAAAGGTGGCAACAAAAGCAGACTCAACAAAAACAACGAGTGAACCAGCCTAAGAATGCAAAGATCTCATAGTGAGATCACTGATGATGAGCACTAAGTGGTGATCACGCTGAACTGCTCGGGATCCTTGGTGATCAGATGTCACCTCATTGGAGTCAGCAGCTGGCACCTTTGGACTTAACTGAGGAGGTTTGATCGAAGTGGAAGTAGTGATCAAAGGTCCGCCCTCATCCTCAGTCGAAGTCTCAGAAGGTGTGGGGTCTGCAGGCTGTACAGAAGGCCCACCCTCATCAACAACAGGGGTCTCATCATCTTCCTTGAAGATGGACTCTCTACGTTCATCATCACCAGAAAGCTAAAAAGAAGGAGTAAGCGAAAGCATGGACTCATCGAAAGAAACCTCGCACGTCTCGACAAACTGCTAGGAGTCGAGGTTCCAAACACGGAAGACTTGAGAATGCAAAGCATAACCAAGACAGACTCTATCCCAGCAACGAGACTCAAACTTATCCAAATGACCTCCCTTCTTGAGCACAAAGCACTTGCAGCCAAACGGTCACAAGTGGCTCACCTTGGGTTGTCTGCCAAACCGCAACTCGTATGATGTCTTACCTAGGTAAGCTCTAAGAAAAATGCGGTTGGCAAGATACCAAGTTGTGTTCATAGATTCAGCCCAAAAGCGCCTAGGAGTCCTATTATCATCGAGCATCGTTGATGGGGAATTGGTCCCGATCTTCCGCTAGGTAAAGGATAACTTGGGTTGGTGGAGAATCTCGACGTTGGCGATCCAAGGCTCCGGTCCGGCGGATCAAAACCTTGCAATCGTTACACCACTGTCTCCGTTAGTTATCAACCATGCAGAACGCGATTGACCTCGCCACGAAGGCTAATTCCTGCAAGCGAACCCAAGAACACAAGCAAGAACAGGAAGTATACAAGTCGAATGCCAAATCATAGACAAACGATGATAAGGTGAGGTTTCACAAACGCCAATGCAGCAGCCAATCGGTCCGGTGCAAGAGGCGGGATCTAAACACACAAGTGTAGATGCAAACAAAGCAAAACCTAACCCTAAAGGCGGCTGGAGTGAATATATAGGGCGTGGGCAGCCTGTGGAAGGTGAATAGACATGGGTTGTGGGCTAGAAGACGTACAGACTTGGACTATGGGCCTACACGGCCCAGTTCTGTCACGCAGGACTGTTTTAAACACACAGGTCGACTCGAGACTTCAAAAGAGACAAAACCAACGGCAAACGATCCGTCTTCTCCTCAGCTTTCCAAAAAGTCCAAGAACGTGCCAATCGGACTTCGTATGAGGAAGTTACGCCCATTTTGGTGCAGGGTGGTTGATGTAGTCCGAACCAGCGAATTCTTGACTTCAAATCATCCGTGCGACTCCGTCTTCAACTCCAACTCTTCTATTCCATCTCCCATGTTCCTAAGTAACAAAATATCACTAGTATTCAGTAGCATCCCGTCCAAACAAATATTAACATAGTTGCTAAGGAAAGAATTAACCTCATGGTTCAAGCGATGGGCACGGGCGCGTGTGATTGGTCCTTGTAATTGAATTGTAGGTGGAGGCTCCATGTGTGTATCATGTGAAGTGATGTCCTCATCATCCTCCCCCTCTTGAATTGGAGTCGTCCTCGACTCAAGCTCATCGTCAACTCCCAAATAGGGCTTTAAATCTGAAATGTTAAATGTGGAACTAACCCCAAAAGCTGTAGGCAACTCAAGTTTATATGCATTATCATTTATCTTCTCAAGCAAACGGAAAGGACCATCAGCACGGGGCATCAATTTAGACTTTCTCAAATCAGGAAAACGATCCTTGCGCAAGTGCAACCAAACAAGATCTCCTGGTTTTCAAAACATCTTCTTTCTTCCTTTATTTTCCTTTTGAGCAAAATAGCGTGCCTTCTTTTCTATAACTTCCTTGGTCTTCAGATGCATAGCTTTCACAAACTCTGCACGCTTTGCTGCCTCCATGTTTGCTCTCTCTTGAAAAGGAAGTGGCAGCAAATCAAGTGGTGTGATTGGCTTAAAACCATTCACCACTTCAGACGGGCACAATTGTGTTGTTGAGTGAACAGCTCTATTGTATGCAAATTCAACATGTGGAAGGCAGTCCTCCCATTCTTTCAAGTTCTTCTTAATCATTGTTCGCAGCAACATGGAGAGTGTACGGTTTACCACCTCTGTTTGACCATCAGTTTGCGGGTGACAAGTTGTTGAAAATAGCAATTTTGTGCCAAGCTTGGCCCACATTGTCTTCCAAAAGTAACTCATAAACTTCACATCACGATCTGAAACAATGGTTCTAGGCATCCCGTGCAATCTCACAATTTCCCTGAAAAATAAATCAGCAATATGTGAAGCATCGTTGGTCTTGTGACAGGGAATAAAGTGTGCCATTTTAGAAAACCTATCCACTCTTACAAATATGGAGTCTCTCCCCCTCTTTGTCCTAGGCAATCCCACAATAAAGTCCATGCTAATATCTTCCCAAGGTGCACTAGAAACAGGAAGTGGAGTATACAAACCATATGGGTTGAGTTTGGACTTAGCTTTATGGTATGTGGCACAACGCTGCACAAATCGTTCAACATCTCTCCGCATCTTTAGCCAATAAAAATTATTGGACAGCAGGGCCAAAGTCTTTTCTCTCCCAAAATGTTCCATTAATCCACCGCCATGTGATTCCTGCAACAACAGCAAACGTACGGACGAATCTGGAACACATAGCTTGTTAGCATGGAACAAGAACCCGTCATAAACATGAATTTTTTTCCAGCCTTTCCCATCATTACATTTAGTGTATGGTTCAGCAAATTCTTTATCTACAACATACAAATCTTTCAAACTTTCCAAATCTGGAACGTTAATATCAAGTTGAGATAAAAGAACAACCCTGCGAGACAATGCATCAGCAACCACATTTTCTTTGCCATTCTTGTATTTCACAATGTATGGGAATGGTTCAATAAATTCAACCCATTTAACATGTCTACGGTTCAGTTTAGCTTGCCCTCTCAAATATTTGAGTGCGTCATGATCAGAATGTATAATAAACTCCTTAGGCAAAAGGTAATGTTGCCAAGTTTCAAGCACACGCACTAAGGCATATAATTCCTTATCATAGGTAGAATAATTCAACTATGGACCATGCAATTTATCACTAAAATAGGCCACGGGTTTACCTCCTTGTAGCAGCACACCTCCTATTCCAAAACCACTAGCATCACATTCTAACTCAAAAGGCTTACTGAAGTCGGGTAGCTGAAGTAGAGGTGCACGTGTAAGGCGATCCTTGAGTGTGGCAAAAGCTTGTTCTTGTGCTGGCTCCCAAGTAGAAGTAACTCCCTTCTTGGTCAACTCAGGTAAAGGAGCGGCTATGGTGCTGAAATCTTTCACAAATCGCCGGTAGAAACCTGCAAGACCAAGAAAACTACGTACTGCAAGGTTAGTTTTAGTTGCAAGCATGACACGTCCTTTCAGATTAATAACTTGTGATGAAGATGGAGAAGAAAATTTATCTTTTTGTTGCCTCGAAAGTGTTTTAGCTACTTGCTGATTTTCAGAAGGTTGTTTGCTCTTTTGTGCGTCCCTAGCATGTTTTTCTCGTTCAAATTTCACAATTTCAGCAGGAGTCATAGGAAGCAATGTAACTTTCTTTCCTTTATACATAAATGTGTACTTATTGCTCCTACCATGGTATGTAGCATCAGTATCATATACCCAAGGTCTACCAAGTAATAGAGAACATGCTTGCATTGGTACTACATCAAAATCAGCAACTCCGAAGTATGTACCAATGGAAAATTCGATGTGAGCAGTTTGTGTCACCATGACCTTACCGCTTTTGTTGAACCATTGCACATGGTAAGGGTGTGGATGTGCACGTGTGGGAAGTTGAAGCTTCGTTACCATGTCTTGGCTCACCAAATTGTTGCAACTACCGCTGTCGATGATGACACGTACACGACGGTCTTTGACGAGGAAGAAGGTCTGAAACAAATTATTTCCGTTGTACCCGATCGTCCTGGTCCATGTGAGTGCTCAAGTCACGTTGTACAATAAGTGCTGCCATGTTAGTGAAAAGACAAAACAACAAAGAATAATCCTTATGGAAAACAGCTAGGTGGGTGTGTGGTGGAAGCAATCCGTCAAGCGCCTTACCCGCGCTTGCAAGTGTTCTTACCACGCCGCAGTGAGGTCACCGGCCTACAGGTGATGAACCAAGTGGAGGGTGGTGTGCAATTGCAAGAAATGAACCTGTCCTGACCAAGAGAAAGGTGTAGCTTGGAAGGCAAAGTGAGTAGCAAGGATTAGCGATAATAATAACAGTTAAACCAAGTTCAATAAGTATTCCCTAGTACTCGTCAAAGTTGCTGGCCTTAGTGCTCCCAATGTGAAAATTCAAGCAATAGAGGGAAACTATGTGCCCAAAACTCAAATGGAAGCAACAACAGGCCAAATTCAGCTCTCTGCAGATCGGACAAGAGATCGGACAAGGGATCGGACAAACAGAATCTGTTACCGCCGCTGATAATCTGTTACTGCCGCTGATCGGACAAGGGGTCGGACAAGAGTTCGGACAAGCAGAATCTGTTACTGCCACTGATAATCTATTACTGCCGCTGATCGGACAAGGGATCGGACAAGAGTTCGGACAAGCAGAATCTGTTACCGCCGCTGATAATCTGTTACTACCGCAGACAGGACCGCTTCTTCTTTTTTCTTTTTGATTTTTTTTTCTCTTTTTTTTCACTCTATTTTTTTGAACAAGGATGACCAGAGATGCAACCACAAAAATTGGCACCTACAACTGAGGTGGGATGTGGCTCACAAAAATTCAACAAGTTCGCTGACCGGCGAGCAAAAACTTTGACCAATTTTTTTCTTTATCTTCCTGATTTTTTTTGGCGATTTTGGTGAGGGCTAACAGGTTTCCCCTGTTAGGGTACCCTCCCAAATTGGGTCAGGAAGACGCTCAAAATATTTCAGATTTTTCTGCCAAACGAGCGAAAAGTTATGCCTGTTTTACCGAAGGGGGGTCACAAAGACTCGATGTGGAAAACAAAATAGGGTTGTGGGGGGGTTCGGGTGGGGAATTTTTTGAGACACAAGAACAACTACTACTCAAACGACACAAAGGGATTACTAAACCAGCAACAAGACTCGACCAAGAACACAAACTCAACAAGGTTAAAAACTGAAATTAAAATCGCAAGGCACAAAGGGGTTCTCGGTGGGGATTTTTTTGTGAGGGTTTTCTGGACTCTAGGTAAAAATAAAAGCAGATCGAGATTACCTAACGGGAAATCTGAGCTCTGATACCAACTGATGGGGAATTGGTCCCGATCTTCCGCTAGGTAAAGGATAACTTGGGTTGGTGGAGAATCTCGACGTTGGCGATCCAAGGCTCCGGTCCGGCGGATCAAAACCTTGCAATCGTTACACCACTGTCTCCGTTGGTTATCAACCACGCAGAACACGATTGACCTCACCACGAAGGCTAATTCCTGCAAGCGAACCCAAGAACACAAGCAAGAACAGGAAGGATACAAGTCGAATGCCAAATCACAGACAAACGATGATAAGGTGAGGTTTCACAAACGCCAATGCAGCAGCCAATCGGTCCGGTGCAAGAGGCGGGATCTAAACACACAAGTGTAGATGCAAACAAAGCAAAACCTAACCCTAAAGGCGGCTGGAGTGAATATATAGGGCGTGGGCAGCCTGTGGAAGGTGAACAGACTTGGGCTGTGAGCTAGAAGACGTACAGACTTGGACTATGGGCCAACACGGCCCAGTTCTGTCACGCAGGACTGTTTTAAACACACAGGTCGACTCGACACTCCAAAAGAGACGAAACCAATGGCAAACGATCCGTCCTCTCCTCAGCTTTCCAAAAAGTCCAAGAATGTGCCAATCGGACTTCGTATGAGGAAGTTACACCCATTTTGGTGCAGGGTGGTTGATGTAGTCCGAACCAGCGAATTCTTGACTTCAAATCATCCGTGCGACTCCGTCTTCAACTCCAACTCTTTTATTCCATCTCCCATGTTCCTAAGCAACAAAATATCACTAGTATTCAGTAGCATCCCGTCCAAACAAATATTAACATAGTTGCTAAGGAAAGAATTAACCTCATGGTTCAAGCGATGGGCACAGGCGCGTGTGATTGGTCCTTGTAATTGAATTGTAGGTGGAGGCTCCATGTGTGTATCATGTGAAGTGATGTCCTCATCAATCGTCCTGGCCATCTTGACCAGCGTGCGGTTCTTTCATTCCATAACGTCGTTCTGTGGGGAGTGTAAGGAGCAGAAAACTGGTGCTCAAGACCCTGATCACTACAGAAGCTGACGAACTAAGAATTCTTGAACTTAGAGCCATTGTCAGAGCGAATTGCTCGCATCCAACCATTGTTCTCATTCTTCAGCTTCAGGATCAGATCATGAACAAAATGGAAATCCTCATCCTTAGACTCCAAAAAGAAAACCCACGAGAATCAAGAAAATCGTCAACAATCACAAGAGCATACTACTTCCCACCGACTGAATGTACCTGAGCTGGACCAACAGTATCCATGTGTAACAGCTCTCCCAGGTACGAAGTCATCACCTGTGTGCGTGAGAAGCGGCAACCATCTTCCAATGACGATAGGGATGGCAAACTAGATCCTTCTCCATCTTAAGCTTGGGTAATCCTTGGATGAGGTCCATAGAACTCAATCTGACTAGCAGATCAAAGCTCAAATGACCTAACCTCCTATGCCACCTCCAGAGCTCATAGGAGGATCCAGCGATCAAACAGCGAGAAGGGCCAAAAGAGCTAGAGAAATCAATCCAAAAAACCTTACCGAAGGGTAAGATCTGGCAAACGAAAAGGGGGTGCGATGTTAGCCTGGATGCGGCCCGGCGCGCCGGCGAAACCTAGAGCGGGTGGTTATCGCTTGGAGCATTTCATGCCAAGGTTTTGGCACGAGTTCCCGTGGTATGAGTCATCTCGTTACACTTTGATGTTTTTGATGAGTGTGTGCCTTGTGGGTACAGTAGTACATCTCTGATCAGAGTCATAAATCTTTTCGAAAAGCCAAGCCCACGGTCAAGGGCGGGTTGCGTGACATCCCACAGTTAGTTTACTTTTGGAATGAATGTGCATGATGGTTTGACATGTAAGGACTGTTGTGCGAGGAGGGAAAACGTACTCCTCGAGTTAGATGGTATTATGATGTTCATGTTTATTATTCCGTATGATTAAATTTGACTACACTAAATGCAATAACTGAAAAATGTACTTTTTCGCACTTTTAGCCAATTATCCATCCTTTGTTATTACCTTGCATTATCACTTGCATTTGCGGTGGCTTGTTGAGTACTCTTTGTAGTCATACCCGTTGGACACACAATTCAGAGGATGCCTACTATGAGGATGGTCTGGAGTAGCGACCCAGTCAAGAAGAAGATCCTGAAGAGGGCGTTTGTCATGCTTTTAATTGTTTATTTTATTTTCACTCTTATTTAATAATTGTGGTCTGCGTACCACGGATGATTGCTCTTATGTACGTGTCGCATGATGAACCTCTTGTATTATTGTTTTTCTTTGGAAATTCAATAATGTTCCGATTTGTTAAAACGGGGCGTCACAGTCACTTTAGCCAAAAATATTCTTATTAAATAAATGGATAAAAACCCCTTAGGGATAAATTGATAATTCATGAAATAAATTAGGAAAAACCCTAAAATCTAATCTTTAAAATTTTTCAACATAACTTCTGAATAATAAAGCTTAATTTCACATATTTAATTCATAAAACTTGTATCCTTATGATTTGTGATATTTTGATTGTTTATTAAATGTTATGTTTACTTCTTCCGTATCGAGAAGACTACGAGATCATCGAGGAGCCGAAGTTTTACCCCGAGGTTCCTCCATCACCATTTGCTGATCAAGGCAAGTCACAACCCCCATTTTTTATCATCATTGAGCCCATGTTTTAATAAATTATCGCTATAACTCATAGGATAATATTGCATTAGTCTAATCTCAAGCCTTACACTATGTTTATTAGATCCCCATCCTTGTGTGTAAACCCAAGCCATGCTTATTGAGCCTACACTCCTTGTCACTCTACAATAATATATTAGCTAGTGTCCAATGTACCGACACAACTGCTATAGGATAAAAAGAATGAGTCGTAGATAGATGGATTCTACTATATGTATTTCCCCGTTATTCTCATCTCTGGACTCTGTTGGAGTTGGCTATGTTATAAGTATGGTGGGTTCTAGGTGCAAGCTAGGGCATTGGTTGGTCGCACCCGGGGCACTATAAGGACCGGTCTGCGGGATCTGTTGCAAAGCACTTCCGTACTAACCACAAGTCTAATGGGTAAGTCCTAACTGGAAGTATGGAACAATCCGACTCGATGCACCATAGTGGAGGGGGCAAGGGGAAACCTGCGGGTGACTTGTACCGACGTGGCTCAAGGGGGGTATGGTGTTGGCTCGACGCGTCGGGGCACCATATGAAACCCATAAGAGGGTGCTGTCGGGTCGAGGCGGACCATATGGAAGGTTTTGGCACGAGTTCCCGTGGTATGGGTCATCTCGTTACACTTTGGTGTGTGGGATGAGTGCGTGCCTTGTGGGTACAATGGTACACCTCTGATCAGAGTATATAAATCTTTTCCAAAAGCCGAGCCCACGGTCAAGGGTGGGTTGTGTGACTTCTCGCAGTTAGCTTACAATTGTTTGAATGGTTGAGTTATTCATGGCATGTAAGGGCCGTTGAGCGAGGGTGGGCTGACTGTACCCCTTGAGGTAGAATATGATGCATACACATGTTTACATTTCTGTATTAATAACTTGATCACATTTAATTGCTTTACAAATTATACTTTTCTGCAAAATTAGCCACTACCTTCCTTGTTATTACTCTGCATTATATTTTCATTCGGTGGCTTGCTGAGTACGATTTTACTCACCCCCATTGACTTACACCACCAGAGCCCGTCTACTACGAGGAGGATGAAGGTCTGGAGTAGCGACCCAGTCAAGGCGAGACTGGAAGGAGGCGTTCATCTAGGACCCTTATTTTATTAGTTTCTCTTTTATTCAAACACTTTTGTACTAATATGGTCTACGAACCATGAATGCTTGTCGTATTTTATGCGGTCGTGTGATGAACGTATTGGTTTTATTGATTTTCTATGGAATTTCAATAAAGGTCCAGATTTATTAAATCTGGGCATCACAAGTTGGTATCAGAGCCGACTTGACTGTAGGAAGCCAAACAGACCTGACCCTAGGACTTATAATAACCATATTTTCTTACAAAATTACTTACCCTCTCATCTTCTGGAGTTTCACAAAAAATTTCTCTCTTTTGTAGATGTCGGTCCATACCATGAGTGGGACTCTCCGCGACGAGGCCGGATTCGTCCGCGAGCTTCGCATGCTCGTCAGTTTCCTCGGGTTCGAGCACGAGCCAATGTTCCACGGAGTCTTTCCCGACGAGGACAAGAGCTATTGCGAGGTCACCATCGTCATCCGCCCCTCCACACAGACAGCCCACACTTACCGAGCCAGAGGACCCACCTTTTTGGTGGCCAGTCAGCGCACCGCCCTTCAGGCCCTCACCGAGCTCCGGGTGATCTACGACAGCCAGCTCTATGACATGGACTATCGCTTCATGCCCATGCGCACTCCGAGGAGTCCACACAGCATCTACGTCAGCACACTTTCCTAGTGCCACTCCGTCGTCGGCCACACTATACGCCTATTGGAGGCAATGGACGAGCTCCACTACGAGGCTCTGCAGGATGCCAACGGCCAGCGTGACACCATTGACTTCTATCGCCACTCTTCAGAGGATTTGAACCGCGAGAACGGAGAACTTCGTCGTTGTGTCCAGCAGGGGCACCGTTTGGCTACCGAGGCTGAGGAGTTGAGGCGCCAGAATGAGCTCCTACATCAGAGCGTCGCCGACACCGCACAGCTTCGCCATTAGATCAAGGAGTTGCAGAAGGACCTAGAGGAGGTCGCTCCCCTTCCGCCCTGCAAGCGGAAATCACTCCGGATCCCCATAGTTAGGCCCAAGAGGATCTCCTGCAGTGCACCTCCCGCCGGACCGTCCAGCTCCACCACCCCTGCACCGACCATCTCCGCCGAGCCCGTGATCGAGTCGTCCCCCGAGCTGCCTTAGACGTAGTTTCTACGGTTGCTTGTTTCCTTTTCGTTGTTTTTGATTGTATTTCCACTCATGTCAAATATAAGGCATGGGTGAAGATTAAATAAAAGATTTATATGTAATAGTCTAGGATAACACATTTTGGAAATAAAACTTAGCCACATTTCCCCTAAAAGTTTATTGTCTGTTTTGGAAACTCCAGGATGACCAACACTCAGGGATCCGATGCTCCCCAAAATGGAGGGGACAATGGAAACTTGCCCCAATGGGGAGCAACGGGGCAGAGGCAGGCCCCAGTCGCCAACCACCCCACCCTGGCCGAAATGATGGCCAACCAGAACCAACAGATATCCACGCTGTTGAACCAGATGCAACAACAGCAAAACTAGATGCAGGAGCAACAGGCTCAATTCTTTCGTCTGCACCAACAGCAGCCCGAGATCCCTTGTCCCGCCACTCCCGCTCCTGCACCTGCCTGACAACTATCGGAGTTTCTCCGAGTCCGCCCTCCCACATTCTCTAGCACCACCAACCCCATGGAGGCTGGTGACTGGCTAAGAATGATAGGGAAAAAGTTGGATCTCCTGACCTGCACTGAGCAGGAGAGGGTAGGCTTCGCTGCCCACGAACTCCAGGGACCCGCCACGGAATGGTGGGATAACCTGCGAGAGACTCTGTCGGAGGGACACATACATACTTGGGCGGAATTCTCCTCCACTTTCCGCACGGCCCACGTCCCCGACGGCATTATTTCCCAAAAACAATAGGAATTTAGGGACCTGCAACAAGGAAGCAGGTCCATGACGTAATATCTGCATGAGTTTAACCGGCTAGCCCGGTATGCACCAGAGGAAGTCCGTACTGATACGGCCCGGCAGTCCAAGTTTCTCCGCGGGCTAAAGGACGAGCTTTCCTTTCAGCTGGTCTCCGGAGACTACGCCAACTTTCAAAAGTTGGTCAACAAGGCGATTATTCAGGAGACCGAGCAGAATAAGGTTGACCTAAAGAAGAAGAGGATGATCGCCTTCTGCCAGAATCAAGGAATGGCGCAGAGGCCACGATTTGCACCTTTCCCACCAGCACCCCAATATCACCCACGCCCGGTGTACCGTCCATCGCCACCCACCGCCAACCCCGAAGCAGGACATCCTCACCCCGCTCCCATCGCACCAACTGCTCCAACCGCCCCCGCCCCTGCCAAGGCAAGCCCGTGATTTGTTTCAATTGCCGCTAGGAAGGGCATTACTCCCACCAGTGCCCCCACCCCAAGCGTCTGCAAGGAGTCGCGGCCAACCCTGACATCCGCGCCTGCGTCAACCATGTCTCCACCGAGGAATCCCAAGCTGCACCAGAGATTGTCATGGGTAAGTTCACCGTACATTCAGCACCTATAGTGGTCTTATTTGATACTGGAGCTACGCACTCCTTTATTTCAACAACTTTTGTGGAAAAATATAATCTGAACAAGTGCGAACTAGCAAGGCCAGTATTGATCGCCACCCTTGGCAAACAAACCCAAGCCCGCTCTTATAGTCCAAGGGTATGGGTAGATATCCAAGGTACAATATTCTGGGCCGACCCCATCCTAATAGAATGCCAAGGTTTGGATCAGATACTAGGAATGGATTGGATCAACAAACACCAGGATGTGATAAGATGTGCCCGGAGGCAAGTAACTGTGACCAGTGAAGAAGGGACTGTTGTCACCTTCCAGATGCCAAGTCAGAAGTCCGGAAGACCTCGTCTACACCAGATTACCTTGGAAGAGATACCAGTAGTCTGCGAGTACCCGGACGCATTTCCAGAGGATTTACCAGGGATGCCAACCAAAAGGGACATCGAGTTCCGGATTGATCTAGTGCCTAAAACCACTCCCATCTACAAGCGACCATATCGGATGGCCGCCAATGAGCTAGCTGAGATGAAGCAGCAACTTGAAGATCTTGAGAAGAAGGGTTACATTAGACCCAGCACATCCCCATGGAGAGCCCCCGTCATCTTCGTTGAGACGAAGGAGGACAAGGCTAAGCGTATGTGCATAGATTATCGAGCCTTGAATGAGGTAACCATAAAAAATAAGTACCCTTTACCCAGGATCGATGATCTATTTGATCAGTTGAAAGGAGCCACGGTGTTCTCCAAGATCGACCTATGGTTTGGTTATCATCAGCTGAGGATTCGAGAGGAAGATATACCCAAGACGACATTCACTTCTCGCTATGGACTTTATGAGTGCACCGTCATGTCCTTTGGATTGACCAATGCCCCGGCTTTCTTCATGAATATGATGAATAAGGTGTTCATGGAATACTTGGACAAGCTTATCGTGGTATTTATAGATGACATCCTCATCTATTCCAAGGACACAGAAGAACACGAGACCCACATCCGATTAACCCTAGGAAAACTGAGGGAACATCAGTTATATGCCAAGTACAGCAAGTGCAAATTTTGGACGACGGAAGTAAAGTTCCTTGGGCATATCATCTCTGCACAAGGTATCACGGTAGACCCTTCTACCATAGAAGCAGTTACTGATTGGCTGCCACCTACCAACGTATCAGAGATACGGAGCTTCCTTGGTTTGGCAGGATACTACAGATGATTTATCGAAAATTTCTCCAAGATAGCCAAACCGATGACCAAGTTGTTGTAAAAGGGAGAGAAGTTTGATTGGACTCCCGAATGTGAGGAAAGTTTTCGGACCCTTAAGTCACGGCTGGTGTCAGCACCCATACTGACCCTACCAGATATAAGGAAGGACTTCCATGTCTATTGCGATGCATCTCGTCAGGGTTTGGGATGTGTTCTTATGCAAGACGGGAAGGTTGTCTCGTACGCCTCTCGGCAATTGAGACCCCATGAGCTAAACTACCCTACACACGACCTGGAATTGGCCGCTGTTGTGCACGCCCTGAAAATATGGAGGAACTATTTGGTCGGAAACCGTTGCGGAGTTTTTACAGACCACAAGAGTTTGAAGTATATCTTCACGCAGCCAGATCTCAACCTTAGGCAAAGGTGATGGTTAGAATTGATAAAGGACTACCTAGGCATTCACTACCATCCCGGCAAAGCAAACGTGGTAGTTGATGCATTAAGTCGTAAAGGATATTGCACTGACATCGTGATTATGGATCACACGCCTTTGTTATATAAGGAGATGGAAAAGTTAAATCTCGGGTTAACCACAGGAGCCTATCTAGTCACCCTGGAGACTCAACCGATCCTATTCGAACAGATCCATGAGGCTCAGTTAGAAGACCCGGACATAGCCGCAATTAATAAGAACATGAGACAGGGCATGGCCCCAGGATTTTCAGAGGATGAGAATGGCACCATATGGTTCAGAACCAGGATCTGCGTACCCGATAAACCAAAGATAAAGAACCTTATTCTAAGGGAGGCCCATGATACTCTATAGTCCATCCATCCCGGGAGTACAAAAATGTACCAGGACCTGAAGGAACGATATTGGTGGGTTAGCATGAAGCCTGAATGGAAATGGGAAGAAATTAGTATGGACTTCATCACTGGACTTCCAAAGACCCAACTTGGATATGATTCTATATGGGTAATCATTTATCGGCTAACGAAGGTAGCTCACTTCATAGCCATCAAGACGACCTTCAGTGGCCCTAAACTAGCAGAGTTGTATATGGCCCGCATAGTATGTCTTCATGGAGTACCCAAGAAGATTGTATCCGATAGAGGGAGTCAGTTTACGTCTCGATTCTGGAAAAACCTTCAAGAGGAAATGGGAACGAGACTAAACTTCAGCACATCATACTACCCTAAGACGGATGGACAAACTGAAAGGGTGAATCAGATATTAGAGGATATGCTCCAGGCATGTGTCTTTGATTTTGGAGGAACTTGGGACAAGAGTTTACCGTACGCTGAGTTTTCGTACAACAACAGTTATCAAGCCAGCCTTCAGATGTCCCCGTTCGAAGCTTTATATGGACATAAGTGCAGGACGCCTTTACTTTGGGATCAAACCGGTGAATCCCAAGTGTTTGGAACAGACATCCTTTGGGAAGCTGAAGAGAATGTACAGATTATCAGAGACCGACTCAAGACAGCCCAATCTCGACAGAAGAGCTATGCGGACAATCATCGTCGAGATTTAGCCTTTGAAGAGGGAGACCACGTCTACCTCCGAGTTACTCCTCTCCGTGGCACTCAACGGTTTAACATGAGAGGAAAGTTGGCACCACGATACGTTGGACCTTTCCCCATTGTCCGGCGTCAAGGTGAGGTCGCTTATAAATTAAAGCTACCACCCTCATTGGCTGGGGTGCATGATGTGTTTCACGTGTCACATCTAAAGAAGTGTCTTCGAGTCCCAGCGGAGCAAGATGACCTTCAGCAGTTGAATATACAAGAGGATCTGACTTATGTTGAAAAGCCCGTCGGAATCTTGGAAGTCAAAGAAAGGACCACCAGGAGCCGAGTCATCCGTTTCTGTAAAGTTCAGTGGAGCAACCATCCCGTAGAGGACGCTACATGGGAAAAAGAGGAAGAACTAAAAGCATAGCATCCAGAGCTATTCGAGGATTCATCCAAATCTCGAGGACAAGATTCTCTGTAAGGGGATAGGATTGTAACATCCCAAGAATTAAAAATAAATAAAATAAAGAAAAATGAATTTTCTGGAATATAAGTGAGTTATTTAATTAAAGAAAACCCTAAAAGAGCCCTATTAAAGTCAAACAAGGGGGAATACTTCAAATTTTAACTTGTAAAATTTATGGTGGAATCTAGAGGCCAAGATATAATTTTAGGAATTTTTAAAAAATTTTATAAATAGTGATTCGACTCTTAAATAAATGAATGAATTACTAGAATCATTTTAATTCATAAAAGCATTTTAATTCTTAATGGGCTGCAACCCTGAATCCTCCCTGAGCCCAGCCCAGTCCATCGTCGTGTCACCGCTAGGTGGGACCCAGATGTCGGCGCCACTCCCCTTCTCTCTCTCCCGCCCGTGCCCTGCCTCGGCCCCACCTGTCAGCCTCGCTAGCGCCTCCCTCCGCCTCTGACAACCCGGGCCTAGCTGTTGGCCCTTTCCATTCCCTCTTGCCCGCTGACAGGTGGAACCCACCTATCAGATCCATCGTCTCCAAAGGAAGGGGATCCCCCCTTTCCTTTCCGGTGACCCCTTCCATTTTCTCGCCGCCAGCCGCCCCTATCCGCCTGGATACGCCCCGGACTCCCTTCCTCCGACCCCGGCGATCACTTTCACCCTTTAGCCAACGCGTTTTCATGCATTTGGAAGCTTGGCCGTGCAAATGGAAAGCCTCACCGGAGTTTATGGGAACCCTCGGTTCCCTTCCGTTTGGCCACCGCCGACGACCCTATAAGAACCCATCGGCTCGCCGCCCTCTGCCCACACCCTCTTAGCCCAAGCCATCGCAAACCAGAGCACCGCCACCCACTTTTCGGCCTTTGGCTCTGTTTCGACTCCGGCAACCCCTCGCCGCCGACACAAGCCACTGCCGTCCTCGTCACCGCCACCGTCGGGACCGTCGTCGACCGCTCATCCTCGGCCACGCCTTCGTTGGCCATGAGGACCACCGGACCGTCGTCGCCGTCAAGCACCCGAACACCCTTCGCCGTCTACCCTCACTATCGGTCGCCATCGGATGTCTTTCTCCACCGTCGCAGGTACGGTGGTGACCGCCATCCCCTCCTCTTTCCATTTCCGCCGAGAACTAGGCCCCTAGATCCTCGCCGTCGCCGTCGCCGCCGTGCCCGAGCCCGTGAGGAGCCGGGCTGAGAGAGCTGCGGAATCGGGCCGGCCCAATCTGGGTACCTGGTGCAAAGTCGGTGGACGCTTTGTCAGTTTCGGCGCAAAACTGACGACCACTGATCTTGGATCGAACCATCCTGGAGCGAAGTCGTAGTCGCTACAAAAGTTCCGCTTCCGGATAAGTCATCTGTAATTAGGAGTTTACTATTTTGTCCTTAGGCCCACAGTCGGTCAGTCGATTCTGTAAAAATATCCTAAGGGCAGTTTGGTCTTTTCTATTTATTTCAGCGTCTGTAAAAAAACCCTAAGAGTTTGTTGGAATATTCCTAGGCTATTGGGCTGCCTATAAATAGGGCCCCAATCCCTAGGGTTAGGGTTACCCATTCTGAAATCCAGTTTAATCCCACTAAAAGTTTGGGTCACTCTTTGTGTTCGTCTTCGTGCTTGCGCCGCAAGCGATTTGTTCTTTGCATTCTGATCTCTTCGCTGTTGGTCATCAATCTGTTCCTGAGCAATCGGTTTTCACAGTGAACTTATCAATTGCATTGTTTTACATGCCTAGCATTTTCGTGTGTGTAACTTTTCTCTAGTTGCCTTGGTTTATGTGCTGAGAACTGGTTTATTTTAATTTGGGCACTGTTTCTTGTGTTGTGGTTGGTTCTTGTTCTGCGCAGCTATACAGGTTGCTTTTGTAGTCCTGTTCTTCATCTGCGCAGAGATCTCGTGCATCAAGAATAGGCTAAACAATCTAGTTGTTGTATAGGTGCTAGTTTTCTTGCCTAGGTCCTGCTGGTGTCAGGATAGGATTTTTCTCTCTCGAGTTCTGGTGCTTCCTTGTAGCTTGTCGGCCAGCATCCTAGTCGAAGTCCTACTTTTTGGTCGAAGATATTTCTGTTCAGAGTATAGGCTTCGCACGGTTTGTGTTTTGAAGCTTCGTACATTTTATCCCTCTGGCTGAGCGAAGGCTACTGCTTCGACATAGTTGTGTGACCTTCGCTGCGCAGCAGACTTCGCTGTCTCTGGAATTAAACTTAAAGGCTTCGCTGGCGCTTTTGAGGGTCATGCAGTTCGAGGCATAGCTTCGAAGCATTGCTTGTTTTGGTTCTGTGTTTGTCTCGTTCGAAGTCCAATACGAAGGTACTTCGAAGCCGAAGCCTTTCCTTGAACCAAGCTCTAACAGACTTCAGCTTCTTCGAAGTAGGCCTCGACTGGTTCTTCCCTTGCATACTTCGGAAGTTTTCTCACTGTTACCTAGCCTCGCCTTACGTATTCCGAAGCCCCACACGTGGTTCCTGGTTGTTCACTGTACAAGCGAAGTTTGTGTGTCTAGGCTTCGATTTTATGTGTTAAGCTCCAAATCTTCGAAGTGTGCTTTTTCGAAGCAGGCTTCGACAGCAACATACTCCGGAGGTTTTTCTGTTGTCCCGGTTCAAAGGTAGCTTCGGTTCGTGTTTGTTCTGACTTCGAAGTTCTCATCTGCATCCTTCGCACGACTGCTCCAAATCAACTTCGACTCCATCAGCCTTCGCACAAGGGTTTCAAAGCCGGCTTCGACAACTACAGGCTTCGCATCGCACAGGCTTCGTCAAGTTTCGAACAGGAGACAAATTTCAAACAGTAACCCTTCATCTCATTTTACGTGCACTCATGTTAGAGCTTTGTGATGATCTATCTCTGTGATGCTTGATCTGGTCATGTTTTAAATGCTTTGATATTTTGCCTATTAGCACTGTGTTGGTGTCTTTTCGATTAGGACACCGGTTGTTTTTAGGCTAGGTCATTTTAGGTCTTGACAACCTGGTTACGTTTTCCTGCTAAGTCTTTTGAGGTGCGTTGGGTGTTGGGAGCAGGCCATTGATTCGAAATAATTTTTTAGGCGCCCATTCACCCCCCTCTGGTCGCTACTTTCGGTCCTACAAGTGGTATCAGAGCCTGGTTAGGGTTTTTCCATACCTTAACCGGTTCTAAACCCCAGTAGTGATCATGACGTCTCCTGGAAAGGTCCCGTCCTTGGAAGCTTATGGCTATAATTATTGGATGACTCGCATGCGAGCCTATCTCATGAGCCAAAGCTCGGACATCTGGGACATTTGTATTCATGCTACTTTCACAGTGTTGCCTGTTGCTGAGCATAATTCTCAAGATATTATTGCCCAGCATCAGAACAACAACAAAGCGGTGAATATTTTGTTTTCTGGTTTAGGTCCCACTGAATTTGAGCGTGTGAGCCATCTCACCACTGCGAGAGAGATCTGGACTACCCTTCAGGCACACCATGAGGGGACAGCCCAGGTCAAGGCTCGGCTCTATCAGACTTACCGGCGTGAATATGAGAATTTCACACAGAAGTCGGGTGAATCTGTTGAAGCGTTGTTTGGTCGTTTTCAATCGATCATAAACAAGCTTCGGGCTAACAAGGCTGAGGGTGTTCAGTTAGTCTCACATCATGAGCATGCGCTCAAGGTTCTCCATACCTTGGACCCTAAGATCTAGAATATCAAGGTATCCTCTATCATTGAGAGCACATCTTATGATACCTTGACAATTTCTGAGTTGTTTAGCAAGCTGAAGGCCACTGAGGTTGATACCCAGTTGAGATCAAATCTCACTGGCTCTGGATCAAAAACCCTGACTCTTGCTACACCTTCTGCTGACCCCTCCTCTGTGAGCTGTGCTGGGTTCTCTTTGATGTCTATCACTGAGGACCAGCTCGAGTCGTTAGGAGATGATGACCTGTGTGTTTTTAACAACCGGGTGCGTCGTGTTTATGACAAGAGAATGTTCAAAAGACACGGCACAAAGACTGGATGCTTTGAGTGTGGTGATCCAGGTCACTTTATCGCCGACTGCCCCAAGCGCAATGGTCACAAGAAGGGTACCGGTGGTGGCTTCTACGACTTCGGCAAGCACGACAGCTCCTCCTTCACCAAGGGCAAGCCAAAGACCAGATTCTTCAGAAAGGCCCTGAAGGACTACCGGCGTGAGAACAAGAAGCACGACAGGACTTCTTCGCCGAGATGGAGAAGAGCTACTCCAAGCGGTCCACGTCTTCTTCCTCTTCATCGAGCTCAAGCGATGAGGAGATCGTCATCAGGAAGGGGAAGGACAAGGACGATTCGGCGGGCCTTTGCTTCATGGCTTTCGGGGACAGACCAAAGAGCCGCTCACATCAACGCCGAAGATCCTGCAAGAGCTTCTGCTCAATGGCTCTTGGGGATAAGGAAGAGATGGGCTCCTTCGATGACTCCGACGACGACGATAATGAGAAGGTATCATCTTATGAACGTGAAATCGTTGATTTACTTGAAAGTAATCGTCAGGAGTTGAAATATCGGGAAAAATTGCTTAGAGGGGCTAAGAAGAGGATAGATGAACTGGAGAGTAAGCTTGCCGTGGCCAACGACAGAATTGAGAGTCTATCTTCTTCCCCTTGCTTGGGTGATAGCAGTGAGTGCCCAAAATGTGAGGTGCTTTTGTGTGACCTGACGACTCTGAAGTCCAGGTACACAGAAAGGGTTGATGAGAGGAATGCTTTGGTCACTGATCTTGAGAGCGCTCAGCTGGATCTAAAAGATGCTCATGCCACTGTCGTCATGCCTTGTGCTGATTGCCCATATCATCTAGCTGTTTTAGTTGAGCTGAAAGCCAAGGGTGATGAGCATTTGAGCGAGTTGGAGAGAGTTAGAGCTGAGCTGGGGCAAACTAGGCTAGAGCTTGAGACACTGTCAGTTCCACCCACTGTCTGTGAGAACTACGTGTCTCTTAGATTGGAGTTGATCAAGCTAAAAGCCGAGAAGTCTGTACAGGTTGATAGAGAGTGTGAGACCTGCTTGTCTCAGGTGGAGGTTCTAGCTTCCTTGAGAGGGGAGCTAGCTGATGTCCAAAATGAGAATTTTTATCTCTGTCAAATCCTGAGTTGGGTGAGTGCCAGAGAGCCACAACTCGACATGATGATCCAGCAGTTTAAGAGGCAGGATGGGTTTGGGGTAGGCTACACCTACACCAAGGCTGACTTTGAGAGTGCTATTAGCCGGGCAGTGGAGTGGAGTAAAATGACTCCTGAACAGAGATACCCCAAGACTCACTCCACTGAGTCTTTCTAGGCTAGTTAGCCCAAGGATGGAGTGTTTCAAGAATAGCCCAAAGCTCCACCCAAGAAGCCCATCTAGGATCCAAAGCCCAAACACCTCCGCACTTCTCTTGACTCTCTTCCTGGACCCTCTCACACCAAGAAAACTATACCAAACACCACCAAGCCCAAGAACCCCAAGCCTCAACCACATCCCAAGAAGCCCACCTACCACTGTGAGCATTGTCAGAGAGATGGGCATCTTGTGGAGTTTTGCTTCAGGAGGAAGCGGGTTGAGAGAGCAGAGTGAGCTCGTGGTGGCCAGGAGCAGTTCTACCAGCAGGGTGGTAGACTGAGAGTTCCTCGATGCGGGGAGAGGCTGGAGGCTAGGCCGCGTCGTATAGGTGGTGGTAGAGGAGACGACTTTCATGCCCGTGCTCCAGATGGTGGTGTTCGAGCCGGCAGAGCTCCAGGTCATTTTGGATACGGTCCTGGACCTCATGACCGAGATTTTAGGAAGAACCATGGACCACGCTTTGAGCCGCGTTTTGTTCCAAACTCTTATGATGATTTCTGCTTTCCGTCTTTTGAGCAGATGGCTCGACACTAGTTTAGTTCTTTTGCTAAACCTGGTGCCGGACCATTTGCTCCCCCTTACAACCACTGATTGTGTAGGATCGAGGACTGGAGGACATTTGGATCATGGACTCAGGATGCTCTCACCACATGACGGGACATCGCAGATGGTTCTCTAGTCTCCCTCCCCTGAGCTCCAAGGAATACATCACCTTCGGGAACAGTGGTCAAGGGAAGGTACAAGGCATTGGCTCAATTCGCATCTCAGACCATTTTTCTTTGAAGAACATTGCTTTGGTTGGAAATTTGAACTTCAATTTGATTTCTGTTTCGCAACTTCTTGAGGATGGTTTGGAGGTTCGTTTTAAGAAGGGCACTTCTTCTGTGGTTGATTCTAGAGGGTCTTTGATTTGCCAAATCTTACCTTTTAGTAAGGTTTTTGGATTGACTTCTCTAGTTCTTTTGGCCCTTCTCGATGTTTGATTGTTGGATCCTCCTCTGAGCTTTGGAAGTGGCATAGGAGGTTGGACCATTTGAGTTTTGATCTTCTAGTCAGGTTGAGCTCTATGGACCTCATCCGAGGATTGCCCAAGCTTAAAATGAAGAAGGATGTAGTTTGCCATCCCTGTCATCACGGGAAAATGGTTGTCGCTTCTCACTCACCTGTGACTCAGGTGATGACTTCGTATCCGGGCGAGCTGTTACACATGGACACTGTTGGTCTAGCTCGGGTACGCTCAGTCGGTGGGAAGAGGTACGCACTTTTGATTATTGATGATTTTTTCTCGATTCTCGTGGGTTTTCTTCTTGGAGTCTAAGGATGAGACTTTTCATTTTGTTCATGACCCGATTTTGAAGCTGAAGAATGAGAACAATGGTCGGATGCGAGCAATTTGCTCTAACAACGGCTCTGAATTCAAGAACTCTCAGTTCATTAGCTTCTATAGTGATCAGGGTCTTGATCATCAGTTTTCTACTCCTTACACTCCCCCACAAAACGGCGTTGTGGAACGAAAGAACCACACGCTAGTCGAGATGGCCAGGATGATGCTTGATGAGCACAGGACTTCTAGGCGTTTTTGGGCTGAAGCCATGAACACGGCTTTCTATCTGGCCAACCGCATTTTTCTTAGAGATTACCTAGGTAAGACTTCATATGAGTTGCGGTTTGGTAGACAACCCAAGGTGATCCACTTGTGAGCGTTTGGCTGCAAGTGCTTTGTGCTCAAGAAGGGAGCGCATTTGGACAAGTTTGAGTCGCGTTGCTAGGATGGAGTTTTTCTTGTTTATGCTTTGCATTCTCGAGGCTTCTGTGTTTGGAACCTCGACTCCCAGCAGCTTATCGAGACTTACGAGGTTTCTTTTGATGAGTCCTTGCCTTCTTTGACTCCTTCTTTTGAGCTTTCTGGAGATGGTGAGCTCGGAGAGTCCATCTTCGAGGAAGATGATGACGCTCCAGCCTGCAGAACCCGCACCTTCCAAGACTTCGACTGAGGATGAGGGTGGACCTCTGATCACTTCTTCCACTTCAATCGAGCCCCCTCAGTCGAGTCCAGAGGTGCCAGGTGCTGACTCTGGTAAGGTGACTTCAGATCACCAGGGATCCCGAGTAGTTCAGCATGATTACCCCTCAGAGCTCATCATCGGTGATTTGTTTGAGAGGACTTTGCGTTCTTCTGTTGACTCTCTTGCTGTGTTTGCTGAATCTGCTTTTGTTGCATCTTTTGAGACCAGAGACGTTTCTCATTCTCTTTATGATTCGAATTGGATTAATGCTATGCAAGAAGAGCTTGAGAATTTTGTCCACAATCGGGTTTGGACACTGGTGGAGCTGCCACCCGGATGCAACCCCATAGGCACCAAGTGGGTGTTCAAAAACAAGCATGGTGAAGATGGGGTTGTGGTGCGCAACAAAGCTCGACTAGTTGCCCAGGGTTTTTGCCAGAAAGAAGGTATTGACTTTGAAGAAACTTTCGCCCCTGTTGCCCGTCTTGAGTCCATTCGCATTCTCTTAGCTTTTGCCGCTTCGAAGGGTTTTAAGCTTTTTCAAATGGATGTCAAGAGTGCTTTTCTGAACGGGTACATAGAGGAGGAAGTTTATGTTAGGCAGCCCCCCGGTTTTGAGAACCCTAAGTTTCCTCGACATGTTTTTAAGCTGCAAAAAGCTTTATACGGTCTGAAACAAGCCCCCAGGGCTTGGTATGACCGGTTGAAGCAGTTTTTGTTGGTGAAGGGCTTTGTGATGGGTTCTATGGACAAGACTCTTTTCTTTCTCAGAGATGCTTCAGATTTCTTAGTCTCTCAAATTTACGTGGACGATATTATCTTTGGCGGTACTATTGATGCTCTTGTGTCCAAGTTTTCTGAGCAGATGCACAGTGAGTTTGAGATGAGCCTCATGGGTGAGCTCAAGTACTTCCTAGGGCTCCAGATCAAGCAGACCAAGGACGGCACCTTGATCCACTAGGGTAAGTACACTCGAGACATGTTGAAGAAATTCGACTTTGGTGGAGAGCTGAAGCCTCAGATGACCCCAATGGGAACATCTAGGGGCCTGGACAAGGATGAGAGTGGCGTCAAGGTCAATGAGAGAGAATTTCAAGGGATGATCAGTTCGCTGCTGTACTTGATGGCGACGAGACCAGATATACAGTTTGTCGTAGGACTGTGTGCGCGCTTTCAGTCTTCACCACGCGCGTCTCATCGGCAGGCTGTCAAGCGCATTTTCAGGTATCTCACCTATGCGCCTGATCTTGGTCTTTATTATTCAGCATCATCATCTCTTGATTTATCTGGCTTTTCGGACGCTGTCTTTGGTGGGTGCCGGTTGGATCGCAAGTCGACTTCCGGTACTTGCCAATTTCTTGGTTCTTCTCTTATCTCTTGGTCTTCTCGAAAGCAGTCTGGAGTTGCTCTTTTGACTACTGAGGCTGAGTATGTAGCTGCTGCTAGCTACTGCTCACAGTTGGTTTGGATGATTTCCACGTTGCGAGATTTTGGGTTGTTCCTTCCTACCAGAGTTCCTCTGTTTTGTGACAGCACCAGTGCAATTAGTGTAGGGAAAAATCCTTGTCTCCATTCAAAAACCAAACACATTGATGTGCGCTTTCACTTTCTGAGGGATCAATATGAGAAAGGTGTCATTGACCTTGTTCATGTTGATACCCATCATCAGTTGGCTGACATTTTAACCAAACCCCTAGATCAGTCTACTTTTGAGCGTTTAAGAGGGGATTTGGGTGTTGTGTATCCTTTTTAGGATATTTTGAGTCAGTTTTCTTTCTTCTTTACTCTTTTCTTGAGTCTTTTTGTGTGTGTTCATATCATACATACTCACATATCACACTTTTGAGCCTGCTTCTATTATATGTTTGAACTGCTTTACATAGTCTAGCTAGTACATGCTTTTGATTACTTGTCGATGATCATGCTTTGGTTTAGTTCACTTGATATTTCTGATATCTGTCATATGCATGGCTTTTATGCTTTAAAATTGAAAAACGATCACCATTGCTTCTGGTAACTAGCATGTGTAGGCTGAATGTTTTTGCTATCTGTTACATGCCTTGTAGCTAGATCCTTACTTAGATGCAGATATGCAACTTGGACATCTTTATGCTTTAAACGTGGAAATATGCTATAAAAATGATGAAAAAACAGAAAAATGGAAAATTCCATACTTTTTTATGCATAATTTGAAAAGATCCAGGTGGGTTTGCTTTGTCGCATTGCATTGTTCTGTACTGCATACCATAGCACGTTGGTATGAACTAGGACAGTGTAATGTATGCCAAGACCAATGTCTTAAGTTTCTGATGGTCTAGTTCTGGCCTAGGCTTGACTTGGTTGGTTAGCATAAGGTTTGACATGCAAATAACCCCTGGCAAAAATGAAAAAGGAAAAAGAGAAAGCCTGAAAACTGAAATGATAACAAGTTTGCTGAAGCACTTTGTTTTGGACGATGCTTATCTTGGTAGATATCAGTTAGATTTTGTATCTCATGCTTTACCTTGCTCGTCAATTGGAAAATGTGGTGATACTCTTGTTTGCGAAAATTGAAAAATGTGTGCTAATGACTTTCTTTATATATCATTTGTTGCACTGATCATGCCATGTGTCTTAGACAGTATCTCTTTTGCTATACCTGTTAGATGTTGTTATTGCAGTCAATCATATCTGAGAAGCATGCTTTCTACACTCCACCTGTACCCCAGTTGCATTCATTGCATATTTTGAGGGGGAGTTGCATTTCAGGGGGAGTCTGTGTCTCTTTAGAGTGCATTGAGTCTCGCTTGATGAGTCCAATTGTCAACAACGGGGAGAAATTTTGGGAGAAGAGTTTAAGGGGGAGTTTTGGCTTTCTCTGGGATTTTTTTCAGGGGGAGTTTTTGTCCCATTTGTCTTTCTCTGGGATTTGTTTCAAGGGTGAGTTTTTGTCCTGTTTGTCCTTACTCTTTGGATGTCCTTGTTGATAATTCTGAGATTGCACTCGTTTTGAGCTTTTATTTTTGGTTAACCATAATGACCGCTTTCTTGCTTTTGTTTGGCTTTTGGTCATTAGGATTATACTTTTACTTTATTTTCTTCTTCTCTGTTTTCTTGTGCTTTGTTTTCATGTTTCCACATGTGCTCGCAGGTACTGGAGAGCTAAAGAAGAGAAGTGTTGACAATGCACTCATCAAGGGGGAGATTGAGGAGCCATGCTGAAGAGCGTGGATCTCATGGCTCCAGATGTGATGAGTCATTGTCAACGGAAGTCAAAGAGGACTAAAGAGAAGTGAAGACCTGCTGTGTCTGGGCCGCATGTGACTCAGGTACATGGGCAGCGAGCGACTGTCGAGCAGAGGGGTCGCAAAGTCGGGCTGGCCCAATCCGGGTACAAGGGCTAGGAGCTGCAGAGGATCCACTGGGCTATTGACTAGGATTGACTCAGGTACACGGGCGGCGAGCGATTGCCGGGCTGAGAGAGCTGCGAAATCGGGCCGGCCCAATCCGGGTACCTGGTGCAAAGTCGGTGGACGCTTTGTTAGTTTCGGTGCAAAACTGACGACCGCTAATCTTGGATCAGACCATCCTGGAGCGAAGCCGTAGTCGCTACGAAAGCTCCGCTTCCAGATAAGTCATCTGTAAATATGAGTTTACTATTTTGTCCTTAGGCCCAAAGTCAGTCAGTCGAGTCTGTAAAAATATCCTAAGGGCAGTTTGGTCTTTTCTATTTATTTCAGCGTCTGTAAAAAACCCTAAGGGTCTGTTGGAATATTCCTAGGCTATTGGGCTGCCTATAAATAGGGCCCCAATCACTAGGGTTAGGCTTACCCATTCTGAAATCCAGTTTAATCCCACTAAAAGTTTGGGTCACTTTTTGTGTTCATCTTCGTTCTTGCGCCGCCAGCGTTTTGTTCTTTGCATTCTGATCTCTTTGCTGCTGTTCATCAATCTGTTCCTGAGCAATCGGTTTTCGCAGCGAACTTATCAGTTGCATCGTTTTACGTGCCTAGCATTTTCGTGTGTGTAACTTTTCTCTGGTTGCCTTGGTGTATGTGCTGAGAACTGGTTTATTTTAATCTGGGCACTGTTTCTTGCGTTGTGGCTGGTTCTTGTTCTGCGCAGCTGTACAGGTTGCTTTTGTAGTCCTGTTCTTCATCTGCGCAGAGATCTCGTGCATCAAGAATAGGCTAAACAATCTAGTGGTTGTATAGGTGCTAGTTTTCTTGCCTAGGTCCTGCTGGTGTCAGGATAGGATTTTTCTCTCTCGAGTTCTGGTGCTTCCTTGTAGCTTGTCGGCCAGCATCCTGTTCGAAGTCCTGCTTTTTGGTCGAAGATATTTTTGTTCAGAGTATAGGCTTCACAGGGTTTGTGTTTTGAAGCTTCGTACATTTTATCCCTTTGGCTGAGCGAAGGCTACTGCTTCGACATAGCTGTGTGACCTTCGCTGCGCAGCAGATTTCACTGTCTCTGGAATTAAACTTAAAGGCTTCGCTGGTGCCTTTGAGGGTCATGCAGTTCGAGGCATAGCTTTGAAGTATTGCTTGTTTTGGTTCTGTGTTTGTCTCGTTCGAAGTCCAATACAAAGGTACTTCGAAGCCGAAGCCTTTCCTTGAACCAAGCTCTAACAGACTTCAGCTTCTTCGAAGTAGGCCTCGACTGGTTCTTCCCTTGCATACTTCGGAAGTTTTCTCGCTGTTACCTAGCCTCGCCTTACGTATTCCGAAGCCCCACACGTTGTTCCTCGTTGTTCACTGTACAAGCGAAGTTTGCGTGTCTAGACTTCAATTTTATGTGTTAAGCTCCGAATATTCGAAGTGTGCTTTTTCAAAGCAGGCTTCGACAGCAACATACTCCGGGGGTTTTTCTGTTGTCCCAATTCGAAGGTAGCTTCGGTTCGTGTTTGTTCTGACTTTGAAGTTCTCATCTGCATCCTTCGCACGACTGCTCCAAATCAACTTCGACTCCGTCAGCCTTCGCATAAGGGTTTCGAAGCCGGCTTCGACAACTACAGGCTTCACACCGCACAGGCTTCGTCAAGTTTCAAATAGGAGACAAATTTCAAACAGTAACCCTTCATCTCATTTTACGTGCACTCATGTTAGAGCTTTGTGATGATCTATCTCTGTGATGCTTGATCTGCTCATGTTTTAAATGCTTTAATATTTTGCCTATTAGCACTGTGTTGGTGTCTTTTCGATTAGGACACCGGTTGTTTTTATGCTAGATCATTTTAGGTCTTGACGACCTGGTTACGTTTTCCTGCTAAGTCTTTTGAGGTGCGTTGGGTGTTGGGAGCAGGCCATTGATTCGAAAGAATTTTTTAGGCGTCCATTCACCCCCCTCCGGTCGCTACTTTCGGTCCTACAGCCCGCCGGAGCCGAGAACGAAGGGGGTACTTGCCCCCTTACGCACGTGTCGTGCCGTACGGCACCCTGACCGTGTGATCCCGATTGGAGGGCCTAGATTAAATCCCTTCGGGATTTAATCCTGGCCCTTGATCTGGTCAAAGCGGTATAGGGCCATCCGGGCCGTCCGTTGCCACTTAAGCGATCCCGCCTCGTGCCTGGCCGCTGGATCCAGATCCGACAGTTCTGGTTAATCCGGTCCACGCGCATAGTAATCCAGTCCACCGTGGGCCTGGCTCACAGTGGACCAGAACCCATTTTTTGTTTAAAATAAAATTCAGAAATTGATTTAAACTTTGAAAATTCATAACTTGTTAATTTTAACTCCAAATTTTACCATTCAAATTTTGTTAAATTCAGCATTTTATTCTCTACATGTTTATGCCATAAAAACAATGTCACTTTAGCCCAAAATATTCTTATTAAATAAATGGATAAAACCCCCTAAGGGATAAAATGATAATTCATGAAATAAATTAGGAAAAACCCTAAAATCTAATCTTTAACATTTTTCAACATAACTTCTGAATAATAAAGCTTAATTTCACATATTTAAATCATAAAACTTGTATTCTTATGATTTGTGATATTTTGATTGTTTATTAAATGTTATGTTTACTTCTTCCGTATCGAGAAGACTACGAGATCATCGAGGAGCCGGAGTTTTACCCCGAGGTTCCTCCATCACCATTTGCTGATCAAGGCAAGTCACAACCCCCATTTTTGATCATCATTGAGCCCATGTTTTAATAAATTATCGCTATAACACATAGGATAATATTGTATTAGTCTAATCTCAAGCCTTACACTATATTTATTAGATCCCCATCCTTGTGTGTAAACCCAAGCCATGCTTATTGAGCCTACACTCCTTGTCACTCTACAATAATATATTAGCTAGTGTCCAATGTACCGACATAACTGCTATAGGATAAAAAGAATGAGTCGTAGATAGATGGATTCTACTATATGTATTTCCCTGTTATTCTCGTCTCTAGACTCTGTTGGAGTTGGCTATATTATAAGTATGGTGGGTTCCGGGTGCAAGCTAGGACATTGGTTGGTCGCACCCGAGGCACTATAAGGACCGGTCCGCGGGATCTATTGCAAAGCACTTCCGTACTAACCACAAGTCTAATGGGAAAGTCCTAACTGGAAGTATGGAACAATCCGACTCGATGCACCATAGTGGAGGGGGCAAGGGGCAACCTGCAGGTGACTTGTACCGACGTGGCTTAAGGGGGGTATGGTGTTGGCTTGACGCGTCGGGGCACCCTATGAAACCCATGAGAGGGTGTTGTCGGGTCGAGGCCGACCATATGGAAGGTTTTGGCACAAGTTCCTGTGGTATGGGTCATCTCTTTACACTTTGGTGTGTGGGATGAGTGCGTGCCTTGTGGGTACAGTGGTACACCTCTGATCAGAGTATATAAATCTTTTTGAAAAGCTGAGCCCACGGTCAAGGGCGGGTTGTGTGACTTCTCGCAGTTAGCTTACAATTGTTTGAATGGTTCAGTTATTCATGGCATGTAAGGACTGTTGAGCGAGGGTGGCTGACTTTACCCCTCGAGGTAGAAGATGATGCATACACATGTTTACATTTCTGTATTAATAACTTGATCACATTTAATTGCTTTACAAATTATGCTTTTCCGCAAAATTAGCCACTACCTTCCTTGTTATTACTCTGCATTATATTTGCATTCGGTGTCTTGCTGAGTACGATTGTACTCACCCCCGTTGACTTACACCACCAGAGCCCGTCTACTACGAGGAGGATGAAGGTCTGGAGTAGTGACCCAGTCAAGGCGAGACAGGAAGGAGGCGTTCATCTAGGACCCTTATTTTATTAGTATCTCTTTTATTCAAACACTTTTGTACTAATATGGTCTACGAACCATGAATGCTTGTCGTATTTTACGCGGTCATGTGATGAACGTCTTGGTTTTATTGATTTTCTATGGAATTTCAATAAAGGTCCAGATTTATTAAATCTGGGCGTCACAAACATCCCGAATCCATGATCCATATGTCCTCCAGGCCTCAATCCTGCAAAATCAACGGTCATAAGTGGGAGCAAATGGTCCGACACCAGGTTTAACAAAAGAGCTAAACCAGTGTCGAGCCATCTGCTCAAAGGACGGAAAGTAGAAAGAATTGTAAGAAACCAAAGTGCGGCTCAAAGCGCGGTCCTCTGTTCTGCCTAGAGTCACGGCGATGAGATCCAAAGCCGTATCCAGAATGACCTGGAACTCTGCCAGAGTGAACACCACCCTCCGGAGCATAGCCACGAAAGTCGTCTCCTCTACCACCACCTACACGATGCGCCCTAGCCTCTAGCCTCTCTCTGTGTCGTGGGACTCTCTATCTACCACTCTGTTGGTAGAACTGCTCCTGTCCACCTAGAGCTCTCTCTGCTCTCACAACCCGCTTCCTCCTAAAGCAAAACTCCGCAAGATGCCCATCTCTCAAACAAAACTCATAGTGATAGGTAGGCTTCTTGGGATGTGGTTGAGGCTTGAGTTTCTTGGGATTGGTGGTGTTGGGTGTTGACTCTTTGGTATGTAAGGGTCCTAGTAGAGAGTCAAGAGAAGTGTGAAGATGCTTGGGTTTCGGGATCCAGATAGGCTTTTTGGGTGGAGCTTTAAGTTGTTCTTGGAACACTCCATTCTTGGGCTGACAAGCCTGAAAAGACTCAATGGAGTGAGTCTTGGGATATCTCTGCTCTAGAGTCATCTTACTCCACTCCACCGCACGGCCCAGAGCACTCTCAAAGTCAGCCTTGGTGTAGGTGTAACCTACTCCAAACCCATCCTGTCTCTTGAACTATTGGATCATCATGCCGAGATGTTGCTCTCTCGCACTCACCCAACTCAGGATCTGACGGAGGTAAGAGTTCTCGTTTTGAGCATTAGCTAGCTCCTGTCTCAAGGAAGCTAGTACCTCCACCTAAGACAAGCAGATCTCACACTCTCCATCAACTTAAACTGACTTCTTAGCTTTTAGCTTGATCGGTTCCAACCTCAGAGACAAGCAGTTCTCATAGACAGTGGGTGGAACTAACATTGTCTCGAGCTCAAGCTTAGTCTGCTCCAGCTCAGTTCTGACTCTCTCTAACTCACCCAACTACTCATCACTCTTGGCTCTCAGCTCAGCTTAAATAGCTCAATGGGATGGGTAGTCTCTATAGGGCACGACAACAGTGGCATGAGCATCTTCCAGCTCCAGCCGAGCACTTTCAAGCTCAGTGGCTAAAGCGTCTCTCTCATCCACCCTCTCTATGTACCTAAACTTCAGAGTCATCAGATCACACAACATCTCCTCATAGTTATGGCACTCACTGCTCTCACCCAAGCAAGCGAAAGAAGATATACTCTCAATATTGCCATTGGCTCTGGCAAGCTCACTCTCAAGCTCATCTATCCTCTTCTTAGCCCCTCTAAGAAGTTTCTCCCGATATTTTAACTCTTGACAGTTCTCTTCAAGTAATTCAACGACTTCTTGTTCATAGGAAGATACCTTCTCGTTGTCATCATCGTCGGAGTTGTCGGGGGAGCCCTTATCTTCTTTATCCCCAAGAGCCATTGAGTAGACGCTCTTGCGGAATCTTCGGCTGTGGTGCAAGCGAGTCTTCGGCTTGTCCGCGAAGGCCATAAAGCAGAGGCCCGCTGGATCATCCTTGTCCTTCCCCTTCTTGATCACGATCTCCTCATCGCTTGAGCTTGATGAAGAGGAAGAAGATGATGATCTCTCGGAGTAGCTTCTCTCCATCTCGGCGGAGAAGGCCTTGTCTCGCTTCTTATTCTCGCGCCGGTAGTCCTTTAGGGCCATTCGAAAGAACCTCATCTTGGGTTTGCCCTTTGTGAAGGTGGAGTTGTCATGCTTGTTGGAGTTGTAGGAGCCACCGTCGGTGCCCTTCTTGTATGTGTTCCGCTTGGGGCAGTCGGCGATGAAATGACCTGGATCACCGCACTCAAAACAGCCATGTTTCGTGCCATGTCGTTTGAACATCCTCTTGTCATAGACACGACTAACCCGACTATTGAAAAGACATAGGTCATCATCTCCTAGCAAATCCAATTGGTCCTCAGTGATAGACATCAAAGAGGACAAAGCACAACTCAAAGAAGCAAAATCAGCAGAAGGAGTCGCAAGGGCCAAGGTTTTTGAGCCAGAACTAGTGAGATTTGATCTCAACTGGATATCAACCTCTGAGGTCTTGAGCTTACTGAACAGCTCTGCGATAGTCAAGGTATCATAAGAAGCGCTCTCAACAATAAAGGACACATTGATCTCTCAGATCTTAGGGTCCAAGGTATGAAAACCTTGAGCGCATGTTCATGATCTGAGACCAGCTGATCTCGATTGGCCTTGTAGACCAAAAGCTCGTTAATGATCGACTAAAAGCGACCAAACAAAGTCTCGACAGTCTCTCCCGACTTCTGTGAGAAATTTCCATATTCACGCCGGTAGGTCTGATAGAGCCTAGCCTTGACTTGAGCTGTCCCCTCATGGTGTGCCTAGAGGGTAGCCCAGATCTCTCGAGCAGTGTCGAGATGGCTAACGCGCTCAAATTCACTAGGACCTAAACCAGAAAACAATATGTTCACTGCCTTGTTGTTCAGGTCATGCGGAGTGACTATCTCAGGAGTAGTATGCTTTGTAGCCGGAAGCACAGTAAAAGTAGCATGAACACACATGTCCCATATCTCTGAGCTCTGGCTCAATAGATAGGCTCGCATGTGAGTCTTCCAATAGTTGTAGCCAAAAACCTCAAGGGACGGAACCTTGCCAGAAGATGTCATGATCGCTACCTTGGGTTAGAACCAGTTAAGGTATGTAAGAACCCTAACCTTGCTCTGATACCACTTGTAGGACTAAGAGTAGCGACCAGATGGGGGTGAATGGACGCCTCAAAAAATCTTCTGAAACGATGGCTTTCTCCCAACACCCAACGCACCTCAAGAGTTAACCAAAAAACTCAGACCAAAAACACAGATGGAAATGATGCTATCACTCTCCTATAATAATCTAGCCTAAAAACGATCGATGTGCTAATCGAAAAGATATCTCAACCGTGTTCAAAGGAAGATTAATAAACAATCACATATTAGTCAGGTAAATCACACAGTGCTAAGGAAACGACTATAGATCATAGGTATTTGAACAAAATACACGACATGTGCTTGGATTACCGTTAAAAAATGCATGTACCCAAATAAAATTATCCGCAGTAAATTACAGTAATACAAAAACAGTCATAATATAAAGGATTAATGTTGTGCACAAAGATCAAGAAAGTATTACTGCACTTTTATTAAGTAAATCAATCACGGAATGATTCTCTGAAATAAATGCAATTTGCACGAATACCACCAAGAA
Organism: Zizania palustris; assembly: GCA_019279435.1. NCBI lineage: Eukaryota > Viridiplantae > Streptophyta > Magnoliopsida > Poales > Poaceae > Zizania > Zizania palustris. The sequence continues at coordinate 28,433,299 of JAAALK010000079.1, forward strand.
ATGAGAGATTACTGTGCACTAATCCGGAACTGCTTCTATTGCTGGCAATCTTGTTCAGTCTGGCCAACTGCCGAACACAATGAAGTCACCCACAGTATTTTGCTTCTTCGCACATGGGATTGAGGGCTCCTGGCGCTGAGCACTGTTTTCTCTAAGCCAAGCGCTACAAGCTCAGCAGCGCTCCACCGCTTGCTCGCGCGTGTCTTGCGCAGCACAACCGAGCACCGCCGCCGCCTTTTGCATTCTCTGCCGCCACACAGCACCAGCCGAGTTGCCTAGAAAACTAGGAGGAAGAAAACCGAGAATAGCATTCCCTGAGAAAACTGGATCCAACACTAAAACCGGCGATGTGGTCCAAACTGGCTACAGTTCTATGTCGGTGATAATCCAGAGAATGAAGGAAAAATCTGAAGAAATTTAGGGAAAGTAAAACTTGAACTCTGAATTTTTCTATTCAAAATGAGTTAGAAACCCTAAGAGATATAAGCTCATTTTATAGGCAGCCCATTAAATAGGAAAAGACAGATTTACTTCTAGGGTAACTTACACAGGCGCAAAAATAAAACTGCGGACCCAACGGGCAAAATAATAAAATCCTAACTAAAGGTAACTTGTTCCAACGCGGAGCTTTCGTAGCAGCTACGGCTTCGCTTTAGGACCGTCGGATCTTCGATGGGTGGTTTGGATAGTTGTGTCGGTTTTACGCCGAAACCGACAAAGCGTCTGCTGTCTTCGCACCGGGTACCCGGATTGGGCCGGCCCGATTCCGCGGCTCCCCAAGCCCGGCAATCGCTCGCCGCCCGTTTACCTGGGTCAAACCTGGTCAACAGACCAGCGGATCCCCCGCGGTTCCTAGCCCATGTACTAGGATTGGGCCGGCCCGACTCCGCAGCCCCTCTGCCCGGCAGTCGCTCGCCACCCGTATACCCGAGTCACATGCGGTTCAACATACGACATATCTCGACTCCTCCTCGTCTCCTCTCTCTCTCTTCATCATTGACTTCCATTGACAATCACTTATCACTTCTGGAGCCATAAGACCCATGATCTTCAACATGGCTCATCATCGGTTTGGGGCGTGCAGACGACAGCACATGTGGGCGAAGGAGGGGGGAGGCAGTTGCCGTATGTGAGGAGGTGGTTGCCACGTGCTACATGTTTGGAGATGTGGTTGTTGTGCAAATGGGCGGACCCAAATCAACTTCACGTTTTATAATAGTAGATATTTATATTGGGTATGTTTGGTTGACCGTAAAACACGAAAAAAAAACAGTAAAAAATTGATATAATTATTTGGTTTCTTCTGGTCGGTGGGGACCCCGCACATCATGGGGAAGATGATGCACTCGTACACGACGGGCCACAGCGCCGGGTAGTACTGCTGGGCCTCGACCTCTGTCCACATGTCCACCATGGCGGCTTCGGTGATGCTGCTCTCCCTCAGTAGATCCACTTCACTCGTCCTGTACTTGCGAAGAACGTACTTTGCAATCGCGCGCGAAATTACATTTGCTGCAAACAAACTCAGAAAAAAGTACCGAAAATTTTAGCGTGGTAAAGATCAAGACGCACCGAAGAGGAAAAGTTCTCCATCCTGTAGAGCCGGGACTTTCCCAAACGGCTGCAGAAAACAAGAAACATCGCATCCACTATGTATCAGGGCAGAAACTAGCATGATTTCGAAGCAAAATAAAATTAAATGGTTGAAGAAAACTGGTTACGTTTCGTTCGACGTGCTCAGGGCTGTTCTGCTCACCGGCGAGGAAGTTGACGCTCACCCGCTCGTAGTCGGCGCCGACCTCCTCCAGGCAGACTAGCACCCGCGCCACATTCGTCAAGATCTCCCAACCAAACACCTTCACCGGCGACATGTCTTTACTCTTTTTTTTTCACGGCAAGCTTAGGACCTATTTGGATGGTCCTTATTTATTTTTAGGGACTAAAATTTAGTCTCATTTAGTCCCTAAAGTTCTAAACAACCTTGCTTATGGTGATTAAACTTTAGTCCCTAAAGTTTAGTCCATAAGTCACCAAAAAGTTGTTTATTGTGACTAAAATATATCATGTACACTATAAAACCTCATTTATGGCGGTTTAAGAGGATGAAAAAAAGGTAAGGACAACAATGATTAGGGGTAATATGGTCATTTTATAGTACTTTAGTCTATACTTTCAAATAAAAGACTAAACTTTAGTCCCTACTAGATAAGTAAGTTTTAGTCTCTAAAAATAAGTAAGTACAATCCAAACAGAGCCTTAACTGGAGAACGAATGCGATGATCCACACTACAACCTCCACTTATATAGAGTGTGCCGCTAGGACGATGCTGCTGCGGAGCACCAACCGCTACCACCTAACTGCACCCAAAGTTAAGTCAATGCTCATGTGTATCACATGAAGTGAGTGGCACATGCTAAAAATATAGGCCCCATCAAGTTAAAGATTGACGAATCTGAAGACCTACAGGGAGTTGTTGGAAGAAAATTGTATCTATTGACATTGACTTGCTGTCCACAAATATGAACGGAGGTCTGTGGACAATGAGTCAATTTGGAATGACTGGATGATGAGAATTGTGATGGGTGGAAAAGTCAATATTAAGGTAAATGACCAAAATGGTCCTTTCTTTAAAACCTATAGGGGTTTGAGACAAGGGGATCCTTTGTCCCCTCTACTTTTTGACTTGGCTGTTAATGCTCTTTCTTTCCTATTGGAGAAAGCTGTGAGGAATGGTATTATTGCTGGTCTGGGAGGAGATGTTTCTTCTAGTGATATATCAATTTTGCAATATGTTGATGATATAATTTTTTTTGCTGCAAAATGAGTTGGAGAATGTAAAGAATCTGAAATTCATCTTATGCTTGTTTGAACAAATGTCAGGTTTGAAAATTAATTTTCACAAAAGTGAAGTGCTTGGTATTGGTTTGGATGAGACAAGGATTGAAGAGCGCTGTCAAATTCCTAGCTTCCATCGTTTTCATTTCATTTCATTGGATTCGTGTGGAGGTTTGCGCATAGAGATTGCCATGAAGGTTTTTGGGCAGCCAATGTCCACCAACGTGGCTCGTGTTCTGGTGTGCTTGGAGGAAACCGGTGCAACATATTAAGTTGTTCCTGTTGATTTCGCTACCGCTGAGCACAAGAGTCCTGAGCACACTTCACGCAACGTAAGACCTGAGTCGACCTGATATCCTTTGTTTTCCCAGTTTTTTCCCTCACTAGACTGTGATGAACTCATGATTTTAATGGATCTCTTTTTGTGTGTCCTCACAGCCATTTGGTCAGGTCCTAGCTCTCTAGGATGGTGAACTGGTTCTGTTTGGTAAATCTTTTCTCTCTGCAACTGTAACCATAATCTTCTTTTCGGTTCTTCGATCAATTTGTGATCACTCATCCATGCAAGCATTTTCTTGCACCGTTTGAATAGAGTCGCGTGCGATCTCGAGGTACGTGCTTCGTAAGAACAGCTCCGAGCTGCTGAAGGAAGGCAGCCTCAGCGACTCTACTAGGGTCGACGTGTGGCTGGAGGTGGAGTCACACCATTTCGACGGGCCCATGGCCGTGATCATCTACCAGTGCCTCGTCCTCCCCATCTACTTCGGCGGGAAGACCGACGAGAAGGTCATCGAGGAGAACCTGGAGACACTGAGGAAGACGTTCCGGGTGTACGAGGATCGCCTATCCAAGTCCACGTACCTCTCCGGTGACTTCATTAGCCTGGCGGACGTTAGTCACTTTCCAACGGTGTACTACCTAATGGCCACCCCTCATGTCGGGATGCTCGACGAGTTCCCTCGCGTCAAGGCCTGGATCGATGGCGTGCTGGATAGGCCGGCTGTCGTCAAGGTCATAGAGATGATGAAGGCATCTGCCTAGGAGATTGTGTTAGTGTCGCTCGTGCTCATGCTCATGCTCATGTCATCCGACAAATAAATATTTTAATAAAAGCGTGTGATGGAGTAATTACTTTGAAATCTGGATGCGTTGCTTGTGACACTCCTATTCGAATCCGACAAATTTGTGCTCAGACGAGTCTAATCAGTTGAAATTAAATTTATCCAATGTGCTCCCCCAATGTTAGAGAAATTTGTCATTTAAGCACAAATTTGGGTGGAAGAGATAGACATTGATAAAAAATTTGGTATGATAATTGTTTTTTAATTAAATGGAAGAACTTCTCAAATTCAGTAATGTTATTTTTTTTCAAAAAAGCAATAGCAGGGTTTTGCCTTAATATTTTTTAAATATATTCATAAAAACATCTAATAATTATAAAAAAGTTTTTTAGAATTTTTGAACTTTAAATTTAATTTCAAACCGAACTGACGGTGGAAAAGCCGGGCGCGAGCGAGAGGGGAGGAGACTACACCGTAACAATTTCTCCCGCAATAAAACCGCATCTCGTTTCTTTTTTGGTTATTAGCCTACATGCCACCGTTATTTTTCAAAACGCCAAAAATACCATTACTATTCGTCTATTAGCCTACATGCCATTATTATTTCAGATTCACTCTTGTATGCCATTTAGGCCCACATGCAGCGTACTATATTTTACAAATGTCCAGATTACCCCGCACTGTTCATCTTCTTCCCTACACTTTGCCATTCCGTAGCTGCTCCTCCATTCCTTGCCCACGACATTGACAGGAAAGACGCCATCAACAACATCCTTCCCGTGCTCGGCTTCAATGTGTTCGACGGCTTCTCGGTGTTCATGCCATTCCTAATCTTTGAGGTCGGGAAGGCCAGCAGGGATGGGTTGCGGCTTCCACTGCGGGAGGAGGTGCGGCGCGTTCTGGGCGACGACGGCGAGGTCGGCTTCACGGCGGTACGGGAGATGCCCCTGATGTGGTCGACGGTGTACGAGGTGCTCCGGATGCAGGCATTTGTGCCGCTGTAGTTCGAGCAGGCGTGGCAAGACTTCATGCTGCGGTCGCACGACACGACGTATGATCTGAGGTGGGCAAGGGCGAGCTGCTATGCGGGTACTAGCTGCTAGCGATGCGCGACCCAACGGTGTTCGACTAGCCGGACGAATTCGTGCCGGAGAGGTTCCTCGGCTACAACGGGGAGAAGCTGTTGCAGTACATGTACTGGTCCAACGGGCTGGAGACCAGTGAGCCGTCGAATGAGGTCGTCGTCGCCACCGCATAAGGGGATAGACGAGTGAAGAAGAAGGGCAATATAGGCAATACAAAAAAATTAATCCTGACGCACGTGCAAAATGGTATATGGGAATCAATCTCAGAATTGTAATGTCATGTAGGCTAATAGACGAATAGTAATGATATTTTTAGCATTTCGGAAAATAACGGTGGCACTGAAGCAATTAACCTTTTCTTTTTCTGTTCGCCATCTTCCTCCCCGACCTTTCCGCGTGCCTGTCCGCCAGTCCGTCTCCGGCTCTCCGCCTCGCCTCGCCTCGATCCGATCGGGGGAGGGGGGCAATGTCATCGCCGTCGCCGTTGGAGGCGGCGCACCACCGGCGCCAGGGCGGCGGCGAGAGCAGGCTCGTGCCGCTCGCAGCGCTCATCAAGAAGGAGGCCCGCACGGAGCGCCGCGGCAGCGGGAGCAGGATCTGCGCCCGCGAGGAGGACGCCGAGGGAAGGCGACGGCGGCCGCTGCTGCGGTACGGATGCGCCGCGCAGTCCAAGAAGGGCGAGGATTTCTTCCTCCTCATGACCGACTGCGCGCGGCCCTCCACCTCATTCACCTCCTCCTCGGATTTATCGCCTCGCGCGCCACACCTTTGCCGTCTTCGCCGTGAGTCACGTTGCCTTCTGTTCGTGAGTATGTGCGAGTGCGAGTAGCAGCACTGAGCGATTTCACACATGGGGGGTGCTTGCTTCGGTCCACCTCTTTTGGGGCTTGGATCTTAGCTGTTGTAGCTAAAATAGCTAGGTAGGGAGCTTGGATTCATTGGCTTTACTAACTACTGCAGCATCGGGAGTTTGGATTTCACTCCCGTCTATGGAGTGTCATGACTGAATTGCTGTGCTCTGCTATATATATTACATAGTTTCAGATCATGGTAGTCTACCTCTTAGTCTAGGACTTTAGGCGTGCTAGGTTGATCCTTCAAATTGCAACTTTGCATGCAACGATTGCATGGGTGTGCTATAACGGGCAATGCTTTTAGTTGTTATGGCCGGTGGACTGGACCGGGCTTGCTAATTGGGTGTTTCTCTGTCTGTAGGTTCTTGATGGTCATAACGGTAATGCCGCTGCAATGTACACAAGGGACAATCTGCTCAATTATGTCCTTGGTGCAATGCCAAGGGGGCGCAATGCCAAGGGGCTCTCTAGGGATGAGTGGTTGCATGCATTGCCCCGTGCACTTGTCGCAGGGTTTGTTAAAACTGACAAGGAATTTCAAAGCAAAAGCATGCTCTTGTTAGTGTTTGGCATTTACCGCTGCACTCAACTTATGAAAAAACACTGATGTAATTTCCCTTTTTTGGCTATGTACTAGGCCAAACATCAGGCACAACTGCCACATTTGTCATAATTGAGGGGTGGACTATCACTGTTGTTTCAGTTGGTGATTCTCGCTGCATTTTGAATGCTCAGGGTGGCACTGTTTCTCTGCTTACTGTGGATCACAGACTAGAGGAAAATGTATAGGAGTGAGTATCAATTGCTTATCATTAATATGGTTTTAGTTGGAGGCTCTGCAAATCAGTCAACATGCTTTGTATGTTCTTTGCTTCATTGCAAAGGAAATATGAAGTGGTAAAACTAGAATAACGTGCATAAGTGCTTTCCATACTCTACCTAAGTAACCAACTAATTAACTATTTCTATTATTTCTATTCAATTGCTTGTTTAGTGCATTTACAAGTCTTAATGCAACTATTACTTCTCCCGTCGTCATTGATAAATGAAGTCATGTCTGGTCTGTTCAAAGATTAAATGGACCATGCTACCACTACTAGAGATTGCTTATTACTAAACTAACTCCTCAAATGAACAATTAAATGGCATGGAGTGAATTTTTATAAAATATTACAAAAATATGATTTCATACCTTAATTAATAACAAAATAGTAGTGTGCCTGTGCTACGCAACGGTAAAATTAAAAAATAATTATATTAATAGTTAGTTAAATTATCGGTATGGTAACAACATAAAAAACAATTATATTAGTAATCACACTTGAGACTAACAACAAGAAACTCAAACCAATCAAGGTCATTTTTTCAATGAAAAAAATCTACACATCAAACACTAAGGAAGGACTATATAACCTAAGAAGTTGTTTGGTTGGGCCATTTTTAGCCCGTAATAGATCACAGCGTTAAGAAAAAACGTTACATGCGTTTGTTTGGGTTGGGCTGTAATCAGAGTAAAGGAAATCGATATTGGGCCTAAGGGAATGGGATTACAGCCCAAATTGGGGGTAAACCCTTAACGTTACTGTGGTTCTCTAGCACCTCCTCGGGAGAACAGGAAAACACGGCCTCTACGGCTCGCGCGCCGCCGCCGCCGCCGGAGGACTCCCGCGCGCCACCGCCTCCAGAGGACTCCCGCGTGCCGCCGCCGCCGGAGGACTCCCACGCGCTTCCGCCTGAGATCTGTTGTGCGTCGCCACCGCCAGAGGACTCGCCGGAGGACTCCCGCACGCCGCCGCCTCCGGAGGACTCCCACGCGCTGCCGCCGCCGGAGGACTCCCACGGGCTTCCGCCCGAGACCTGTTGTGCGCCGTCGCCTGAGGCCTGCCGTGTGCTGCCCCCAAGAGCTCCTGCGCGCTGCCGCCGCCCAGGATCTCCCGCACGCTGCCGCCCGAGATCGTCTGTGCGCTGCCTCTCGAGCGTTAGGGTGAGATCCACTCCCTTTCAGCACCACATCCAAGCACATTTTCTTTTGCCTTTTATTCTAGCTTCGATCTATTTTTTTCTACAATTGCAGTTTGTTTGAAGAAAAACTAAGGGATCCAGATGCCACCGTATTCCCGCGCCAAATTAACTCCTTGCAGTAAAGGTTAAATATCATTCTTGATCCCATTGTTTCTGGTGTGAAGAGTTTTTACTGTTTAATTTGCTAGACTTGTGAGAGTAAAAAGCACAATTAAACTTATGTTTGCAAAGAAATCATGAAGCAAAGAGAAGTTGATGGATGGATAGGGTGAGGAGGAAGACTAAAAAGAAGACAAGTGTTGATGACAATGATGTTGCGAAAGAAGATGGTGAATAAGAAAAGAAGCTATAACTAGTTTTCTATGTTGAGTATGGATGATGTTGTTATGAAGATGTTTACTTTTCACTACTACAAACCGTCACTGTAGTGGCGTTGGGCAAAACCACTGTAGTGGCGGGGCATTAGATGCCCGCCACTACAGTTGCTGGTGCTGACGGCAGCACCAGTGCCCGCCACTATTATTGGTAAAGTAGTGGCGGTCGGTGCTGACATCATCCCGGACCGCCACTATTGTACCAATAGCAGTGGCGGGCGCTGGTGCTGCCCGCCGCTGCTAATATGGCCGCCACTAAAGTATTGATGACATCACTTGTGACCGCCACTACTATTCTAGCTATAAATGCGCAGCTTCTTCCTCCCCGAGCTCTACCGGCACATTTAATTTTGTCCGTACAATGGCGACAAAAATCTAGATAAAGAGGGGGGAGGCTTTGTTTTCGTTTCTTTTGAAGGATTTCATTCTAGTAGGTAAATCCATGCCGAATCTCACATTTATTTTGTATTTAATCATGTATACAATGAGTTATTAGCGTTTTACTAATTTAGGGTTTGTGAATAGAAATTTTCAAATAATCTTCCATTTACAGTGTTTCCTTCTCTCAAATGAACAAATATGACCCTCCTCACAATTATTCATCACTTGTATATTGATTTACATCATTTTAATCTCTTTTTTAATTTGATTTTTGATTATAGATCTAGAGTTACGTTGTTTGGAGAGAGAGAAACCAATATAGTTAATTTATTTAATAATTTTTTTCTGCTTAATAAATAGTTTGAATTAAAGCATTTTTAATTAATGTTGTTATGAGCGATAATAAATCAATATATTTTCAATTTGTAAATTACTAAAATTAACAATAATGAATTTATTAATATTTTTCAAATAATATATGTTTTAGATGGAGCATAGGTCCTGGATGTACTCGTCCAACGACGGAGATGTGGTGGCATATTTTAACAGAGTAATTGAATTTACTGAAGCTGTCGCACAATATGCTTCCCGTCAGAGTGAAGAGGCAATATATTGTCCTTGTAAAGTTTGTAAAAACTAAGCGATGTATCCGTGTTCAGATCGTGAAACCATACGATTTCACTTGTTGAAAAATGGTTTCGTGAAGAACTATTATATATAGATGAAACACGGTGAGATGGGCCAAAATCCTCCTTAAGATTCTGATGTGCCGCAAGATGCTCATCAACATAGAATAGGTTGTGATCATACATTCGACATAACACATGATGATGTTGATCAACATGATGATGATGACGCCTTTGATGTGGAGGAACTGATGCGAAATGTTGCGCCTGAGGTGTTGTTGCAGAGAACTACAACCAAAGGATACGATAACTTTGAAGCACTTGACAAAGCATCAAAAAACCTTCTTTACGAGGAATGCCACGGATGCGATAAGCAGTATACTATGTTGTACACAATTCTCGAGCTTATGAAACTGAAGGCCAGCAATGGATGGTCTGACACTAGTTTTTCAGATCTTTTACAACTCCTAAAAAAGGTTTTGCCAAAACCTAATGGTCTACCATCTGATACGTACCAAGCAAAGAAGATGATTTGTCCGTTGACTTTGGGCGTTCAGAAGATTCATGCATGCCCGAACCACTGTACCCTATATCGAAAAGAGTATGGATTGTTAGAGAGATGTCTGCAGTGCAACGCAAGTCGATACAAACGTCCAAATGACTGTGTGGAGGACTACAATGACCACCAGAAGAAGAATAATAAGAGGTTGCAGAAGAGGAATAAAAATGTTATTGAAGACAATCCTAGAAAAAAGACGGAGAGGAAAGTTCCATCCTTAGTAATGTGGTACCTACCGGTGATTGATCGCTTGAAACGTATGTTCTCTAATCCTAGAGATGCTGAACTATTAATCTGGCATTTCGCTGGGCGAAAGAAGGACGGAAAACTTCGGCACCCTGCGGATGCTAGGCAGTGGAAATCATTTGACCTGGCCCATCCAGATTTCTCGGACGATCCTAGAAATATCAGGATGGGACTTAGCACGGATGGAATGAATCCCTTCGGTGAGATGAGGAACCCACATAGTACGTGGCCGGTCTTTCTATGCTTGTTCAACATTCCATCATGGTTGTGCCATAAAAGAAAATACCTTATGCTCACTACTCTAATTTCTGGTCCAAAACAACCTGGCAATGACATTGATATCTTTCTAAAACCTTGAGGATATGAAACGTCTATGGGAACATGGTGTCTATGTGTGGGATGAGCACAAGAAAGAGCACTTCAATCTAAGAGCCATAATCTTTTGCACCATAGCTGACAACCCAGGACGCATGTCCCTAACAGGACAGGTTAAAGGAAATACAACATGTGTAGTGTGTGTGGACCAGACAGAATCTATGCATCTTACATCATTCGTTAAGACGATATATATGCGACACCACAGATTTTTACCAAAAAACCACAAATATCGAAGAAATAGGAACCATTTCGACGGTACAATCGAGCTTGGACAGCCTCCACGACATCGAGATGACAAATTTCTATTCGAAATGGTAAAGAATATCAAAGTTGTTTTTGGAAAGAAGAGGAAGAAATCTGAAAAAATTTCAAAGGACGCTCCATTTAAAAAGCAGTCAATCTTCTTTAGATATTTGCCCTATTGGAAGGAGTTGGAGATTGGTCATGCTATCGATACAATGCATGTTGAGAAGAATGTCTTCGAAAGCACCATCGGTATTTTGTTAGATATACCGGGCAAATCAAAAGATGGACTCAAAGTACGAAGGGACCTTCAAACTCTCAGAATTAGACCCGAGCTTCACCCACAGGAAAGGGCCAATGGAAAATTTTTCCTTCCGGCTGCTAGCTGTAACCTCACAATTGACGAGAAAAGATCAATCTGCAGGTGTCTACATGGAATTAGAGTTCCAACAGGATTCTCAACGAATATAAAGAATATTGTCTCCGTAGCAGATTTGAGGATGAGCGGCTACAACACTCATGATTGTCATGTTATGCTTGGGCTATTCCTCGCCATCGCAGTAAGAGGAATCAAACATTCATTTCTGAAGATGGTGATAACACGCATGTGTCACTTCTTCAATGTCATATCAAAGAAGGTGATCGACACTGAAGAGTTAAATGAATTACGTAAACAAATGAGGGAGACTATGTGTCAGCTTGAGATGTGCTTTCCTCCTTCATATTTTGATATTATGGAGCACTATATGATACATATAGCAGACCAAATCTTTGTTCTCGATCCAACGTACCTACACAATATGTATGCGTACGAGCGTCTAATGGTTATCTTCAAGGGTTACGTACGAAATCGTGCTTATCCAGAGGGTTCCATGATAGAGGGCTACACGACTGAGGAAGTCATTGAGTGCTACGCAGATTACATAAGAGATGGAAGACCAATAGGAGTTCCTGTGTCCCGGCACCATGGAAGACTCACCGGTAAAGGAACTAAAGGCAGGAAAATCATACGAGACAATAGTTACCAAACAATAAGAGAATCACATTACATTGTAATGCATCATTTGGCGATTATGAGACCATATGTTGAACAACACCTACAAGAGCTTCGTGAAAAGAATGAAGATCGCGATGAACAATGGATTATGAAAGAACACAAAATTTATTTCACATCATAGCTGAGGGATCTAAACCTTTCGATTGGAGAAACCGACGAAGAGATGATGATAAATAAATTTTCTTACGGTCCATTGAGCATGGTTAAAACATGGCAAGCGTATGACATCATTGGTTTCACATTCTATACCAAAGCAAAGGATCAAAAGAGTCAGCGCCAAAATAGTGGTGTCAGAGGAGAAGCAGAAGATAGCACTAGACAAAAGAATGCTTACTATGGATACATCGAAGAAATATGGGAACTTAACTACGGGAACTCTATAGAAATCCCTGTATTTAAGTGCCAGTGGGTCAGACATCCAGAAGGTGTGGAGGTGGATGATTACGGGTTTACGATAGTTGACCTTAATAAGGTGGCTTATAAAGATGACCCTTGGATACTCGCTCAATCAGTGGCACAAGTATTTTACATACTTGATCCTAAAGATGAGAAAAAATACATTGTTGCTCCAGGAAAACAAAGAATTGTTGGAGTTGATGGAGTCGAAGACGAAGAAGAATACAATCAATTTGATGAGGTGCCGTTTTTCGTTGACATATCAAGGATCAATGTGGTTGAAGCAAAACTGTCATTTGGCAGTGTGATTCCTTATCTACGCACTAATGGCGATGGAAAATTAGTGCAAGGCTAGATCATTTATGTTTAGCGTGCATATTTTTAAAATCAATTATGTCATTTATTGTTAAAACATGTTCAAGATCAAATGAGGATTTAATTAAACATCAATAGAAATTTTTTTTAAAATATTTATTTTTGGGGCCAACAGCAAGGTTCAAACCTCAAACCGCCTGCCGGCAGCGAGGTTCGAACCTCGAACCGCATGGCCCCAAGTGAGCCCCCCGCACCACTGCGCTACTAAGTGTTTCACGACATTGTAGGAAGTGTATTATATGCTATATATATAATCCCTACCTCTATTAGTAGTGGCGGGCTGGATGACGTCAACATGCCCGCCACTACTAAGAGAAAATAGCAGTAACGGGCAGGATGACGTCAGCATGCCCGCCACTGCTAATACACCTATATATACTTTCCACTCCCGCCGTCCGAAAACCTAGTTTCATTTTCTAAACCCTAAACTCTCGTGTCGCCCCCCTCCTCCCGTCGCCGTCGTCGACGTCCCGGAGCACGTCGCCGCTGCCCTCCGCCCTTCGCCGCCGTCCTCGGAGCCCGTCGGCGCCGCCCGTCGTCGCCGCCAGTCAGTAAATGATTATTAACCTATCTTTGTTCTTATTTTATTTGAGCTTAGGGTTAAAATGATTTCTAATTGTTATATTAATTTATGCATGGTAATATAATTTAGTATAATATTACTAGTAGAATGCACTATAACAATAATGTTTTTTAATGTACTATAAAAAATTTCTGAGAAAAAAAAATTCCACTATAACAATAATGTTTTTTAATGTACTATATTATTACTAGCTTAGGGTTTTTTAATGTTATATCAATGTGACAAAAAAATTACAGATGCATATATGTTGCCATATATTCACGAGATTAATTAACCAAAGTATATATGTTGCCCACTAATTTCCCACTAGCCATTCCCGACCCCCAACCTCGATGATAGTGCCCTCCTCGCCGGTTCACGATGGCTCCTCCTAAGATTGAACCAAACAATGGATCCTCAGACTCTACATCAAGTGGCATGTGTGAGGTTTGCAAATGCGGTAAACATAAGGTACATGGTATAGTTTGCAGTTCTCTGGCGAAGAAAGTGATTCTCATAATGGACTCCGACTCGGAGGATGACTCGCGATCGCCGCAACCAGATAGGGTAAGTGTTGGTAGACGGAAGAATGATGAGACAACCGGTGGTAGAGGGAAACATGCCGAGGCTAGCGGTGGAAAAGGGAAGCATGTAGAGCAATGCGGAAGCAAGAGGAGGAAGGAGGCAAGATCCTCTTTTTATGCAAATTTTATATTTTTATCATCCAATTCAATCATTGATAAGTTGTTCTCACTATCGCCGCTGCGTGTATTTTCTTGTTCAGGAACATGGAGAGCAATTCAGACTACCTGATGATGCCGAGTTGGTTGAGGATTGGCAAGTTGAGGCTTTTAATCTGTTTAACCAGAAATAGGTTGGGTTTGTGCCGAAGAAGAAGAAGCTCCAAACCATATCTTTCTTTTGGGTTTGACCAGTAGTGCGTTTCGATGTGTAAGCTGGTTTCCTCAGTCTGGACTTGTGTTTGAGGATTAAAAAACTATAAAGATACATGTTGTCGATCGAGTGTTTTGGCAACCTACATTTTTTATGATGGTTTTAAATTTATTGGATAATAACTAATAATAGAGTCAAAAACATTAATATGGTTTTTCTATAAATTTTGGTTAATTATTTCATGTCTTGTAGTTCAAATTTAACTTATTTTGACTTTGATCATAAAAACACACTTAGTGAAATAAAAAGAGTAAACTGAGAAATAAAAATACCAATTTTTTAATACATGTCTAACGTAAACCAAGGAAGAAAATGCTATTTTTAAAAAAATTTATAAGTTATGATGTATTTTTATTGTTAAAAAAAATCAAGTTCAAATGAGGATTCAAACATCAATAAAAACATGCTGAGAATTAGAACAGAAATGGAAAAAATGTTTGGGAGCCAGCAGCAAGGTTCAAACCTCAAACCGCCTGACGGCAGCAAGGTTTGAACCTCAAACCGCATGGCCCCAAGTGAGCCCCCGCACCACTGCACTACCAAGTGTTTCTCGATATTGTAGGCAGCGTATGCTAGATAATCCCTACTACCCATATTAGTAGTGGCGGGCATGCTGACGTCACCAGCCCGCCACTGCTAATCTTTTTAGTAGTGACGGTCGCATGATGTCATCGGCCCGCCACCACTAAGTCGAGTGACGTACACTAAGGCAGAAAAATACCAACTTTTTAAATTTGATAAGTTATGATGTATTTTTATTGTTAAAAAAAATCAAGTTCAACGAGGATTTAAACATCAATAAAAAAGTGCTGAAAATTTAAAAAAGTACAAAACAGAAAAAAATGTTGATTTGGCGCCAACAGCAAGGTTCGAACCTCAAACCGCTTGTCGGCAGCAAGGTTCGAACCTCAAACCGGATGGCACCAAAGCACCCCCCGCGCCACTGCGCTACAAAGTATTTCTCGGCAATGTGTGCAGTGTATGCTAGATAATCCCTACGTCTACGCGGACTTTTTTGCATTTAAATACCAATTTCTGTTAATGAAAAATACCAATTTTTGCAATTAGAATATTGGTGTTGTATTTTTATTGTACAAAAAGTTTCAAGTTCAAAGGAAGAATCAACTATAGGTTTTGCTTTCAAACCTAAGTCATTTCATCTCTAAACCCTAATTCATCCCCGGAGAATCTCAGGTTTCTTAACGCCCTACATGATTATTTTCTCGAAAAAATTTTATTTTTTATGACAACATTTATGGACTGATCATATCATAACAACATGACAAGTCTCATCTTTTTTAGACTTTATTTATTTTTTGAGGATTAAAAAACTATAAAAATACAAGTTGTCGATCGAGTGTTGTCGAAACCTACATTTTTATGATGGTTTTAAATTTATTGGATAATAACTAATAATAAAGTCAAAAACATGAATATGGTTTTTCTATAAATTTGGGTTAATTATTTCATGTCTTGTAGTTCAAATTGAATTTATTTTTGACTTTGATCATAAAAACACACTTAATGAAATAAAAACAGTAAACTGAGGAAGAAAAATACCAATTTTTGCAATTAGAATATTGGTGTTGTATTTTTATTGTACAAAAAGTTTCAAGTTCAAAGGAAGAATCAACTATAGGTTTTGCTTTCAAAACCTCAATCATTTCATCTCTAAACCCTAATTCATCCCCGGATAATCTCAGGTTTCTTAATGAAATAAAAAAAGTAAAGTGAGGCAGAAAAATACCAATTTTTTAAATTTGATAAGTTATGATGTATTTTTATTATTAAAAAAATCAAGTTAAAACTAGAATTTAAACATCAATAAAAAAAGTGATGAAAATTAGAACAGAAATGAAAAAAAATTGGATGCCAGCAGCAAGGTTCAAACCTCAAACCGCCTGGCAGCAGCAAGGTTCGAACCTCGAACCGCATGGCACCAAAGCAACCCCCTCACCACTGCGCTACAAAGTCTTGCTCGACAAGGTAGGCAGCGTATGCTAGATAATCCCTACTACCCATATTATTAGTGGCGGTCGGTGACGTCAGCGTGTGCCCGCCACTACTATACTGGTAATATATAGTTTTTGCCACCCGCCCAGACTAAACCCTAGTAGTGGCGGTCGGTGACGTCAGCGGCCCGCCACTACTACAAGAAATAGCAGTGGCGGGCATGCTGACGTCAGCGTGTGCCCGCCACTACTATACTAGTAATATATAGTTTTTGGCTCCCACCCAGACTAAACCCTAGTTCATTTGCAAATCAAACTCCCACCGTCCCCCTCGGAGACTGCCGCCGCCACCGTTTCCCGGCGCCGTCACCAGAGCCGGCCCGTCGCCACCGTCGGAGCCCGCCACCGCCCCAGGAGCTCTTCACCGTGCGCCGTCCCCGTCGCCGCACCGGAGACCACCGCCGCCATCGGAGACCACCGCCGCCACCGGAGACCGCCGCTGTCACCGTTTCCCGACGCCATCACTGGAGCCGGCCCGTCGCCACCGTCGGAGCCCGCCACCGCCCCCCAGAGCACTTCACCGTGCGCCGTCCCCGTCGCCGCCACCGGAGACCGCCGCCGCCACTGGAGCCCGTTGTCGACACTAGTAGGTTATGGTTTTAATGCATTTTCAGATTGAGTTTGTTGTTTAGAGGAGTTCATATTGTTTAGGTTATGGTTTGAATGTGGTTGAATGCATTTTCAAAAGTTGTTGGTTGCTATTGACTCATGAAGAGGGAAGGAAATTAGAGGGGTTTGTAGGAAAATGGTTCATCTTTACCTTGAATTTTCATAACATTTTCACCTCTATAATTGAATGGAAGATATACACTTTAGACAACAAAAGAGACTGAGCTATTGCTACTCATATGGTGTATCTCTTCCTTCTGCATTTTAGTTATGAGAAAATGTGGTAGATAATGGTAGATAGCTGGAAAAAATTCTCTTATCATTGTGCTCCGAAAAAATTAATTAATTTGGTTAAAAATCTATAAATTTATAGTGATGCTAACACGCTACATTTCCCACATTCTTTGGTAACATACATATTGAGATGTAGAATATATTTGAATCCTATAGGAATGGATTCCTATAGAATTTGCTAAAAATTTGTTTGGCTTACCACATGAGAAACAAAGGATTCCATGATGTTAGGGAGTGAATCCTATGGAAATTTTCCATGAGCTCAATATTCTCAGAGCTCACCAATGATACTTTGTGCTCCTTTAAGCTCAATTAGGATGCCCGCCACTGCTAATCTGGCTAAAGACCAACATTAGATTATGAAATTCCTTTTAGAGGCCTATGATGCAAATAGTAATTGAGTTATCTCATGTATGTCATCAAGCCGTGGGACACATCCATTCCTGTCAACAACTTTTCTTTCTCGTGTTGCTGACAGGGAATGGATGTGCTCACGGTTCCATGGCAGCTATGAACATATTTTAAAAACAACACAAAATATGTTGAGGCCTCAACAACACTGTGATCAGTTTACTACTGCTATTATTTCTAAGGCTACTATATACTAATCCTCAAGTTCATGCATCCGGTTGAAGACCAACATTAGATTCTACAATTCCTTTTAGAGGTCTATGATGCAAATTTTTATTGAGTTATCTCATGTATGTCATCAAGCCATGTGACACGTCAATTCCCGTCAACAGCTTCTTCTTTCTTGTGTTGCTGACAGGGAATGGATGTGCACACGGTTCCATGGCAGCCATGAACATTTTGAAAAACAACACAAAATATGCTGAGGCCTCAACAACACTGTGATCAGTTTACTACTGTTATTACTTCTAAGGCTACTATACTAATCCTCAAGTTCATCCGGCTGAAGGCCAACATTAGATTCTGCAATTCCTTTTAGAGACCTATGATGCAAATTGTTATTGAGTTATCTCATGTATGTCATCAAGCCATGGGACACATCCATTCCCGTCACCAGCTTCTTCTTTCTCGTGTTGCTGACAGGGAATGGATGTGCTCATGGTTCCATGGCAGCCATGAACATTTTGAAAAACAACACAAAATATGCGGAGGCCTCAACAAGACTGTGATCAGTTTACTACTGTTATTACTTCTAAGGCTACTATACTAATCCTCAAGTTCATGCATCCGGTTGAAGACCAACATTAGATTCCGCAATTCATTTTAGTGGCCTATGATGCAAATTGTTGTTGAGTTATCTCATGTATGTCATCAAGCCGTGTGAAACATCCATTCCTGTCAACATCGTCTTCTTTCTCGTGTTGCTGACAGGGAATGGATGTGCACACGGTTCCATGGCAGCCATGAACATTTTGGAAAACAACACAAAATATGTTGAGGCCTCAACAACACTGTGATCAGTTTACTACTGTTATTACTTCTAAGGCTACTATACTAATCCTCAAGTTCATCTGGCTGAAGGCCAACATTAGATTCTGCAATTCCTTTTAGAGGCCTATGATGCAAATTGTTATTGAGTTATCTCATGTATGTCATCAAGCCATGAGACACATCCGTTCCCGTCAACAGTTTCTTCTTTCTCGTGTTGCTGACAGGGAATGGATGTGCTCATGGTTCCATGACAGCCATGAACATTTTGAAAAACAACACAAAATATGCTGAGGCCTCAGCAACACTGTGATCAGTTTACTACTGTTATTACTTCTAAGGCTACTATACTAATCCTCAAGTTCATGCATCCGGTTGAAGACCAACATTAGATTCCGCAATTCCTTTTAGAGGCCTATGATGCAAATTGTTAATGAGTTATCTCATGTATGTCATCAAGCCATGTGACACATCCATTCCCGTCAACAACTTCTTCTTTCTCGTGTTGCTGACAGGGAATGGATGTGCACATGGTTCCATGGCAGCCATGAACATTTTGAAAAACAACACAAAATATGCTGAGGCCTCAACAACACTAGAGAGAGAGAACAACACAATATCCTAACTTTAGGATTAGTATAGTGGCTTCGGAAGTAATAGCCTCTTAACTATGAAAATATGACAGCAGACCTTTTTTGCATAACCAAAATTCTGATACATTAGCCTCTTAACTATGAATAGTTTATCTATGGCGAAAGAAGGACGTTCCATCGAGGAGCTCATCTACGAGTCTCCCGCAAAAACAAATAAAGAGGGTTCATTTAAAGGATCCTCCGATAGAGAATCTTCGTACCACTCTCCGGAGAATGAACATCCAATGGAGCCTAGGAAGAAGAGAACGAGAGAAGACGCCGATGAGGATTACATTCCTGAAGCTCAAGCGGAGGTAATTCTTACGTTAGTAACAAGTCAGAGCAGCTTCTAACCGAGGATTACATTCCTGAAGCTCACATTGTCTATCATCGTAGGATCGTCCAAAGCGAGGAAGCAAGCGTCGATTATTCCAAGTCGAGAAAAGAACAACTATTGTCAAAGCTATTGAGTCAGCTGAGCGAATAGATGTTGAGCCCGCTGCCACAACATCCTCTGCAAATGCGAAGAGGAGAGGGAAACGGGAGAAGAACAAGCTGCATACAACTATCTATGAGGTTGAAGAAGTGCATGTTGATGGGGCTCCAAAGAAGCCAAAAGAAATCACAGCAAAGTGGCGTAACGACTATGGATGTCTCGCCAGGGAGCGATGTAAGATAGTTTGGAAAAATTGGAAGACTGTCCCTGAAGCTACAAAGAACGAATTGTGGCAGCATATAAAAGTGCATTATAAATTCCCGGAAGACCGCTTAGAAGACGCTAAAGCTGCCACATTGAAGACTATCGGGAAGGCTCTCCGTACATTTAGGACTAAACTGAACACACAATACCTTCAGAAAGATGAGTCGCCGCTCAACGACTACGGCTTTATAACGCCAAATGAATGGAACGAATTCAAAATTCAGCATTGCTCGGAAGAAGCCAAACAAGAGAGCATCATGTTCAAAGAACTTAATAAGAAGAATAAGTTCCCACATAAACTTGGGCTAGGTGGATATAAGGCCAAGGAGGAAGAGTGAAGTAGAAAGGAGGAGGAGGACCGTGCGGCTGGGTTACCTGAACAGTTTTTAGGTTCTAATCAGCGCACTAAGAGATGACTCCTAAGTCGAGCTAAAAAAACACCCGAGTGCCAATATATGCTCTCCAACTCACGGACTAGTGAAGTATTCTAGAAAGCACAGGAAATCGCTGAGTTGGAGAAGACTGGAAAGTTCAAGCCCGAGGGATGTAATGACCAGCTTACATCTGCTCTCGAAAACGAGGAACATCGAGGGCGCACCCAAGGTGTCTCTTCTATAGCACCCTGGAAAAATACTTTCAAGAAACAGGATGGTGCCACATACAAGAAGCGTCAAGCACGCACAGACGACGCCGCAGAGCGCCGTGCAGAGTGGGAGCGACATTTTTTTGAATTTATTAACGAGAATCCAAACATAATGCAGGCTGCAGCGGGACAAATAATTGTGCCAGAGGTACGACTCGACGTACCAAGCAGTGTTGGCTCAGTACAAGACAAATTTCCTGTAAATTATATTAAAGAGGACACACCATGCAGCCTGCATGTACCGATAGGGCGCAAAGGGCATTCCCAAGAGGTTGCACGAGGCATTGCTATGCCTGGGGATTTATTTCACAATCGGCCTATTCCTGCTGACTATACCAAGGTTCAGGTCAATGAGATCACCAACGACAAATTTATTAATGACCCCTTGGATCTTCCAATGCCTGATGACGGTATTGAGACAATCGGAGATGCTCTTAATAACTTTGTCCTGTGGGCAAGCTGAGATATCAAATTACTGCAGACAAGTTCTCAGAGTAAATCGCCTATTGTCTCATCACAATCCCCCACATATCTTTCATCTCAGGATGTGCAAAATATAGGATCTTTATCACCTGTTGATGAGCGTGAGATAGAGGAAGAGGTAGAGGAAGAGCTAGTGCCCGATAAAGCGGCAGAAGTGATAGAATCAAAAGTGACTTCTGATCCTCAAATGCCAGTTCCAGAAGTGCTTGAGCCCACTGATGAGCCCAATAGAAAAATGTGCCAGAGCCAGATCAAATGCCAGTGCCAGTTCCGGCTGAGCCTCAAGTGCTAGTTCCGGCTGAGCCTCAAGTGCCAGTGGCCAAGCCCATAACAAAAGTGCTAGTGCTAGTTGCCGAGCCTAAAAAACAACAAGATGCATGCCCAAAGCCAGCAATCCATCCACAAGATAACTGTTCAAGCTGGGCAGTGTTCTGCGCCGAAATCTGAGATGCATAAATTGTTTACTACTATGGGGCAAACACGTTCTATGCCCGAAGCGGCTACCATAAAGGCTCCAGTACAAAAGCACGCGGGCTCACTTTCTGTTGATAAATGGACCTACGAAGACGAGGATTATATCGAATACGAACCATGCAAACCATTATTACCCGAAGGAGTACTTAAGAGTATGCCTTGGATGATGAAAACATTTCATGACTGGTACCTCGAAGCGTGTTCGTTAGGAGTTACACAAATAGAACTGAAGGTTCCACAAGAAATATTCAACTGCCCAGAGTTTAAGCTTGCACTATTTTTCGACGACTTCCATCGGATGTTTCGTCTGCAGCGAACCGACATCACAAGCATGATGCTCTGGTGCATGTAAGTACTTTATACTTTGTCAATACAAAGCAAAAATAAATAATGTCTTATATTGACTATTGTTTCATAACATATGCAGTTGTAATTCAATTTGTGACGAGTCTAATATGTATGGGTACTTGAACCCGTCATTCATAAGCCAAAGTGCGCTGAACCCGACACTAAACCAGAACGATAGTAAGTACTAGACTGCGGGTAAGAAAAAATTTCAAAGAAAGATGTTCAATAAAGATGAAGACGCACTTAAGAAGAAGAAAAGGAGTTGTGCCGCGTTGTATATTGCGCGGTGCATGGATCAATGGAAGGACAGAGAAATGATAAGTGGGGCATATAACTTTAAGTAAGTATACCCACTATATCCACTTAATCACGTTTTATCGATTATGAAACTAACATAATCATATATTACTTCTTTCGATAGTGATCATTGGATTGCACTTCTGATATACTCAAAGAGCTCAAGGGTTTATGTGCTCGACTCGCTCGACAAACACAAAAAAGAATATCAAGATATATTAAATGTTATTCAGAGTGCATACAAATACTACGTGGAAAAGTTAGGTGGCCCACATGATCCACAGAGACCGAAATATATGCTTATCAGAACCAACTATCCGATAATATTATATTTTTAAATTTCTTAATTCAATTGATAAAGCCAAACTATATATCATTCTAACTTTGTCTATTTTGAAGTGTCACAAACAATCTCTTGGTTCCGTGCATTGCGGCTATTATACTTGTGATTTTATGAGCAATAACTTAGGAAAGTTTGGGCAAACAGTATCTGAGGATACTAAAGAAGTAAGTTGATTTCTTGTGTGTTAATCTAATATAACTTGCAGTATATGTACTTATATGTTACGTATGCAGGCGTCAGGTCCATCAACCGTTGCCCAGAAGAGCCAACTCTCAGAATCACAAATGTACGAAATCGTATCAAGGATGTGCCGCTTCACGATGCATGAGATTCTTCATGACCTTGGAGCATTGTTCGATCCTGAGAGTGAAGTGGCCAAGCATCCAACTCTGTATGATTGGGCCGGAAGAATGAAAAGGCAAAACATAACAAATCGATAAGAATTTGTTATCAATAGATGCGCAAGATATGAGTTGGCCTTCCAAGAAAACATAAACCGCATGAACATGTATTTGTAAAACAATGGTTAATTTTGAAATTTTGATATATGTAAACTTTTTAGACTTGATGTGTGATGGAATGTAAATTTGTAAATTGATGAGATGTGTTGTTGTTGCTGCTGTGTATGTAGATGGCTGTGTGAAGCATATAATGTAAACTTTGTAAATTGATGAGATGAATGGTTGTTGTGTTGATGTGTTGCTGTTGTGGATGTGTATGTGGATATGTGGATGTTTTGCTGCTATGTATGTGGATGGTTGTGTGAAGCATATAATTTTTGTGTTTTGGTTTGTGGGACTGTGAATTATGGATCACAACATTCTGTGTTATGGGTTATACACAGCAGTGGCGGGCAGATGAGGTCAGCGCGCCCGCCACCACTGTGTCAATAGCAGTGGCGGGCAACGGGCGCGCTGACCTCATCTGCCCGCCACTGCTGTTGACACAGCGGTAGCGGGCGCGCCGACCGCCACTGTTAACCTGTAATAGCAGTGGCGTTGTATCAGTGGCGGACTGGATGCCCGCCACTACAGGTCAGTTTTGCCCGCCGCTACAGTATCGCTTTGTAGTAGTGTTTGTACATATTTTTGCAATGGATGATGTTATGGATTATGTTATGGATGATGTTTAATTTTGGAGATGTTTTTGTTATGGATGATGTTTAATTTTGGACATATTTTTTATGGATGATGTTGTTATGTTGATGTTGGTATGGAGATGTCTAATATTGGAGATATTTTTGTTATGTTGATGTTGGTATGAATATTATGTTTAATAAATCTAGAAGGTGTTACAAAAAATCCATTTTTATTTGATTCATAATAAACCAAACGATGTTATATAAACAGAATACGTTACGCTTATTAACCAAACACTGTAATGTAAATAGATTGCGTTACACTTGTTAATCAAACAAATTCAGTAACCCATTACATTGTTATCCCTTAACACTGGTAATTGATTACATTAACGTTTACGTTACCTTGAATCAACCAAACGCTATCTAAGTGTATATAATGAGTTCAACATGTCATATGCAATGCTCACAAGAAAATGTAGCTAGAGGATATTGTCATGACTGTTATATGGGATCAACTTTTACGGATGCATTTGGAAACATATACTCGTACTGTGTGGCGTATGCGATCTTCGTACTAAATTCTTACAAAACTCATGCATTACAAACAAGGCCTAAATCGACATAATTTAACCTTGAATCTTATTGAAAGTGAGATTATGACTATGCAAGACAACTTATTGCAGACCTTCTAATGCAACTTCATTTACGATTTCATAGCAGAATCTGATTCAGTTTAGAATCACTTTCAAAAGAATCAAAAATTAGAATCTGAAACTGAAATGATACCACAATGGTCTGATAATAGAAAGAGATAGTGAGGGTTCAGAGTTCAGACAGCTTGCGTCTCCCTCGCGTTGGCATTGGCGGACGTCGAGGCCATGTTGCGCTCCTCGTCGGCCAGCTCGTCCTCGTCCCACTCGCCACACAAGACGCCGCGCATGAACTCCATGAATGGTGGCCAGTGCTCCGGCGAGAAGAAGTCAGTGCCCATGCGCTGGTAGGTGAAGTGGCTGGGCTGGGTGCGCTCGACGGTGAGGAGATTGCTCCGGATACGGGAGAAGCTGCTGGTGTGTGTCAAGACGAGAGGAGATTGCTCTGGATACGGGAGAAGCTGCTGGTGTGTGTCAAGACGAGCGACGCGTTCTCGCCAGCGATGCGCGCACCGTGGCGCCGACAGGCGTTCTTGATCTGCACGAGCAGCTGGTCGGGGCTGGCCCCGGTAATGTGGTGTTGCTTGTTCATGCACACGTGCCGCGTGAACATCTTCGCCACTGGGCTGTACCTGTTCTTTTGGTTGCTCTTGTAGAACCCTGCCACCGCCTCCGCCGGCCGCGACCGCGCATCGTGCCACCAGTGCATGAACGACACCTTCGCGGACAGCTCCGCCGGCTTGTCGCCTAACACGCCATTCGCCACATCGAGGATGTGGTCACCGTGCCCGACCAGCTGCCCGGCATACCACGACAGGAAGAAGTCCCCGTAGGGGCTCTGCCACGACATGATGTTATCCTTGAAGAAGTTGCCCGAGTCCGGCAACTCATGGTACCGCGGCGCGTCGTGCGGCCCGGACAGCCCCCACAGCGCATTCGCCGACTCCTCAGCGTGATGCCTCAGCTGCGTCAGCATGTACTTGTCGTCAACGGGTGGCGAGAGCGTCAACGTGGGGCGGCCCCTGCTGCCCGGAGCCCCCTAGCCCAGAGCACCCGCCGCATGGAGCCCCCCGCCATCTTCAGCCCCCGTCACTCGGAGCAGAGCTCCCCATCGCTTGGAGTGGCACCACCCACCATCCGTAGCTCAGAGCCATCTCGACCGGAGTGGAGCCCCCGGTCGTCCGCAGCTTGAAGACGCCTCACCCGGAGCTATAGATGGCAATATTTAAACAATAATTTCAATAGCATTAATCCTCAAGATACTTATACGATCTGGGGAGGACGGGATGGCTCGAACCAGTCTGGGGAGCTTGGCGATTTTGGGGCATCGGCCATGGATTTGCCAGGATGATCCTGAGGCTCGTTCTGGGCCGTCGTCTCCACGGCTAGAGTTGGAGGTGTTAGAAATTAGCTCTCGGGGAGGAGAGGGGGACCGAGTCCCTCTCCTCCCTGGAACTCGGATTTAGCCCTAACTAACCCTCCTAGTCTTCAGGCGCCCTGATCGGGGGCGCCCCAACCAAATTGGTTGAGGGCCCTTGTTGCGCGGCACATAAAGGGCAAGCTGGGCGTGTGGACCGGTGTGGTTCATACGCCTAACTCCACCTATTGTTCTGGCTACCGATCTAAGCCGTGCCGAAGCAACGGGAAGCCCCTCCTCCTCCGTCGCCGGACTTCAACACCACGACCACCATGGCCATGGCGTCCTCCTCATCCCGGAGCAACCCAAAGGTAACCCTAAGCACCCTACTAGACCTAGACCTAGAGATCAACCTAAGCAACAATCTATCAATGGTATCAGAGCCTGCTAGTGCTCTAGGCTAGTTAGGGTTAGGGAGGCGTCGGGCTCCCTTGAGCCGACGCCACCACCGCACTAAGAACCCCCCTAAGCCCCCTGTAAAAACTTCGGCTAACCCTAAGACCCCCCTGTTGACCTTCGGTTTCACCCGAAACCCTGGACAAAAACCCCATAAGCCCTCTGTAAGAACAAGTATAGCTTTAGAAAATTTTTTTAGAAGAGTTTAAGCTTCGGGTAAGAACAGGAAGAACTAAGAGACAAAAAAAAATATATATAGGGTTAGGGTTCCCGAAACCCTAACCCTATACCCCTCGGTAAGAAATCCCGAAAGGGATTAAAGTTTTTCAGTTTGAGACAAAGAACAACATTAGAAAACAAAACAAACAAACAAAAAAAGAGGGGGCAGAAATCAGCGGGTTAGGGTTTCGACCCTAAACCTAACTAAGAAACATAGGCGCGAGAGAAGAAATTTTACCTTGCGCACGCCGGATCTGGCCTCGCCGGAGTCCGGGAAGAAGACCGCCGCCGTGCTCGGGTCGGGTCCGTCGGTTGTGACCACCGCCGGTCAGCTCGACGGAGCGCCGCTCACCCTCGGGTGAGCGCGCAGCTCCGGCCAGCCAACCGGCGGGCGGCACGCCGCCGGTCGCCGTCGCCGACGGGGGCCGCCGCCGCTCTGCGCCGCGCCGTCGCCGCTCAGCTGCGCTCGCTCGGGTGCGGGGTGGGGGAAAATGCGCTAGGGTTAGGGTTAGGCGCGCGGGGGGGGGCTGGTTTTGTGCGGGCGAGGATCGCGCGTGGCCGTCGGATTTGATCCGACGGCCAGCGTTGATCGGGTCGTCTTTTAGCCCAGGCGGGGTGGCTAAATCGCGGCCCAGGCCCAGGTTGTGGCCTGGGCGCGCGAGCAGGCGCGTGGGGCGCTGTGGGCCGGCTGGTTTTCGCAGTTGGGCTTAAAGATTTGCACAGTAACAGGCCAAAATTCGTTTTCGAATTT
Source organism: Zizania palustris (assembly GCA_019279435.1). Taxonomy (NCBI): domain Eukaryota; kingdom Viridiplantae; phylum Streptophyta; class Magnoliopsida; order Poales; family Poaceae; genus Zizania; species Zizania palustris. Next base: position 28,460,055 of record JAAALK010000079.1, read on the forward strand.
TCAGGATTTTCAGGATTATTTTTCCAATTAAGTACTGTCTGAAAATTTAGAAAAAAATGCCCAAAATTAAGAAAAGATAAGTTATCTGCGGGGAAAATTTTGTATAATTTTGTTCAGACTTGGTAATTTTATTATGAATTTTTCAGCAATTTTAAGTACTTTTATGATATTTTCTTTATTAAATTTAGTCTAAGGACTATATTTAATTGAGGAATATTGGTTTAGAATTTTGTTTAAGTTTAAATTTAGAATTTCTGTTACTGTTTTAATCAGTGTATTAATTTAACGTTAAGTATTCCGCTGTGCATACACTGTTTTAAGATTACTGAGAATTTTGTGTTCTGAGTTTTAAAGTTTTTTTTAGAATTTTTGTGATATTTATTTATTAAATTTAGTCCAAGGACTACATTTAATTGAAGAATATCTTTAAGGAGTTTTGTTTAAGTTTAAATTTAGAATTTCTGTTATTGTTTTAATCAGTGTATTAATTTAACGTTAAGTATTCCGCTGTGCATACACTGTTTTAAGATTACTGAGAATTTTGTGTTCTGAGTTTTAAAGTTTTTTTTAGAATTTTTGTGATATTTATTTATTAAATTTAGTCCAAGGACTACATTTAATTGAAGAATATCTTTAAGGAGTTTTGTTTAAGTTTAAATTCAGAATTTTTTATTACTGTTTTAAGCAGTGTGTTAATTAAAATTAAGTCTTTTGTTGTGGATGTTTAGATTAAGTCTTTAATTACACTGTTTAAAATTAGTACCATGCTGTAAATTCAGAATTTTATTAGTAATTAATCAGTGTATCAATTAGGTCTAAGTCTTCCGCTGCGAATACACTGTTTTAAGATTAGTACCATGTTCATCCTATCAATTAAATAACATTTATTCTGTCAATTGAATTTGAACCAACGAGATAATTTAATTTGGCATTATAAATGTTGTATTTTGCTAACATGGTAATTTTATCTCCTGACCAACGTTGGTGATTAAATTACTATGGTTCAGTTGAATTAATTCTATTTCTGCCCAACGGTGATGTAGAATTAATTCGCCTTTTAAGTATTAAGTATATCACATGTTAATTTTGACCAACGTTAAATTTTCATGTATCATATTATATCTGTTATAATATATTTTGATAATGTTCCTTATTAGAAATTTGCTAAGTCAAATCTCCGGCATTGAGTCTCTCAATGGTGAGAACTACGGTTCCCGGAGATGAGATATTAAGATAGCGATTGTGCTATAGGACATAAATCTTGCTTTAATGCTTGATTGTCTAACTAAGCGTGCGAAGCCCGTGATCTGAGAAGATGAAAGCCAAGAGGCTTTTGTCATAAGGTTACGTGACTTCGCCAAAATAAGAATAAAATAAGACATATAGTACTAAAGGAAATCAGTGGAAACACAAAATGTATTATGATTAAGAGCTCCTTTATGGAGCCAATTAGGGGTTATATCCCACGTCATGATACTGCAAAGAGTATCTGAAAGTGACTTTTCTAAGGCGTATGCTAGCACGCTTATTAAGAAAAGTTTAATAAGTTTTTGCGACATGGTTTTCAAAGCTGAAACCCATGAATAAAGAGCTCGATGAGGATGTTATCATTCAAATTTTTATTATGACGTCACACTAAGTTTTCTGATCATTTTGTGATTAACTACAACTTACAGCGAGAGTGTTGGAGTTTGTATATGCTGATTTCAAATTATGTATGAGAATTAAGAAAGCACACAATGATTTAGGTCATAATGTGCAACACGAATAAAGGGGAAGAAGCATTATAAGACTTGTTCTAATGATGCTAAGGACTCCTCTTATAAGCTCACATAAAGGAACATGATGTCCTGAAGGGCATGTACAGACATGTAAGGAGGAACACCACGTGAAGGAATATGTGGAGTTCCCAAAATGGATGAACGAGAATGGTAATAGATGGATTTTCGCACTTAGAAATAAAGTCACTAGTCCTGCCCTTGAGCATGACAAACTTTATTTATTTTCTCAAGATGATTTTATCATCTAAGAATAATGATAAGAGCAAAAGAATTGATAATGTATTTTCGAAATTATGGCACTATCTAATGGACCATATTTCGAGGGGGAGGATTGAACGTTGAGTCAATTCTTCCGCTTTTGTTTTCTTTATGCTAAGTTTCATGCATAGAATTGCACTAAGATAAATACGTCAAATAAATTAAGTAAGACGCGAAATTAAGTTTAATGATTGTAGTAATTTTTATCTCCTGACCAACGTTGGTGATAATGTTATTATATTTGAGCTCAATTGATTCTAATTCTGCCCAACGGTGATTTAAAATTAATTGATTAACATTTATCCAATCTAAGAGCGATCAGATCATAGCGGTCAGATCATCAGTTGCTTTGGATAAATTTAAGATGTTTTTAAGGCTGATTCTAATATCAGCATGATCTAAAGTTTAAAAAGAGTAAGATCTGACCGTGCTGCGGTCAATATACCCCGTATGGCCGATTTCTCGAACTCTTTTGCAAGGTTCTATAGAAAATGGCAAAATAGCCCGGTATTTTATATCGGGTGTACCTTAGCAAAATAGAGTGGCTATAAGGTGCACTCACACTTCAGTGGACATAGTAAGTAGTATGGTAAGTTATTCCACTCTACCGATTAATTTGTGGATGAAGGCATTAAAACCAACATTCATAATTTTAATTGGATCTTTAATAAGTCTGTGCCTAAAAGCACCATAAGAATTATGGACAGGACGATAACCATTTTCTAAATTATTTTAGAATAAGGGTATGTCGTCCTGCTAAGGCTATATTTTAACCCAAATATTAATAAGTTAAAGTCCTAAAACAGTAAGTTGTTAATTTTATTGACTGTAAAGATAAGTCTAAGTGATCTCGTTTTATAATGTCCTTACATACATGGTAAGTTTGTAGAAACGAGATATGCATTTTATAGAAGATGCTTTAATCAGGGGGAGCACGGTACTTAGAGAAATTAATCTTGAAGAGAAGTGGGTTAGTGAATCCACTCCTATGATTCAAGAGCAATTTTTCATTTACCTGTGGTAGTGTCCTTTTGTCCAACACTTGAGTTTGGACCTTCATTAGCAACATCTATTGTACATGAGGCTTCTGTTGTTCAGGAATCTACATTTCTAGATGATGCTAATGAAGAAGTAAAGGAACAAATCTCTAACTTAGTACATAATGTGCCAACTTAGATAAGAAGCAGATTAAATGAGACATTTTTGTATGTCTTATTTAAGGATTCTTTAAGAATCATTAAGGCACATTATGACTTAGAACTGCATCAGATTGATATAAAGACGACATTTTCAATAAGTTTTAAATGAGAATGTCTATATGAAAGGAAATTTTAAGATACCATTTTATCTAAGTCCAATGGACTTAATAAGTTTTAAGTAAGGGTATCTGAAATTTAATTAGACAATTAGAAAATTTTGGGTTTTATTAAGGAGAATGAAGAGGACAATTGCGTTTTGTCTAAGTTTGAGAATGGGGAATTTATTTTCCCAGTTAAGCATGTGGATGACATTCTGCTGCAAGTGGTAATGTCCATCTAATATTAGAAACTAAGAAATCTTGTCCTCTCATTTTGACATTAAGTATCCTGGAGAAATTTTCCTATGTGTTAGGATTGGAGTTTCTCTAAGATGTCATTAAGGGGGTATTAAGATTATCGCATACGGCATACTATATAGTATGCATGCGTATAAGCTATCGCCTGATCCGATAGTCAAGGGTGATAAGTTGGGAACTTTTAGTATCCCAGGAACCAATATGAGATCGATCAAATAAGATTGGTTCCATATGCTTATGCTGTCGGAAGCTAATGTATGCTCAATTGTGCACTCGCCCTGACTAAGTTTATACCGCCGGAATGCTTGGCAGATATCAGAAAAATCCAGAAATAGATCACTGGATTAAAATAAGAAAGCCTTGTGATTTATATAAGGCACAACGACCTCATGCTAATGTATGAAAGATTAAGTAACCTAGCGATTGCGGGTTATTCAAATTAAGACCTTGCGAGATGAGAGAATGCTAAGTAGTCCACATTAAGTTGTGTATTCACACTCGCAAAGGGAGCTGTGTGGTGGAAAAGCTCCAAACAAACTATGACGACATCTTCCACGATGTATGCCGAGTTTGAAGTATGTTATGAGGTCGCCGGACAGGCACTGTGTATTAAGAAATTTATTCCGGTTTTAAGAGTGGTTGACAGCATTTTAAAACCACTTAAGTTATACTGTAACAATGAGTCAACAGTATATTTCTCCTATAACAACAAGAAGTGTGTTGCTGCCAAACACATCTAAGTTAAGTGTTATATTGTTGAGGATAGAATCCAAGATCAAACAATAAGTAGAGCATATAAGTACCAAGCAAACGCTTGCGGATCCGCTCACAAAAGGCTTACCTCCAAATGTGTTCAGAGAACACTTAGTCGACATGGGTTTAAGGTAAGCCTATGATCTATGGATTTATAAGGGCCCAAAATGAGTTGAGAAACTGTTTCAAAGTGGAAATGTGCATTGTAGTTGTTGAGTCATATAGTACGTAACTGACTATTGTGATGCAGCATGCTCTATGCATTGATCCATGATGGAATAGATGTAATGTTAAGTTAAGTTAAGAACTAAGTCGAGATCTAGGGGGAGAATGTTAGAAATTAGCTCTCGGGGAGGAGAGGGGGACCGAGTCCCTCTCCTCCCTGGAACTCGGATTTAGCCCTAACTAACCCTCCTAGTCTTCAGGCGCCCTGATCGGGGGCGCCCCAACCAAATTGGTTGAGGGCCCCTGTTGCGCGGCACATAAAGGGCAAGCTGGGCGTGTGGACCGGTGTGGTTCATACGCCTAACTCCACCTATTGTTCTGGCTACCGATCTAAGCCGTGCCGAAGCAACGGGAAGCCCCTCCTCCTCCGTCGCCGGACTTCAACACCACAGCCACCATGGCCATGGCGTCCTCCTCATCCCGGAGCAACCCAAAGGTAACCCTAAGCACCCTACTAGACCTAGACCTAGAGATCAACCTAAGCAACAATCTATCAGGAGGCCCACCCACTTTCGTCAGGTAAGGATCCTTTTCCGGCAGCACATGGTGGGCTGTCGCAATTGGTGGCTCTGGGTTCTCCAAATAGGGTTCCTGGCGAAGGTTTTAACCTTGAAGACATCCTCAATCATTCGTGGTGTCCTCCGTCGCCAACCTAGGTCTGGATTCCTCGAGGAGCCCGGAGATCGCTGGATTCAGTGAAGCTTGGTTTTCCTACTTCCGTTGAAGACATCAGGAGGTTTGGTCACGCTGCTGTGAAGATCCAGAGTATTCAACCCAGGTTTGTGGATCATTGCTCCTTTTCTGAGGTTGTTGGCGGTTCTGAGATGGAGCGGAAATGCTCGGTTGATAAGGTTGGGAACAAGCACCGATTGTTTGATAGGGAGATTTCAAGGGGTGAGCGTGATCAAGGGTCTGGAGTTGATGATGGGAATAGAGGTCTGAAATGGAGGGATTGGGAGAAGAAACCTGTTGAGTTTCCGCGCAAAGAGGATAGATCCTTTGTTTGGAAGCGGAATGAGGGTCAGGGAAGTAAGCCTCCTCATCGGGAAATCAAGGGAGCTACGGTTTCAAAAACTGAAGAAATGACTTGTTTCAATTGTGGTTTAACCGGTCATCATCAGACGAATTGCTTGAATCCTACGATGAGTTTTGCCTGTAAACAAACAGGACACATCTCATCAAAATGCCCCCTGATGGATTCGCAGTCTGTTGGTAGATCTATACCTAGCTTGGAGTTGTATGTTTTTGGAATTCCTAATCAAGCTTTCAATCATCTTGAGATTCCTGTAGTTGATGTTCAATCCTCAAAGTTTGCTGTGACGGGTCTTTTGACTGTTGAGGAGGGGATCTGTTCAGAATCAAAAATCTTGGTTGAAATGAAACATTTGTATGCTAGTAGCCGGGAGTGGAGTGTGTTGTAAATCGATGATGACAGATACTTGATTGAATTTCCTTCGAAAGAAGCTCAGTGGGAGTTGGATAATCTCAAGTGTTTTGAATTTCAGAAGTTTAAAATAAGGGCAAACATAAGGGTTTCTGACCGTGATATAAATGTTGTTTCTGAATTACATCAGGTCTGGGTAAAGGCATTTGGTATTCCTCAGCTAGCCAGGCAAGTGGGTTACATTAAAAGTATTGCTAAGTTGGTGGGTAAGCCAGTTGAAGTTGATTGCAACAGTATTGGTCGCTCGGGTCCAATCAGAATCAAGGTTCTTTGCCGTGACCCTTGGAGGATTGAGGGTTTTTCAGAAGTGTTTGTGAATTCTGTGGGTTATAAAGTGAAATGGGTACCAGAATTGGAGGGGATTCAGAACAACAAGTCAAAACCGGATGATTTCAAGATAAATTTGGATGGGAGAAGTCTTAGTGAGGATAAGCAGGCTGAAGATCTAGAGAACCAAGATCATCATGAAACTTCTGACCCTGCCCCTTTTAGGAGAACTAACACCTCGCATGGTGCTTCTAAAACTAAAGATGATTTAGAATTTGATGGTGAATCTGAAAATGGTTCAGATGATGATGCTCTTGCTAATATACCTGCTTGTTATTACCATCCTGTTGAAGATAAAAGTGGGAGCGCTTAAGGGCTTAAGAGGGATGGGTTATTGTTTTCCTTGGGTCAGCTATCATCTTGCTGCTCTATCCTTGAAGATGTTCCAAATGGGTCAGTTCAGAGAAAGGGCAAGCAAGTAGTGGATGAATCAGTGGGTGGTGATATAGAGGGTTTTCAGTCTGTGAGTATGAAGGAGATGGTAAGTCTACCAGTTACTGAGAAGTGGCAGGATGTCTTTATTCCTGATCCGATGGTTCTGGGAAAGGAGCTTGGTGGGGAAAATGCTTTTAGAGATAGTTCAGAACGAGGGGAATTAACTCACAATCCTCTTGGGGTAAATGATGAGAGCATTATGGATGATGATGGATTCCGGGTCCCTGGTAAGAGGAAGTTGGGCAAAACTAGATCAGAAAATACCCTCCTGTGGCGGTGAGCTCTGGCGGTGAGACAGAGCTCCAAGATTAAAAAAGATGGTATTCCTATTGCTGTCAAAGCTAAACTCAGAGCGGGGCAAAAAGATGATACCTCAGGTGCGTACAAATTCACTGTTTTACAAAATGTTGATGTAGATCATTTAATTTCGGTTGCCAATGATTCTAGGGTTTGTCTAGGGGGATCTAGAAATGATAGGATTGATCAGGTAGAATTGATTAAGTCTAGAGAAATGGCACATACTCTTCTTTGTGTAGCTCAAAACAATATAAGCAAAGAGAAAGAGAAGACTAGTGTCGCTGAAACCATTGAGGGGTGTGTTGCTAGATCTGCTACTGATCCTGCACCTGAGCTAGAAGATGTTAGGGGGGTTTGGTTTTACAGTCATGAAAATTTTGTTCTGGAATGTTAGGGGGTTAGGCAACAAAGGGAGGCAAAGACAACTTATTGACTTGATGCATAATTACAATTTTGATTTCATGTGTTTTCAAGAAACTTTGCGTGACAGTTTTTCCTCTAGAGAGTTAGACTCTTTTTGCAACAAGAAAGATTTCTTCTGGTTCACTAAACCAACTGTTGGTCATTCGGGTGGTTTGTTATGTGGGGTTAACCTTGATCTGGTTAATATAACTGGAGTTGATCAAGGAAGGTATTTTATTAGCTTAATCCTAGAAAATAAAATAGATAACAAACTTTGGGAGTTGATCAATGTTTATGGACCTATAATTGACGATGATAAGGTTGGGTTCCTTAATGAGTTGTCAGACAAGATTTCTACTCAGCTTAATCCTTGTATTGTTGGGGGTGACTTTAATCTGATCAGATTTCTAGAGGAGAAATCTAAGGGGGTTATACATTGGAGGTGGCTCAATGCTTTCAATGATTTCATTAACCTTTTGGAGCTGGAGGAGTTGGTTAGAATTGGGGGTAAATTCACCTGGTCCAATAATCAAGCTGATCCTACGAGAGAGGTTTTGGATATAGTTTTGATTGCAAAAAATTTGAGTGGCCTCTTCCCTTTGGCCATGGTTGTGACTTTGCCTCGGGTAGGTTCTGACCATAGCCCTTTATTAGTAGATTTGGATAAGAAAATTTCTCAGAAAAGACCTTCTTTTAGATTCAATAATGATTGGCTTAGCCAAGAGGGTTTCATAAGTTGGGTTTAGGCCAATTGGCCGCGTCGAAGACATGATTTTTTTTTGGATTTCTGGAAAAGACAAGGCAACATCCTTAGAAAAAAATCAGAGGCTGGAGTGGTAATCTGAGAAGGAATCAGTGTAACAAAAAAATGAGGTGTTGGAGAGGATCAAAATCCTGGAGTTGCAAGCTGATGCAACTGGGCTTTCTGCAGAAGAGTGGGATGAAAGATAATGCCTGAATCACCAAATTTGTGATATGTACCAGAGAGAGGTTGAATGAATATTGGCAAAGAAGGAGTGGTCAGCAGTGGATGATTATGGGTGATGCTAATACCAGTTATTTTCACAAACTTGCTAGCTGCAGGAAAAAAGGCTTCTATTTTGTTCCTGGAGGATGAGGGGGTTATTATTCAGCAAGGTGATGATATGACCAATCACATCTATAAGTTTTATAAGAATTTGTTTGGCTCTGGAGAGGTGGGTGCTTTACACTTGGTAGATGAATTTTGGGCTGATAGAAGAAGAGTGTTTGATAATGATAATTAGGAGTTGATCAAACCCTTCACCTTTGAAGAACTTGACTCTGCTCTCAAGGGTATGAAAGGAAATACTACTCCTAGCCCTGATGGTCTTTCTGTGAACTTTTATAAAGTTTTTTGGGGTTATTTCAGAAACCAATTTAAGGAGATGTTGGATGAGCTATATAGGGGTGATTTAGAGATTGGGAGAATTAATTTTGGGGAAATTGTTCTTTTGCCTAAAATCAAAGATGCTTGTTCCATTAAACATTTTAGACTCATTTGTTTGTTGAATGTTTGCTTTAAGATCATTACTAGAGTCTTGACCCTGAGATTAACCAAGATTGCTAACAACATTATTGATCAATGTCAATCTGCTTTCCTTCCTGGAAGGAATATTTTGGATGGTGTAGTTTTGCTTCATGAAGTTCTCCATGATATCAAGCTTAAGAAGTAGAGGGGTGTTGTTTTGAAATTAGATTTTGAAAAGTCTTATGATAGAGTTCAGTGGGGTTTTTTGTTTGAGGTACTTGATAGAAAAGGTTTCCACAAAAAATGGATTGATTGGATCACCAAAATAGTTTCTGGAGGAAGAGTTGCCATAAATGTTAATGGGGATGTGGGGTTTTTTTTCAGAACTTACAGGGGGGTGAGGCAGGGGATCCTCTCTCTCCCTTGCTGTTCAATCTTGTGGGCGATGCTCTATCAGAGATGTTGCTTAGAGCTAGAGAGAACTGACATTTGACTGGGTTGGTGCCACATTTGGTGCAAGGAGGGGTATCTCATCTGCAGTATGCAGATGACACGATCCTGTTGATGGAGTTTTCTGAAAACAATTTTATTACTGTTAAATTTCTCCTGTACTGTTTTGAAGAGCTTTCTGGCCTGAAGGTCAATTATCAAAAGTGTGAATTGTTTTCTCTTGGGGTGAATGATGTAGAAGCTCAGTGGGCTGCTGACGTGTTCAATTGTAAACTGGGCTCTTTACCTTTGACTTATTTTGGTTTGCTTATCAGCCACTCAAGACCATCTAGAGACGATTTTGGGGGTTTGATTAAAAAGGTTGAAAAATGTTTATCAACATGGAAAATGTGGTTATCTTTCTTATGGTGGCAGAATGGTTCTGATCAATTCCTGCCTCAGCAGCATTCCTCTATATTCCATGGGCGCTTTCCTTTTGCCAGAGTCTATCCATCAACAATTGGACAATATTCACAGTAGATTTTTTTGGGATGGGTTAGGTTAGAGGAAGAAGTACCATATGGTTAATTGGAGAGATTTGTGTATCCCTAAAGTGTTTGGGGGCATGGGATTTACTGATTCAAGGTTGATGAATGTAGCTCTACTTGCAAAATGGGTTCTCAAGATCTCCAAGGAGTACAAAGGTGTGTGCTACGAACTGTTGAGAAGTAAGTATTCTATTAAAGGGAGCATTTTTGGTCGCAAGGTTGTGAAGGGCTCTTATTTTTGGAACAATTTAATGAAGTTTAGATCTTAGTTTCAAAAACATTGTGTATTCAAAGTGGGAGACGATAAAAAAACCTTGTTCCGGGAAGATTCTTGGCTTGGGGATGTTCCATTGAAAATTAGATTTTATCGGCTGTATGAGATTTGTCTTCATTATGATATTTTGGTGGAAGAGGTAATCAAGGATATTGGGAGTCTTCAATTCAGAAGGTCCCTTTCCCAAACAGAATTGATTTCTTGGCTCGAGCTAAGAGATCTGTGTGGGAGCATTTCTTTATCAGCAGAGCCATATTAGATTACTTGGGGTCTTGACAGAAGTGGCTTCTCAGTCAAATCCTTTTACAATTGGCTCTGTTTCAGGGGTGTTAAGGTAGAAGATATGAAGTTTGTCTAGAAATGTGCTGCTCCTTTGAAGGTGAAGTGTTTTCTTTGGCTCGTTTTGAAGGGTAGAATTCAAGTAGGTGATCAATTGAGAAGAAAAAATTGGGAGGGGAATCCGAGTTGTAAGTACTATAACCAACTAGAAACTGTTGAACACCTCATGTTTCACTATGCTCTCTCCAGTTTCACTTGGTGTTTTGTTAGAGACTCTCTAGGTTGGGATCGCTGTCCAGATAATATCTGTGACATCTTCGGGGTTTACAACCGTGCTCTTTCTGCTAAAGATAAGGTTTTGGTTCAAGGAGTCCTAGCGGCCGGCTTCTGGCAATTTGGATTATGCGTAACAATTTTGTTTTTAATAATTCGTTGCCGCGTAATGTTCTTTATCTCCCTTATAAATTAACTTGTTTTGTTTCTTAGTGGAAGACTTTAGCACCGAGCCGTCATCAGGGGGAGATTGCAAGATTCAGCGGATTTCTCCTTGCTCAAATTCGAAGCTTATCAAGGGACGAGGGGCCAAGAAATGTGTGGGACGCTGATGCTGTGATCTCAAGTCCGACTGTGGGGATGTCTCCTGATTTTGGGTTCTTTCCTGGGTGTGGAGTAGTTTTCCTCTTTGTGTCCTGGTACTTCTGGGTTATGGGGTGTTATCGATGCTTACGTTCGTTTGTGAACCTGTGATCTTAGTCCGATTGGGGACAACTTTTGTCGGTTGGATGCTAATGCCTGTTCACCTCTTGTTAGGGTTTTTTGAGGCTCTTGTGGTGTGCTCGTTTTGTGGCCTTGTGGGTGCTTATATTGTAAGCTACTATCCCCAGTAACCTTCGGGATGTTTCCCTCTCGCTTTCAAATAAAGCGGGGCATAGCTGTGTCTATGCCTGTTCCTAAAAAAATAGCATTAATCCTCTACAATCTCTCCAGAATTATGGGCATTAAGGAAATAAATCATTTACTACGCATGCATAGGACCTAAATTGCAACACTTACAACATTTTCATACAACAGATCCAAATAACTATGGAATTCATGAAGTAATACAAGGCAGCTAGCTATAGATGGTAACTAAATTATAGTACGGCAATACATGGTAGACATGATGTACGTAGGCAACATGAATGGTAGGAGCAGCCATACAAGGAAAGGAACATAATCGCATGACACATGAGCCATACAAGGTAGGGAGCACAATCAAGCGATGTTTGAGAGAAATCCACTTTATCATGCGCGGAGAGATGAACGGTCCAAATGCTTCTAATGAGTAAAATGAGTGATGAATGAGAGATGAACGGTTCAGATGCTTCTGTTGGGGGAAATAATCCCGATGGCTAGGAGGCCCACCGTCGGGAGATTTGAAGCCAAGAACACCGGAGTCCACCTCAAGGGAGAAGGCTGCCGGAGGCCGCCCTCCGGAAGAAGGCTACCGGAGGCCGCCCCCCAGGAGAAGGCTGCCGGAGGCCGCCCTCCAAAAGAAGGCTGCCGGAGGCCGCCCTCCGGAAGCAGGTTGCCGGAGGCTGCCCTCCGGAAGAAGGCTGCCGGAGGCCACCCTCCGGAAGCAGGTTGCCGGGGGCTGTCTCCTAGAAGGAGGTTACCGGAGGCTGCCTTCCGAAGAGGAATTGCCGAGAGCCTCTCCCTCGGCCGCTGTAGCGAACCCGAAGAAAGCATTGGCGGGAAAAGGACGAGGCTGACATACAGGGGAACAGGATCGCGATTCTCTGACCCGTGTCGGGCGGCGCCGGCCGCGTCCGACACGGCTGATACGCTGTCAGAGTCGAATCTTCTTGTCTGTACTGTATATAGTCCGTTTTGTCTGTACTGTTGACCGGCGGTCGGCCGGGTAGTCGTTGGCGTTCCAGAGGCGCTTGGCCTCTAGACGGGGCGCCTTATAAATACCCCCCTCCAACCATAGTTGTAAGGGCAGGCTAAAAAGACCATTGAATACACTACTCTCATTTTCCACTAAGAAAACCTGCTGGTCCGATCCGTCGTTCCAACAGTTGGCGCCGTCCGTGGGGATTCTAGTCCAAAAAGCTAGCGTCCTCTACATCCATCCACCTAAGCATGTCAAGCCGGAAAGGGGCGAGCACGGTCCCCCTGCGCAGATCGACTCGGACCGCCGGAGGCGAGCCCGCCTCGGCCGTCGACCCCAACCCTCCAGCTTCCACCACCACACCCGTCGGGGGCGCGTCCACGATGGATCCCGCCCAGTTGCACGAAGAGACGATTGGAGCACCAGGCACTGACGGTTTGCCCGAGCCGACCTCCGCCAACCTGGCCGGGTCGCCGGGTGGGCCACCGGAGCAGCATCCACCAGGCGGACCCCCAGTGATGTCCCTTCGGACAGACTACGTCCGCTCGAGGGATCCCGACTCCACTTCCGGAGGGAGTGGGAGCCAAGCTGATGCCCTGGCCGCCGAGAACGCCAGGCTAACGGCGGAACTGGCTTTGTGGCGCCAGGAAGCATCGCTTCGGCCTCCGGCCCCTCCGGCACCCTTCCGCGCCGCGAAAGCTGCGATCACGGACTTGAGCGATGACGAGAACCCCCCGGATGTGGAGAACGCGTCCTACGACGAGGACTCCCCCTGCACCCGGATCTCCAGAGGGTGCGCTTCGGCTCGAACTTTCGCGCCGCGAAGCTCCCCAAATACTCCGGGGACTCCGACCCCGGCGAGTTCTCCCGCTCCTACGCCCTGGCGATAGAGGCGTCCGGGGGCAGCCGGGACACCATGGCCAAATGCTTCCCCTTGGTGCTCGAAGGGATCGCCCTCCGGTGGTTCTGGTCCCTCCGGCCAGGGACTATCCACTCGTGGGAGCAGCTGAAGAAGAAGTTCGTCAACAACTTCCAAGGGACCTTCGTGGCCCCCATGTCCACCGGGAGCTTTTTTCAAGTAAAGCAGCACCCCGGGGAAACCTTGCGGCAGTACTCCCAACGCTTCGCACACACCAAGGCTCAGATCAAGGGGCTCTCGGCTTCCTCCGTCATCGACGCGGCCCGAGAAGGCGTCACCCACCCCGGCCTCCTTGATAAGCTCCACCGGAAGCCCATCTCTTCCGTGGCGCAACTCATGACGTACTTTGAAGAATACGCGCGGTCCGAGGAGGGCCAGATGCGCCGGCAAGCAATGGTAGTCCCCGTTCGGGCCCCGAGCGCCAGGACATTCGAAGCGCCCCCGGACTCCGGCCGGGGCGAACGTCATGCTCCCGACTTCCACCGCCCGGAGCTCGCTCGGCGGGACCTCGCCCACCGGGACTCTCGAAGGAGCCGAAAGCACCTTCGGGGGGAGGTCCTCAATATAACCCCCCAAGCGCCCGCCAAGCATCTTCACACGCCCGACGGCCATCGCCAGGTCGGACCCAAGCCTCCGGCGCCCTCCAAAGGAACCCTTTACTGCAGCGTCCACGGCGCGAACCGGAGCCACGACACCGACTCTTGCCAGACCATACTCGCCCTTCGCAGCGACTACCTCGAGCGTAGTACCGGCCGCGGCTCCTCTGACCGGGGGAACCCTGCCCCTCGGCCAGAAGCAGTCCAAGTAGTCGGGCGCCGCGAAGATCCGGACGCCGTGACCCCGGTCGCGGAGTTCGGCGGGGTCCCGGCCCCCAAGCTGGAAGCCGCCCCAGACCGGGGCAAGCGAATAGTCCTTCCCATATCCGGAGGGGGGGCCCTGGGAGCGCTGTTCAAGCGGAAGCGTCGAGACTACGTTCGGGAAGTCGGGCATATCGGCACGTCCGGTCCCTCAGTCCTCCCGGAGTGGTCCCATGTCCCCATCACCTTCACCGCCGAAGACGCCGCCGGAGTCAAGTTCCCGCATGCCGATCCACTCGTCATTTCAGCAGACGTCGCCGGAGTCGAGGTGCGTCGCATTTTGGTCGACGGGGGGAGTTCCGCTGACATCATCTTCGTGCAGGCCTTCGATCAGTTGTGCTTATCACGCAAGCACCTATTACCGGCTTCGCGCCCGCTCCAAGGCTTCGCAGGCCCTCCGCTCGACGCCCTCGGCCAGGTCCTGTTGGAGGTGGCCTTCGGCAGCGCACCCCTCCAGCGCCGCGAGGAAATCCTGTTCGATGTCGTTGACGCTCCGTACGCCTACAACGCCATCTTCGGGCGAGGGATACTCAACCGCTTCGGCGCCATCGCCCACCACAACTATCTCTGCCTCAAGATGCCGACTCCCGGAGGGGTCTTATCCGTCCTGGGCGATCAAGCCGCAGCGCGCCGGGTCGAGTACGGCCATTCAGCGCCGCTCGAGCCACGGCAGGTCCACAGCGTCCATGATGGTGCCGATGAGGCAGACCTCGCAGGCAACCCCGATCCTGGTCAGAGGGGGCGCCCAGCCAAACCTCTTCCGGAAGGGGAAATCATCACCAGGACCTTGATCCAGGGAGGAAAGGAGTACACGATCAAGTTCGGAGGGGGCTTGGAGCTGGAGGTTTCCGAGCAGCTCGAGGCCATCATCCGCGGCAACCTCGACATCTTCGCATGGTCTGACGGGGACATTCCCGGCGTCGACCGCTCGATCATCGAGCACTCACTGGCCGTCGATCCGAAGGCACGGCCAGTTCGCCAGGGGCTCCGGAGGTTGTCCACCGAATGAGCCGAGCTCGCCAAAGCGGAGACCGACAAGCTGCTCCGAGCGGGGGTCATCCGAGAAGTGAGTCATACCGAGTGGTTGTCCAACCCTGTCTTTGTCCAGAAGAAAACATCTGGCAAATGGCGCATGTGTATCGACTTTACCTCTCTGAATAAAGCTTGCCCCCGTGACCCCTACCCCCTGCCTCGCATCGACCAACTCGTTGATTCCACAGCCGGAGCCGAGCTCCTCAGTTTCCTCGACGCATATTCAGGATATCACCAGATCTGGCTCAAGCCCGAAGACCAAGTAAAGACCAGTTTTGTCACTCCGGCCGGAGTATTCTGTTACCTCCGAATGCCCTTCGGCCTTCGTAATGCCGGCGCCACCTTTTCAAGGTTAATTTCCAAAGCCTTAGGGCATCAGCTAGGGCGCAATGCAGAAGCCTACATGGACGACATTGTCATCAAAAGCACCTCCAAGAGTCACCATGCCTCGGACATAGCTGAGACCTTCGACAGTCTCCGGCAGTGCGGCATCCGGCTCAATCCAGACAAGTGCATCTTCGGAGCACGCGCAGGCAAGCTGCTCGGGTACCTCGTCTCTAGCCGGGGCATCGAGGCCAGTCCAACGCAAATCCAAGCACTGCAGAACATGGCCCCACCCCAGAACCTAAAGCAAGCGCAAAAGCTGGCCGGGCGGTTGGCCGCGCTCGGTCGATTTCTCGCCAAATCAGCAGAACGAAGTCTGCCCATCTTCGAGGCGCTCCGAGGTTCCAAGCACTTCGAATGGACCCCTGAGTGCCAGGATTGTTTCCAGCACATCAAAGACTACCTCTCCAGCCTCGTAGCCCTTGCCACACCTCGGGCCGACAGCCCTCTACTGGTTTACCTCGCCGCCTCCGGCAATGCGGCGAGCGCGGCCTTGGTTCAAGAGGAGGAGCTCGCCAGGAAGCTGATCCAGCGCCCCATCTACTTCGTTTCCGAGGCTCTGACAGAAGCTAAGGCTCGGTATTCCGAGCTCGAGAAGGTGGCTTACGCCCTCGTCATGGCCTCTCGGAAGCTCCGACACTACTTCCTGGCCCACGACATCATCATCCCGACCACCTACCCGCTCGGCGACATGTTCCGGAACAAGGATGCCACCGGCCGCATCGGGAAATGGGCGGTAGAATTAGCCCCGTTCGGGATCTCTTTCGTCGCCCGGACAGCTATCAAGTCCCAAATCCTCGCCGACTTCGTCGCGGAGTGGACGAGAGCCCGGGAGCACGCGAGCACCGATGCAGGCGAGGGGATCTGGACCGTCTTTTCAGACGGTGCCTACCAAGCCTCCGGGGCTGGGGCCGGAGCAGTCATCGTCTCCCCCTCCGGCCAGCAAGCCCTGTATTCCGCCCGGCTCAGTTTCAAGGCCACCAACAACATCGCCGAGTACGAAGGAGTCCTCTTGGGACTTCGCAAGGCACTCGCATTGGGAGCGGCCCGCGTGGTCGTAAAAACCGATTCCCAAGTGGTCGCCGGACACATCGACAAGAGCTTCCGGGCAAAGCACCCGGACCTCGCTTCCTACCTCGACTCCATCCGCAAGTTCGAAGTATCCTTCAAGGGAATATCCGTCCAGAACATCCCGCGAAGCGACAATGCCCAGGCCGATGCCCTCGCCAAGGCCGGGGCTGGCGCTCAAGCCCTACCGCCAGGGGCTTTCTTCGAAGAACTTCCTCAACCTTCGGCAACCCCTCGAGGTGAGGCGTCCACCCCCGCCACCCCGGAGTAACCCGAATCGTCGCCACGACCGGTTCCCGTACTTTGTACGGCCAGCACCGATTGGCGCGAGCCCATCCTGCGCACGCTCGCAGGCGGCGACGCCATCCATCCCAGCTCGGAGCAGGCTCGCTTGCAACTCCGGGCGAGGTCATTCGAAGTCATCAATGGGATTCTGTACAAATCCGGAGTGTGTTCTCCACTCCTCCGTTGCGTCTCGCACTCGGACGGTGTTGCCATGTTCCGAGAGATACACGAGGGGCTGTGCGGCAGCCACCTAGCTCCGCGGGCCCTCGCGGGCAAAACTCTCCGGCAAGGCGTGTACTGGCCCACTATCATCGCTGACGCCGAAGAACTCGTCCGCACCTGCCAAGGTTGCCAGTGGATGGGCCGCCGCAGTCACCGCCCTCCAGCAAGCCTGCTACCTATCCCTCCTGTGTGGCCTTTGGCCCGCTGGGGCATGGACCTCATTGGTCCACTCCCCAGAGCAAGGGGGAACCTGCGCTTCGCCGTGGTCGCCGTCGAATACTTCTCCAAGTGGGTTGAAGCAGAGCCCCTGACTACCATCACATCCCGAAGTGTCCAGAAATTTTTCTGGCAGAATATCGTGTGCTGGTTCGGAGTGCCCAAGCAGCTCACATTGGACAACGGAACACAGTTCGACGCAGGCACTTTCCGGGCGTTCTGCGACGAGCTAGGAGTTCAACTTTGCTTCGCCGCCGTGCGACACCCCTAGTCAAACGGAGCTGTGGGACGAGCTAACGGCCACATCCTGTCAGGCCTCAACAAACGCATCGTCGGTGTGGCTCGAGGAACGTGGCCCGACGAGCTGCCCAAGATCTTATGGTCCATCCGGACGACCGTTTCCCGGGCAACAGGCTTCACCCCGTTCCGCCTCTTATTCGGCGACGAAGCGATGACACCAACAGAGCTCCGCGCCGGTTCACTGCGCGTCGTAGCACCAGAAGTCGAAGATGAGCGCGCTGTTTCCCTCGACCTGGCCGAAGGGACGCGGCTGCGCGCCGTCGCCAACCTATCCCTCTATCAGAAAGAGACCAAGGGGTGGTATGACACTAGGGTTAAGCGCAACGAGTTCCAACCAGGGCACCTCGTCCTCCGTGCGGTGGTCGCCCCCACCAAGTTGGGGAACAAGTGGGAAGGACCGTACATCGTCACGAAGTCCGGACGACCAGGATCCTACCGTCTCGCTACCCTAGAAGGCGAGGAGCTGAAGCATACTTGGCACGCCGAGCACCTGAAGCGCTATTTTCCGTAACACTGCTAATGTATTTTGCTAGCAGCCACCGCCGCCCGCTTTGTCTCCCAATTATGTAATAAAATCTTCAGCCAAATGTTTCGGCCAACACAACTTGCGCGATGCACCCTTACGTTCGGGTTCCGAGCTATGACTCGACGCACCCTCGCATTCGGGTTCCGAGCTCCGGCTCGACGCACCCTCGCATTCGTTCGGGTTTCGAGCCCCGGCTCGACGCACCATCGCATCCGATCGGGTTCCGAGCCCCGGCTCGATGCACCCTCGCATTCGGGTTCCGAGCTTCGGCTCGACGCACCCTCACATTCGGGTTCCGAGCTCCGGCTCGACGCACCCTCACATTCGGGTTCCGAGCCCCGGCTCGACGCACCCTCACATTCGGGTTCCGAGCTCTGGCTCGACGCACCCTCACATTCGGGTTCCGAGCCCCGGCTCGACGCACCCTCACGTTCGGGTTCCGAGCTCCGGCTCGACGCACCCTCACATTCAGGTTCCGAGCTCCGGCTCGACGCACCCTAACGATCGGGTTCCGAGCCCCGGCTCGACGCACCCTCGCATTTAGTCGGGTTCCGAGCTCCGGCTCGACGCACCCTCATGTTCGCATTCCGAGCCCCGGTTCGACGCACCCTCGCATTCAGCTTCCGAGCCCCAGTCCGACGTGGCGTGCATTCTACGCTCTCCCTCTCCCGAACTACTTAGCACCCAGCCGGTCAACCAGCTACCCGCTAAGCAAGGGGGGGTGAGAAGGAGCAAGGCGCAGACTGCAGCGAGCACAGGAAGCATACAATGTTCATTACAAGTCAGGGAAGGAGATCAAGAGAAGTTTACATCCAGGCCAAGCAAAAACCGCGGGCCCCTCCGGTTAGAAGGGCCCGAAGTCGTGGTCGCCCCTCGCCCGGACCTCTCCCGTCTCTTCCTACGCTCCTCTTCCTTCTTCTGGGCGCGAAAAGCCCTCTGATCCGCTTGGAGCTCGGCCCAGCTGCGCAGACCGCCCTCCTCGGGGGGCGCTCCGCCCGAACCAGCCTCCGTGTCGGACCAGTCAACCGGTTCGGGGGATGAAGAAGGCGAGCGGGACCCTCTCTCTTCCTCCTTCACATGGCTCAGAACCCCTTGGAGCACGTCGGAGTCCACGCGCCCGTCACCGCTGCGGGGGAGAACGAAGCGCGCAGGTCGGTTCGCCCGCATAGCTTCGAAGATAGCCCATCGATGTCGAAGGGCGTCGTCGGAATCAAGCACCTCGACATCGGGATCACAACAGCGAACACCCTGAGTAAGTTTCGGAAAAGTACTCTTTACTAACATACGATCAAGTTTCCTAAGCTATTACAGGGTAAAGCGGAGACAGATTCCTAAAGCTACACCTGCGGGTCCGGCAAGCGGGCCGAGGTTGAAGGCTTCGAAGGGGCCAGGGGGCCGCGCGCGCGGAGCGCCTCCTCCAGCCAAGCCTGGATCGCCGCGGGGCCCTCGGTCTGCCAGTTCGCCTTGAGCGCCCTCCAAGACTGAGTCAGCACGGGGCTCGGCGTCCGGAGGTGGTCCCCCATGAAGGTGACCGGGTGCGGACTCGAAGGCGAAGGAAGCGGAAGCCCGGACGCCTCGAGGTGCTGAAGAATTCCATACGCGGCCACCCGAGCGGACACCTCGCCATACTGCGCCATGGCAAGATGTATTTGCCGGATGGCGGACCGGATGAACTTCACCCGGTGGACCAGGGGCTCCCGGGCGATGTCGAACGTGCCGCAGCTGGTGCCGTAGCGCGCTAGCATCTTCCGTAAGGATTCGGCGGCTTCGGCCGCTGTCTTCCCGGCCTCGGCGAGCTCCTCGGCGGCCTTCCCGTTCCGCGCGTTGAGATCCGTCTCGACCTCTTCCAGTTGAGTTACCCGGGCCTCGAGGGCCTCGACCGTATTTCCCGCCTCCAAGGCCTGAGCCTGAAGCTGGGACACCTCTCCTTCGAGCCGCTCTGCTTCCGAAGCCCGGGACCGGAGTACCTCCGCCTCGGCGGCTCGGGTTCGGAGGGCGCCGACCTCCGCCTCCAACTCGTCGACGCGGGCAGCCCGGGCCCGGAGCCCCTCCAGTTCCACGACGCGGGCCCTGAGAGCGTCCGCCTCCGCCGCTCGGGCCTCCAGCGCCGTGACCCTCGACGCTTGAGATCGGAGGGCCTCGGCCTCCGATGAACGCTCGCGGGCCAACCTCTCCGCGGTAGCCACCCGGGACGCGAGCTCTGCGGCGTACGCCTCGTGGTGTTGGCGTTCGGAGAGCAGGGCAGACAGCTACCCCTGCGCCAGTGCCACCACCTGCGCGCAAAAAGATGGTCAGCGAGCCGCCAAGGGAGCGTCGAGTATGTCCGAAGGAAATACCTGGCTCGCTGCCGTCTCGATGGCCCTTCCGAGGTCCAGGCCATCTGATAGCCCCAGCTCGCCTATCACCGGAGCCTCGCGCAGCCGCAGGTAGCAGTCGTGGACCGGGGCCACCCTGGAAGCAAAATCCTCGCCGTCCGCCAAGAAGGGGCGCAGAAGCGGCACGGAGCCTTGTGCGGCTCGTCGATCGGCGGGGGGCCGAGGTCGGACCTCGGCGTCCCCAGCGGGTTCCAAGGGAGCTCTTTCAGCACTCCTGGACTCCGCCTCGTCCGGCGGACTCGGGGCCTCCCTCGCGTTGACAGGGGCTCCGGATCTCGCGTCCGGGGCATCTGCCGGGTAGCGGTCGGCTGGCTCCGCGCCTCCGACTGGAGTGCCTGCGCAGGCAAACAAGAGTTAAGTGTAGAAAAGCTCCTCGCGCGCAAAGGAGCACGACGAAGTTACTATACCTGCGCCCGTAGCAATGCCGGGGCAAGCCGGAGGCTGGAGATGGTCCGACGGGCTTGGGTGGAAGAAAAGGTTGTCGATGGAGCTTGGCGGAGAGCTCGCCGCCGCCGCGGCCAGTTCTGCCTCCTTGTCGGCGCTCTTCTCGACGGCGCCAAGCGGGTCGGCTAGGCCCTCACGGTCCAAGCTATCCGCAGCCTCGCTGTCAGCGGCCCTGCTCTCAAGGGAGCCCGCGGAGCCCCCCGCCGAAACGGGTATAGGGGAGGAAGCTGTCCCCGGGCGCGGCGCCGCTTCGGCGGTGCGCGTCCCTTGTCCGGCGCCCGGTGCGGGCTCCGTTGGGTTCGGGCGAGGGGGAGCACCCCCGCTTCCTCCGACGCCCGGCCGGACCGGCGAAGCCGGAACCGGAATCTCCGGCGGGTCTCCTGACTCCGACTGGACTCCCTCGCTGGAGCCCCCTCCTTCCGAATGGGAGGCCGAGGAAGGTCCCGGGGACACGCGCTTCGGCCCCTTCCCTATCTTCTTCTTCTTCGAGCGGCCCGGGGAGAGGCCACCGTCAGCTTCGTTCGCTTTCCTCTTCGAGACATCCCGAAGGACCTCGCCTTCCGGAAGGGGTGGAGGCGTAAGCTCGAGCGCCCCCCACACCCTGTTGAAGCACTCCCAGGAGCCCACCAGCTCCAGCCGGCGGGTCCGTTCGGCTGCGGTGGGGACCCCGAGGATCCTCTCTGCCTGGCGGGTGACCTCTTCGGGTGTCCGGGCGACAAGCGATCCTGCATTTTCTTCGTTAGGGCCGAGGTACACCTCGAGCGCGCAAAGCAGAGACGAAGCAACCAGGAGTTGGTACTTACCGAGCCGGCGGGAGAGCTCCGTTGGCATCGACTCGTCCTGGCTGCTCCGGAGCGAAGCGGGCCACTCCTCCTTCAGCGGGGAGATCTCGAGAGCCACGAACTCCTCCGCCAAGTCTCGCATACTCATCCGGCGGGCGACGATTTGAAGGAGTTGTACCCTCGCAGAGATTGTTCCGGCGTTGGCTTCGACGCGTGCCTCTCTCCGGAACCAGATGTGGCGCGGTATCCCGGCCAGGCCGGAGGCGAGCCCTACGCGAACGTAGAACCACCGGTTCACCCACTTCGAGTACCACCTCTCGTTGGTGGCCTTCGCCGGGAAGGAGTCCGCGTACCTCCTTCGGAGCTGGAAGTTGATGCTCCCGAAGGCCAGCACCCGGCCCTCTTTCTTCTTCGGCTGGCAGAGGGCCTCATGCATCTCCGCGAAGACCTCCGCTCTCCCCTCGCAGCCTTCCGCGCGCATGGCCCACTCGAAGATGGCGAGGCGCGCCACGGCGTTGGGGGACAGTTGCGGGAGTTCTAGATGGAACGCGTCCAGAACCCCCGCAAGAAGTTCCGAGGCGGGGAACCCTAGGCCCGCGTCAAAGAAGGCTTCAAAAACGACGACCTCGCCCTCCCGCGGCTGCGGGGCCGTCTCTCGGCCCGGCCTCCTCGCCGGCGTCTCTGGACCGAGACGGCTTCTAGTTGCTTGCTCAATCGAGGCCTCGGTGCACGCGGACGCCCCGAGCTCCAAAGTCTGCTCTCGGAATCGCTCAGAAGCGGGGCGGAGATCGCGCGCGCCGCGCGCCTCTGACGTGTCTGTCGCCGCCGCCGCCGCAGCCGCCGCCAGTTGGCGTTGCAGGAAACGCGGATCCATCGCCATTGCAGGGGCGGCGCTCCTCGCCATTCTTGAAGGGCAGGGAGAAGGAGTGCAGAGCTCAAGGAGCGGGCTGAACGGTGGCTCAAATGGCTAAAGTGGTGCGTGCGGGTAAATGAGGAGGAAGCCGCGAGGAGTGGTTATATACCCTGTTGCAAGACCAACGGTTTGCCTCTCGATTCGGTTAGCATGTGAACGCGGCGGTTCGCGCGTCACCACATTTAAGACTAGCTGGCGCATCGGGGTGCGGTGGCGGCTCCCCGGCGGCCCGCCTCCTCGATGCCACCAGCACGCACATTAATTGCTCCTGACGGCACCTGTCCGGCCCCTCGGGGTCGGGCCCCCCCCTCCGGGGCCAAGATGCGCCGGTCTCCGGTCGGCTAGGTCAACTCCCTTCGGCGTATTGGAAAAGGGAGGCTCGAGGCGGACCTCAACCCCTCGGCCTCTTAACTCCTTACTCCGGCGCCCTTCATCGCCCCAGCGGGTACGGCATTTTAAAGCGAGGTACGCGCCCGCGAGAATTATCGGGATTATCTTGTGCGCTTCCACCCCCTCTTATTGCAGGATTACGAGCGGGAAGAAGCGAGGGGCTACTGTTGGGGGAAATAATCCCGATGGCCAGGAGGCCCACCGTCGGGAGATTTGAAGCCAAGAACACCGGAGTCCACCTCCCGGGAGAAGGCTGCCGGAGGCCGCCCTCCGGAGGAAGGCTGCCGGAGGCCGCCCTCCGGAAGCAGGTTGCCGGAGGCCGCCCTCCGGAAGCAGGTTGCCGGGGGCTGTCTCCTGGAAGGAGGTTACCGGAGGCTGCCTTCCGAAGAGGAATTGCCGAGGGCCTCTCCCTCGGCCACTGTAGCGAACCCGAAGAAAGCATTGGCGGGAAAAGGACGAGGCTGACGTACAGGGGAACAGGATCGCGATTCTCTGACCCGTGTCGGGCGGCGCCAGCCGCGTCCGACACGGCTGATACGCTGTCAGAGTCGAATCTTCTTGTCTGTACTGTATATAGTCCGTTTTGTCTGTACTGTTGACCGGCGGTCGGCCGGGTAGTCGTTGGCGTTCCAGAGGCGCTTGGCCTCTAGACGGGGCGCCTTATAAATACCCCCCTCCAACCATAGTTGTAAGGGCAGGCTAAAAAGACCATTGAATACACTACTCTCATTTTCCACTAAGAAAACCTGCTGGTCCGATCCGTCGTTCCAACACTTCCAATGATAAAGTTATCAACCAATTATACAGTAGAATGAAGAATGATAAAGCAATATTATGTCAATTATTCATAGCATTATTTATGTGATTGATCAAGAGTATAGATTATACGAGTATATATATGAAATTAAACCATCAAACTATATAGTATATCCACTTTCCATCTCATGTTAATCAATTTTTTCAAGTATCTTTTCTGTAGCAATATAATACACCAGACGGTTGAACCAAAACTATTATAAATATTACTACACCCATTTTCATTCTATCTATAATGAATCTAGACACATATTCTAAAATGGAGTACTATTACCATTTCAGATAATATGCTGATATCTTTATGATTAAGTTCATAATGACAATTTAACATTCAAATTAATTAACCATCCATTTATCATATATATATATATAACTTGTATGCAAAGCTAAAATGAAACCAAATCAAGAACATCTATCTGCACGGACAAATTAAAGATTATATGTATTTACGGTACAAAATTATACATAATTATTAGTAAAATCATACATGTAGCTACCACAAATAGTTAGGGCACTCGAGCCAACAAGAAGAGTACACGGCCGAGGATTAAGGCCAAGATATGAATGTTTCCGGTGGCGCTGGTGATTATCGTCGGTGGGCTCGCGGACGCCGACGGCGTAGTGGCGGGGCTGGCGCCGGGACCGGATGAGGCGGTGATGACGTTGATGTGGATCTTCATGCTGCTGTCACAATGGCCAGTGAGGCCGTAGAGGAAGTAGCGGGTGCTGATGACAGTGAGAGATTCCTAGATGTATACTTCGGTTACCATCAAGTGTGGATCAAGCGAGAAGACCAAGAGAATACAAGCTTTGTCACTCCTTCAGGGGTATACTGCTATGTACACATGCCCTTCAAGCTAATAAATGTCAAGGATACCATTCTATAGATTAATTTCGAAGGCTTTAGGCCATCTGCTAGAAAGGAATATCAAAACCTATATGAAAACCATTCTAACAAAAAGCACTAAGAAAAATATACATAGCAGGGATTTAGCCAAAACCTACAAAGAAAGTTTACAAAGGGTAGGAATTCGAGCCCGAGCCGAGCAAGCTGCTAGGATATCTAGTTTTGAGTTAAGGAATTGAAATTAGCCCCATGCAAATCAGCGCATTACAATGTATGGCACCTCTAGAAAATTTGAAATAGGTACAAAATCTCATAGGCCGCCTTATCGCACTTAGTAGGTTCCTCGCTTGATTCGTTGAGTGAAGTCTACTAATTTTTAAAGCGTTGAAAGGCTTTGAGGCTTCACATGGACCCCCGAATGCCAAGCGAGCTTCGATGGTATCAAATTATACCTCACATATTTGGCTACTCTCACCACTCCGCTTCCCAAAGAAGAGTTGTTGTTGTACCTCATAGAAACAATATTTGTCGTTATTGTAGTGTTAGTTTGTGAAGTAGATATCGAAGGCAAGTTGGCGCAAAGGCCTATATATTTCGTATCTGAAGCATTATTCAGAACGAAAACAAGGTATATGAAGGCTAGAAAAAATCACTTACTTCCTCGTTATGGCTTCAAGGAAGCCCCGACACTATTTTCTCACACACAATATTATTATGCTGATGTTATAACCCCTCAAAGATATGCTTCACAATAAAAATTCAATGTGAATAATTGGGAAGTGGATGATCGAGCTAGTACCCTTTGGGATTTCTTTCACTACCCGCACCGCGATCAAATCCCAACTCCTCATTGATTTTATTACAGAATGGACCCCTCCGGCTACATGGGCTCATGAAGTGCCATGAGAGGGTATTTGAACTATTTATTTTAATGGAAAATATCAAGCCTTTAGCACTAGCGCCAGAGCTATAATAACTTCTCTCTTTGGCTATAAGGTCTTGTACTCTATAAGATTAAATTTCAAAGGTACAAAATAATGTAGCAAAGTACGAAGGCATATTGTTAGGCCTTCAAAAGGCATGCATGCTAGGCGTAGCTAGGGTCATTGTAAAAATGGACTCTCAGGTCATTGCTGATCATGTTGACAAAAGTTTCCAAGTGCGACACCCTGACCTCGTTGAGTACTTGGCTGAGGTACACAAGGCAAAGATGGTGTTTAAAGGTATCTCAATTCAGAGCATCCTAAGGGCTAACAATCAACAAGTCGATGCCCTAGCTAAGGCAGAAACTAGAGTCCAGGACCTCTTGGATAGAGTATTATACGAAGTGCTATATACTCCATCAGCACTAATTCCAGAAGCTATCGAGGTACTATGCATACAGGCGACGAGCAAAGCCCTTTATATCCATGCTAAAAGAAGAATTAGACCTTCTAGAAGGCCTCAAGTTACAAAGAATGCAGTGCGGGGTCCAAAATTATCATATAATCAATGACCAACTATATAAATTCAGAGTATATGCTCCATTACTTCATTGCATCTCTAGGTCCAAAGGACAAGACAAGCTCCATGAAATTCACAAAGGGTTATGCGGAAGCCACTTAGCATCTAGAGCTCTAGTAGGCAAGACACTTCGGCAAGGCCTTTACTGGCCCACTATAACTACAGATGTCAAAGTTCTGGGTCAAATTTAATTCAAAATAGAATGGTCAAACTAGAAGTTCTGGGCCTACGGACCGAAAGTTCTGATCCACACAAACATATTGTATTTGTTGGGCATTAATATAGATTAAAGGCCCAAGTATGGGCACTATATAAAGTGGAGAGGGGCTAGCATGAAAGGGTTGTTGTTTTTGTGTTGTTGCCTTTGCAAAACCCTGGCCACCAGCCTCTCTTCTCCCGAATTACAAAGCATTGCAATCTTCTCTCCTCGAATCTCTCGAGCGATGCTAGCATATCGGTATGAGCAGATCCCATCCCTATACGTGTGGACTCTATAGAAGCGTTGTTAGAATAACGACACTCATTGTTTTCTTCACATGGACATTCGTCGAGCTTCATTGACGTGATCACCGGTGAATGGGAAGAGCAAGGCGTAGTTGAGTGAGGATGCACTTCCCTAACTTCTACTTCCACTGCACTAGCACGTCTTGGGTTAGAAGGAAACGATCCATGATCTATCACACGCATGGTTCTAGGGCTAATGTGGTTAAAATTTAAAATTACCGGCTAACATAACTTCCCCATATCCCCATCATCCCCCTATGGATGCTACAACTTCGACAATATTACCTTGAAGGCTCCAAACCGCTTTAGATCCTAAAGCCCAAATCCAAGGACACAAGTCCCCTGCGACATGACATATACTTTACAACACTATGCTAGGTCCTTTATTATGTTATCTCTATTTATTACATCATATATTATACCTATTGTCAGTTGAAGATTATACCTATAAATATTTTCTCATTACTTGGTATTCTAGAAATACAAACACTTTGGGACGTGAGGCTTTACCCCGATTCAGAGGCACGAATCAGACTCAAACACTTCATGCAATTTTAAACCCTTCGAGACTTGTTAAAGTTGTCATGTAATAATTTATTACACCAATAGGATTATAGATTTTTTCTGTAAAGAAAAACCGCTGTAAATTTTGATGACTCAAATACCAGTGAAAGATTAACCTGTTTGTTGGGGGGAAATAATTCCGTCAGCAGTAGAGGCAGGATTATGGACCCTAAAGACAACTCCGAAGCCCGTATACGCGAAGCCCTCCGGCGCCAACGCAAGAAGAGCGTGAGCAAGGTTCCCCTCCGGAGGTCCGCTCTGACCTCACAATAGGAACCCCACAAGTAGACACTACAACAACGACCGAAGCCGCCCCAATCCAAAATCCAAGCATAGCTGAGGAGCCATATTGAAGATCATGGGCCTCATGGCTCCAGAAGTGATGAGTGATTGTTAACGAAAGTCAATAGAGAGATGAGGAGATGAGACCTGTCGTGTCTTGGGTCGCGTTCGACTCAAGTACACGGGCGGCGAGCGACTGCCGGGCAGAGGGGCCATGGAGTCGGCCCGGCCCAATCCGGGTACATGGGCCAGGAACGATAGGGGATCCGCTTATCTATTGACTGGGTTTGACTCGGGTAAATGGGTGGCAAGCGATTGCCGAGCTGAGGGAGCCGCGGAATCAAGCCGGCCCAATCTAGGTACCCGGTGCGAAGACAACATACGTTTTATCGGTTTTGGCGCAAAACCGACGCCCCAATCTAGATTGTTGATCCGAGATCAGATATTTCTAAAGCGAAGTCGTAGCTACTATGAAAGCTCCGCATCAAGACAAGTTACCTTTAGTTAGGATTTTACTATTTTTCCTTTTAGGCCCACAGGCTGTGTTAGTCGAGTATGTAAAAATCCTAAGGGCATTTTAGTCTTTTCCAGTTTATTTCTACGTCTATAAAAAACCCTAAGGGTATATTGGGGTTTTTCCTGATTTATTGGGCTGCCTATAAATATGGCCCCAATCCCCTAGGGTTTCTTTAACTCATCTAATAGAAAAATCAGAGTTCAAGTTTTCACTTTCCCCATTGTTCCTGTTCATCGCTCTTATTGGCCGCAACAAAAATCACCACAAAATTGATGCTATATTGTGATGTTGTTCTGTGCACTTGCGTAGCACGGTGCTCCAGTTTCACCTGTCGGTTTTCTGAGGGTCCTCACAGTCGGTTTTCTTCTGGAGTTCTTCAGGCGGCGTGCAGCGGGGATTACTACTCCGTGCGGTGAGCAATGTTCAGACCGTATGCGTGGAGGCACAGGTTTTGTGGCACTCGTTGCTTGGTTCTTTGGGACGCAGTGCGATGTGTACTGTTGTTGTGAGAAGACCTCTGCCCTACGCTAGTCCAAGATGTCACCATGTGTTGGGGAATAGGGGAGATACACTAGCCGGCAAATTCAAAATTTATGCCATAAGACCAAGACTCATGCGCGTGCGGGATCATGGATCGATACCTTCTAGACTGAGACATGCTAGGTGCAGCAGAAGAAGATGTTAGAGTAGCACATCAAGCCTATCCTCGCTTCGTCCATGCCGTCTTTCGCAGATCTGATCGATGAAGACAACGTAGTCGTTCACTTGTAGATGTCCACGAGCATCTCTATTGGAGCAACGCCTCCACAGAGTCTACACGTATAGGGATGGAGAACCTCCTACTGTAGCGTGCTAGCACCACACGTGAGAGACGAGGATCCTTGACCTCAACGATTAAGATCAAGAAAGGGAGGAGAGAACTCTTTGGTGGCTTGGTCTAATCTAGGCTTATTCCTTTTTCAAGACATCCTCCTCCTCTCCTTTTATAGGGCTGATAGCCCCTTGGTTGTGTCTATCTCGAAATCCTCAAAACCGTACAAGATCCAATCTGTTTGCCCACGTCAGAACTTCCGATCCTGGATCGGAACTTCCGATAGGGTACTTTAGGTCTCCTGAGCATGGCATACATGATGGATCCAATCACGGAGGCACATGGGATCGCACTCATCTTCTCTAGTTCATCAGGTGTTGCTGCACACTAAGTCTTACTAAGAGAAACACCATGTGACATTGAGGAACATAGTGAGGTTTGTCACTATGGTTCAAGGTAATGATGAGTGATTGACAGGGTGTTGTCATGAGTTTGTATGTGGGTGCTTTGGATATGGGGTGTGTGTCTGTGTTTGTCTCGTGTGTGCAAGCTTGAGTTTCTCATCAACTGTCGATGGCACAGGATCAGGGTTAGACGGGGAGTCTAATGCCAGATGGTCGAGGGTATCAGTTGAAGTCGAGAGTGGACTCAGATGTATGCATGGAGGTCGAACAGGACGTGAGTTGAAGATTGATCAAGACAAAGTGTCGATCAAGTCAGCGAAAGGGAAGCCAGTTCAAGTGACAAGGCAGCTCGAGGGATCGAGAGCGGGAGAGACTTGCTAGCGGTCGAGTTCGCGTACTGACGACGGTCGTCGACGATCAGGGGAGGCTTTGTCGGTTTTTGCTGAAAACAGTCGAAACATTAAATGTTTTTTTGTCAATTCAATAAATAGGAGTTTAGTGTTAGTTTGAATATTTCAGTTTTATAGTGTATCCTTTTGGTATATTTTTAGAGTGGTTCTACTCTAAAAATATATTTAAAGTGGAGTCTATTTGTAATTTTTCTTTCAAGACTATTAGGGTAATTTTCAGAATATTGAATTCTGAAATTGCCCAAGGGGTATTGTGTAAAATTAGCTTCTAGAAGCTGCCTACTTAAGGGATCTTATCCCCCAAGTATGGCTGTCACTTTTTGCAACAATTTCTATTCACAAAAATCTGCAAACACTATTCGGGTCATTTCCTGGAAATGCTACAGCACTTTTGAAGGAGATCGCGTGATTTGCTACAGGTGATCCCGACACCACTGTTCCGCGTAAGATAATCTGATCTTCAGCGATGGTTTCAGTAAGTTCCTTTCTGTTTGCTGTATAATTTTCTGATGATTTTGATCGATCTTTTGTGAGTATTCATCTTGGAATTTTTGTGTTCTATGCTTTGTACGTTTGATTCATGAATCCATACTGTTCTTCGTATGGTTATCGTGATTTAGGTATTGTGACGGATTAGCTACAGTTCATCAGTTTGTGTGATTTTGTTCTTCATCAAAAATGTTGTTGTGATCTGTTGCTTTGTCTACTGCCTAGTAGAAATCATCTATGATGAAAGCTAGTTGTAGACATCAATCTCATTCAGATACCTCATTCCTCTCAATTGATTCTATTAAGAAGTTTTGTGGATAGAAATATTTTCAGCATGTTCTCTGTTCTAATGGTTTTGATCATCTTGAGATGCATATGTGGTTGACTGAATTAGTACTTCTGTACTTGTTAAAGCTGTGTAGTTGTGTATCCAAGGATCTGAATATCCCTATGATTTAATTTAGAGTTGAACTACTGTTTTAATACTGATTGAGGACATAACAGATTTAGTGTGTTTAGTTCTGAACATTTTTGCTTGTCTGTTTGATGAACTGAAACAATAATTTAGTAGTTTCTCTAGTTTGGTTTTATTTCAATCTTTTCTTCTATTTTCTGTTTCCTCTAGTGAAGTTTTGCAAATTATCTCAGTCTAGATTATGTTCATTTGTCTTCTTATACTAGTTCTTTGGTGGTTACTTCAGGATCACTAAAGAATAGTTTTCTGAGAAATTGAGTAGCACTGTTCTGTCTTTTCTGAATTTTGTAGTTGCTTTTCTGAATATTATTCAACATGATTTGGTTGATGTGTTTTAGCTAAGTGGTGCTTCTCAAAATCCAAAATACCAATTTAAGTTTTTAGATCTAAAATCTATTTAGTATTTCAGAATGTGTGAACTGTTTCATATCTGAATTGTTGAACTATTTTGAAAACATTTTTACATCAGACACTCAATTTGATGAAATTCATTCTTCAGAACTGAATGTCAGTAATCTGTAAATTTGATTTGCATGTCTAATCTGATGTTGTTTAGACAGATTATTTAGGGTTTCAGTATTGTTTCTCATCTATTTTGTGCCATTACATCTAATCTTGTTGAGTCTGAATTCTGAAACTCAGGTTTGAAGTGAACTGTTCTCAGTAAATTGTTTTCAGTTTTGAACAAAATTGATTCAGTCCAGTCTTGTTTTTGAAATCTCAAGATTGATTCAGTTCTAAAAACTATTGATTCAGTTCTAAAAACTATTGATTTAGTTCTGGTGTATATTTCAGTTTCAGTCTGGCTGAATTGAATTATAGATAAAGAAATCATTCTATGGTTTGTTTTGAAAACTATTGATACTATCCATCCTCATGCTGTTTTCAGAAATGTTTGTTCTATCTGAATATTTGAATCAAATTCTGAAAATGTTGTTGAGTCTGTTTTCTGATCTGATCACACTTCAAAATGTGCAAACTTAATCAGAACAAACTCAAAGCCATCCATTGAAGGTTCTGGGTCTCAATTGTGAATTTCTCTCTAAGTCAGAATTTCAACAGTCGACAAATCTCTTGTCGGTATTTCAATTACCGATCAAGGAAGTGTAAATCGACAAATCAGTTACCAATAGAAGTATTTCGGTTTTTCAGTCTCCGATTTTTTCTGACCTAAGAATTTGAACCAAGTTTTAATCTGATTTTGCACTGTTTGGCTTAGATTTGAATTTGCATCATTTAGAGGTGCGTTGGGGTGTTCTAAACAAGCCATCATATTCGCGAGAATTTGTCGAGGCGCCTATTCACCCCCCTCTAGTCACCATTCCGATCCCACAATTGGTATCAGAGCCGGTTAGATCATCAGTTGACCTTAACTGGTTTGTGATCCTTGTGGCGACATGGACAAGAATACTAAGATTAAGATGTTTGATGGTCGAGATTATGCTTATTGGAAGGTGCGCATGGAGGCTTATTTATTGAGCCAAGGAAGTGCAATTTGGGACATTGTTGCTTCCCAATATGTGATCCCTAAAACTCGTACCTCAGAGACTGAGAAGTCACAGTACGAATGCAAAAGAAAGGCTAGAAACATACTGTTTATCAGTCTGAGTCACAACGAGTTTGATAGGGTCCAGCACCTTAGAAGTGCACGTGAGATCTGAACGACTTTGAGAACATTTCATGAGGGCACTTCTCAGATTAAGGCTAGGATGCAGAGCACGTATAACCAAGAATACCAAATGTTCGTGCAAGGCCCCGGCGAATCTGTAGATGTCATGTTTGCACGCTTTGATGGAATTGTTAGTAACTTGCGCTCCACTGGGACGCTAGCTTACTCTGATCATGACAGGCCGATCAAACTTCTCTATGCTCTTGATCGTAGCATATGGGAAGTAAAGATCTCAAGAATTGAAGAGTCTGTGAGTTTTGATACTTTGACATGTGATGAACTATTTAGTAAGCTTAAGTCCACCGAGATCGTCAAGGCATCTCGTTCTAGGACTGGAAACTCTTTGGCACAATCCATAGCACTAGTTTCTAGTTCTGGTAGTGGCACCTCATCTGGAGGTAGTGTGTCTAGAGTTTTTGCTTTATCAGGGTGTTTTTCTTTGTCTTCGTTGCTCTCTATCACAAAGAAACAAGTGGACACATTGGACGATGAAGATCTTGCTCTTATAGTCAAAAAGTTCAGTAGGTTCTACAATGATAGAAGAGATCAAAGAAGAGGAGGCTCTCGAGGGTGTTTTGAGTGCGGTGATCTTAATCACATTAAAGTTAATTGCCCAAAACTGAAAGCCAATAATGAACATGAACCCAAATATCAGAAAAGAGACAAAAAACCATTCTTTAGAGGCAAAAGAGGAAAAGTGGCAAAAAGGATGGCTAGAGCTTTCGTGGCTGCACTCAGTGACATCGACAACACCTCGAGTGAAGAACTAAGTTCTGATGAAGATGAAGCACGTAAGAATGAAGAAAAGAAGGAAAAGACGAAGGACTTCAATGGCCTCTGCTTCATGGCAAATGGTAAGCACAACAACGATGAGCTTGACTCATTTGAGGTTAGTCTATCACTTGACTAGTTACTTGTTCAAAACGATGAATTACATGATGCAATTATTTCACAAGATAGACTGCTTAAACTTGCTGCTAAATAATGAAAGGAACTAAAGCTTAAAATTGAATCACTTTCTACTGAACTTGCTTTGTTGAAGTCTAAGTCTGAAATTGCTGAATGTGAGTCATGTCTTGTCGTTATGGATGAAATTGCTTAGTTGCGTCTGATTCATGCTCAAAACATTGAAAAACTTGAAAATGTTTAGAAGCAACTCTTGGTGGTGGAGTCTAGTCCTGCGGTCATCAACGAATGCATGAATTGTCCTTTACTTGTTGAGAGCATCAATTTGTGAGATAGGCATGTTGATGAACTTAAGGCTAGATTGAAGAGTGCTGAGTGTTCTAAGGATGTGCAGCCAGTGTGTCCCACCTGCATCACCCTTAAGGACCAACTCAGTTTTGCTAGAGAGCAAGTAGAAAAACTTAAGTGTGAGAATGATTATCTGGTTTCCATGGTAGACAAATGCACTGAAGGGAAAGGGAAAATAGATTTACTTTTGGATAAAACAAAAATGTGCGCTGACAGGGCAGGATTAGCTCTTGGGTTAGGTTATGAGAGAACTTCAGCCAATACCCCAAGCCAAACTATGTTCACTCTACCTACCGATCAAGGAAGTGTAAATCGGCAAATCAGTTACCGATAGAAGTATTTCGGTATTTCAGTCTCCGATTTTTACTAACCTGAGAATTTGAACCAAGTTTTAGTCTGATTTTGCACTGTTTGGTTTAGATTTGAATTTGCATTATTTAGAGGTGCGTTGGGGTGTTCTAAACATGCCATCATTCACGAGAATTTGTCAAGGAGCCTATTCACCCACTCTAGTCGCCATTCCGATCCCACATACATTGGTAGAAAACCCTACTTAGAATTTTGCATTTTGAACCGTTTCAAAAAATTGTCAATGTACATACTCTGGCTTAATCAAATTAACCGTTTTGATCTATCTCTATAGATCTTTATGCCTAGAATGTATGCTACCTCTTCAAGATCTTTCATCAAGAAACTGTTTTTCAATGAAGTCTTGACAACATTCACCAAAGGAATATCATTTCAAATCAATAATATGTCATCCACATATAGGACCATAAACACAAGTGAGCTCCCACTAGCCTTCTTGTAAACACAAGGCTCTTCTTCGTTCTTGATAAATCCAAACTCTTTGACTACCTCATCAAAATGAAGATTCCAACTCCGAGAAGCTTTCTTCAATCCAATAATTGACTTTAGCAACTTGCAAACTTTCCCAGCATTTCCCGGATTGTTAAGACCTTCAGGTTGTGTCATGTACACATCCTCACTTAGGTTTCTATTTAGGAAAGTCATCTTAACATCCATTTGTCATATCTAATAATCATAAAATGCGGCAATAGCTAGGATGATCTGAATAGACTTGAGCATAGCGACGGACGAAAACGTTTCATCATAATCAACACCTTGAATCTATTTGAAACCTTTCGCCACCAATCGTTCCTTATACATGTGAACATTTACATAAACATCTATCTTTTTCTTGAAGATACATTTAAACTCAATGGCTTTTACACCATCAGGTGGATCGACCAAGTTCCAAACTCGGTTCTCTCGCATGGACTCCAACTCGGATCCAATGGCTCCAAGCCATTTCTCAGAGTTTGGTCCCATCACTGCTTCCGCATAGGTCTTGGGCTAGTCGTTGTCCAACAACAACACATCACGATGCCCAGTGGTCAAGAACATGTACCTCGCTAGCGCATGGACTACTCTCCCAGACCTTCGTGGGGATGGTGCATGTATAACAAGCTCAACAACACTTTGCTCATCCCGTTGTTGTTCAGTGGGATCTGGAACACTTTTCAGCGACTCTCGAACCTCTTCGAGATGCACCGTCGTCCGACTAACTCCTTTCGAGAGAAAATCTTTCTCAAGGAACACACCATTCTGAGCGACAAACACTTGGCCCTTCTCTTTATTATAGAAATAGTATCATCTGGTTTCCTTGGGATACCCCACAAAGAAGCACTTGTCAGACTTAGGACTGAGCTTGTCAGACGTCATATGTTTGACACACGCCTCACATCCCCAAATCTTTAAAAAGACAAACTGGGATGCCTCCCATACCACATCTCATATGACGTCTTCTCTACTGACTTAGATGGAAGCCTATTTATCGTGGCAGTGTTCGGACTATGCACGTTGAGGCACATGTTCTATGGCGCTCGTTGCCCCATTCTTCGGACGCAGTGCGACGCGCACTGTTACTGTGAGAAGACCTCCGCCCTACACCAGTCCAAGATATCGCCATGAGCATATGAGCCCTGTACCAGCACTCCGACAGTATAGAAGACAACTGGAATGCACAAACTTCCTCCGGTTTTCTCTCAGTCGGTTTTTTCTTCAGCACTTGTGTAGGCTTCATTTAATTTCTTCCCGTGAGCACCATTGCTGCTGCTTTGTATTATGTGCACAGAGGCGCAATTTCCTTGGAGGTGGAGGCGTGCTGTGTTTGATACAGGAAGCATTTATGTGCCATACGAGATGTTAGCGTAGAAACCATAGTGAAAGGTTTCAGTTCTAAGTGCACAATATGCTCTTATTTCTCGATATCCATGCACTACATTTATTTCTGATAATTATTCTGTGAATAATGCACTTGCTACCCTTACTTTATATTTAAACTACACTATGAATATTCATTGAGTCATCTGCGAGCACATTTAGTCATCTGCATTTATTTTATCTGTTTAAATGCCTGAGTACTGAGCTGTTTGAAATGTCTCCATGTTAGAAAATATTTAATCTACCTTTAAGCACTTTTATGGTGTCTTTTCGATTAGGACACCGGTCGTTTTTAGGCTAGATTATTTTTAGTGCTTATGATCTCTCAGACTCTCGCATTACATCATATTTGACTGGAGAGTGATAGTGCTATTTTCATCTGTATTTTTGGATTGAGATTTTGGTTATCTTTTGAGGTGTGTTGGGTGTTGGGAGAAGGCCATCAATTCGAAAGAATTTTTGAGGCACCCATTCACCCTCTCTCTAGTCGCTACACTCGGTCCTACAAGAGGTATCAGAGCAAGGTTAGGGTTTTCCATACCTTAACCGGTTCTAACCCAAAGTAGCGATCATGACTTCTACTAGCAAGGTTTCGTCTCTTGAGATCTTTGGCTATAATTATTGGAAGACTCGTATGTGAGCCTATCTATTTAGCCAGAGCTCAGGAATATGGGACATGCGTGTTCATGTGACTTTCACTGTGCTTCTGGCTACTGAGCGTACTAACCCTGAGATAGTCGCTCAACATGACCTGAACAACAAAGCAGTGAACATTCTGTTTTCTAGTCTAGGTCCTAGTGAGTTTGAGCGCGTTAGCCATCTCGACAATGCTCGAGAGATCGAGGCTACCCATGAGAGGACAACTCATGTAAAGGCTAGGCTCTATTAGACATACCGGTGTGAGAAACCAAGTGAGGCTTTCACTGTGATTCTATATTTATGCTGAGTGATTGATAAGGTTGTCTGAATAATTTGGTTGTTTGTGTGAGTCATGGTATGGGTTGCACGGAGTTGCGTGTTTTGCTTGTCTCGTGTGTGCAGGGTTGAGATGATTGTCAACTATCGATGGTGGGTGATCAGGGTTAGACAGGGAGTCTAATGCCAGATGGTCGAGGATGCTAGTTGAAGTTGAAAGTGATCTCAACCGTACGCATGGAGATAAGGCAAGACATGGACGAACTGTTCGAGACGAAGTGCTGATCAAGTCAGTGAAAGGGAAGCCAGTGCAAGTGACAAGGCGGCTCAAGGGATCGAGAGCGGGAGAAACTTGCTAGCAGTCGAGTTCACAGACTGACGACACATGTCGAAGATCTGGGAGGCTTTGTCGGTTTTTGCTGAAAACCATCACATCAGAAAATGTTTTTAATTCCAATAAATAGGAGATTGTTTTCTGATTAGTAGTCTAAATTAAGTGTAATCTTTTAATATTTTTAGGGTCAATGATGTAATAAATTAGGAGTATACATTTGTGTATTTTTCAGAATTCTTAATTCTAAAAATATATAATGGCAATTAGGTAAATACCTTGACTTTTAACCCTAATGGTATTTTGGGGAATACCTTGATGGGTTTCCCTATATAAAGGACCCATTGCCCAAGGGTTAGGGTAATTTTTTTGGCTGTTATTTTAGGGGCTACCAACCAGATATTTTGCATTGTTTTGCTGTCAATTTCATTTTGTTCCTATGCGTGAATCTGTGTATGTATTGTTCATGGTTTGAGCACTATTTGTGTTGCTAGTTTTGATACAGTGCAACGTAGATTACTTTGCCACTGCTAGCAGAGCACCATCGCCGCCATCAGAGCGATGACGGCCAGAGCGCAGCACCCCCGCCGGAACAAGGTACTGTTTTCGGTTTTTTAGAGAAGTTACTATTTGTGGTTTTTTCCTTCTCCTCTTCTGGTTTGGTTTTCCATCAGTGTTTCTACTTCTCTGGCTATTGTCGCCGGTAGACTGAGCCACATAAATCATTGCCTAGCGCTATTGTGTGATGTTTTTCAAAGAAGCTTTAGTGCATCTCCTTTTCATTCTTTGTGTTCTATGATTTCCTTCACACACTGCCAGGTTGTCCGCAAGCACTGTTGCTCGTCAGGTTCAGTCGTGCTTAATCATTAATTTACATGTGTTTCTTGCTTCTCTGATTTCTCCGATTGCGATAGAATTGGCTGGCTTCTGTTGTTTGCAGATTGAGCCACCAGCACCAGCACAAGGTGCTCATATTCTTCTCGAGTTTAATTATTTTGAGGATCAACTTTTGGCCACTGAATTTCTCTTGGTTGTTACCCAAACCTTTGGGGGCTGAAACTTTAGAGAGGAATACAATTCTAGAAGTTTATTTTTGTCCCGTTTCTTTGTATTTGTGGTTGTGAGTGGAGTTTTCATTATCAGAACAAATTGTTGCCTTTGTTCATTGTCATCTGCCATGTGAGACTAGCTTAACAGGCTACATGATTGTCAATCCTGTTCATCTTCCTTAGCAAAGTTCCTGATGCGTCTTTTTAGCCGGATTTGATTTGATTCTATACTGCAGATATTTATCCCATTTTTGATTGCTTAACTGTTGATCTCTATTTCCTTCTAAGACTATGGTAAATCACAGAACTAGATTCAAATTTAATTATCTATACCAATGGATTGCACTGCTTCAATTTATTCTAAGTGTTCTCTTCTTCTATGTGCATGAACTGGTTCAGTCACTAGCAATCTTTTTTGTTTCATCAACTTGTGCAAGTTATTCTAAATTTGTGTTTATACTCTAGCCAAAACAGATCATTGATTGTACTGCAATCCTTCAGTGTGTGTAAAACATGTTGATCAATTATCTCAGAATTGATTGATTGCTGCAGAGTTGGTTTTTAATCTCATTTCTGAAAATTCTGAACTTTGTCGGAGTATCAATTGCCGATAGCCTCCTGTCGACATATCATTTGCCGATCTAGAGTCTAAATTTCGGCAAACCAATTA